>OZ005650.1:201884801-202439801 GCA_963930645.1 Salticus scenicus | reverse complement strand
TTTTCCTACTTATTATTCAAATAATATATATTAGTATTGAAATTATAAATAGCGATTGTCTACCATGTGATTTTAGAAGTGTTGGTTATCTTCTAGTGCGGGGTATCTTTCGGTTATAATTTTTTTAAATAAATTTTTTATGCTGCGGGTTACCTTCCGCCGCGGGTTATATACGAGAAATTACGGTAGTACAAATACCTATATTTCATCAAATATTATATATTTTAGTAATTTGATTACAGTATGCTTAATATAGTATGTTAAACTTCTTAAAGTGACATTGCTTTGATTTTAATACCCTACATGTTATAAACAAATTAAAAAAAAAAAAAAAAAAAAAAAAAAAAAAAAATATGAAAGATTATCAACATTGTTGGAGAAACTTTTACATCTCCGTTAGATTAAGCACCAAGTTCGTAATTGGAAGAGTGCGGGTTTGGCACTTGAGCCAGCCAAAGACCATCGTGTACACTACTGGTGGCTGGTGTACGTAAAATCTGTCATGGCCGCAATGTACTCCATGTTCCCATAAAAAAAAATATATATACCTCTGGGGGTCACCGAAGCGGCAGAGATATCCCTTCCGCAGTTGATCAAATTTGTAATGGCATGTGTCCGGACCACCTCTAGGGGTGTGCCCCAAAGAATCGCAAATTTCCCATTGAGCAGCGTAAAACCAAACCAACCGTTAAAATACGTGCATTTCTCATGAAAATTTATATCTACAATAAAGAAAAACCTCATAATCATGTACTGTAGATACGACGCATGTCAATAATTTCTTCTTACAGGATTATCCCAAATATTATATATTTTTGGTTCATTTGTGACTGAATTACTTTCAACCTTCGGGTAAAACTTTCCCTGGAATATATGTGATATAACATTAACGTTTCACGTGCAACGTTTCAAGAGAATCTATGAAGCATATATTTTTATATAAGCACAGTTCAAAACATATTACAATACTTTATTTTAACATTTGCGGTCCCTTTAAATCCGGTAGTTTTTAGGAAACACATAATATCACCTTGGTGTGTTATAATTTAACTGTAAATAGGAAAGCTAAACCTCAAATTCTATTGCATATAAATACAACAAACATTATATGTAAGATATCCAGTATGAAAACAAATGGTGACTTAAGTTGAGTGTGCCCACCAGTGGCCGAGCTGTTCTTCGCTCAAAGCTGGTAGACGTGAGGTTTCGTATTCGATCACAGGTCGCGATTGTCTTCCTAGCTGTTCGGAGTACTCCATGTTTTTCTCAGAAACGTGCGTAGATACGGTCTAGGACCCCATAGAAAGACCCTCATGGGGACACTCTCCCTCAGTCTTAGGACCATGGTGTAGCCAATCGGACTTAATACCCACATTCTAACCCCTTAATTTAAATGTGTCCGTCCGACAGCTGCCGTTGATAGTATTTTTCTTCTGAGATTTTCCATAATGATACATCTCGGCGTCTGTTGATTAAAATTTCCCTAAATTCCCGATGAAAACCTTTACTATGAGAAACTATGATATTAATTTTGTGTGTGTTAAACAGTAATTGGCACTGTTACCCGCAAAGATACAAAAGAATGTTTTGCGAAAGACACATATTACCAGATTTTGCTCAGAAACCTTCGTTTAATAATATATTTGATCTAAAATTATTATTAAAATAATATATTGTTTTTAATAATATTATTACATGCGATTTAAAACATTGATAAATTTTTAAATAACATTTATTATATTCAATAAATATAAATAAATAAAATAAATAAAAAATAAATAAAATGAAAGAAACTTGCAAGAAACAAAAATAACAAAAATAGAAGCAATAATAATAGTAAAATAAATTATTTAAAAAGGATGTAAATTATATAATAATTACTTTTAAAGAAACTTAATGTATAAAATGAAATTATATAACGATAAGAATTCTTTTTAAAAAATAATAATATTTAAGGAAAAATATGAAAATAGAAGGATAAATAAATAAATTCGTGAAACAGCTGTTTTCGAGGCGTTTACTACATAAAATCTAAACAGAAAGAACCATGTGTTTCGTTTATTGTAATCAGAAGAGAGCAATAGTACGATGATGCGATGATATAATTAAATTATCTTAATTTCAAGTTTTTATTTATTTCTCAGTTTAGAAATGAAAACCCTGCGATGTGTAAAAAAGACACATAATTAAATTTATGTATATTTACTATCCGTGAATCTAATTATATTCCTTTAACATTTTTTATTTATATTTTATTAAACTAATATATATTTTTATTCATTACTTCTTAGAGAAAACTGATGAATTTCGTGACGATTTGATTATCTAATAAGCAGTGTTTTTCTAAGAAAAATTTTAAACGTTTCTACTTTCTAATTGACTATTTGTTATTTAATTACTTGATACATAATGTATTTAAAAGAGAGATATTGACACTTAAATGCTGATTACACCTAAGTACACTGAGCTGGAAAAAAAAAAAAAAAAAAAAAACTCCAGCCATGATACCATTCTTGCTGATTCTTATGTAAAATGACCTCCTGAATCCGAATATGACTACCATTTTGCCCAGTTACCAACCGTTTCCTCGGAAAACCACCCCCACTCTTCCAATTTTAATCACTGTTCGGTTAATTTATGGCCATGGATATGATTTAGGGAATGAAAAAGAATTAATTTAGAACTTAAAAACACACACACACACACACACACACACACACACACACACACATATATATATATATATATATATATATATATATATATATAATATTTAATAAATAACATTAATAACAGATTTAAAAAAATAAGGAATATAATACATAATTTCAGTTGCAAATCCCTCACCCCAATAAATTTCTCCTTGCCGCAAATATTGATGTTTTAAAAATTTTCAGCCCTTTGGCACCTCAAAATATATTTTGTAGTAAAATAATTACATCCCCCCGGTAAAAATAAAATGTATAGCCATAAAATTACCAAAAAGTGATAAAAATAGAGGGACGTCCCTAGGCGATGCAGGGAAATATACGTCATATTCGGATTCAGGAGGTCATTTTACACAAGAATTTGCCAAAATGGTATTGGGGGGCAATTTTCATGCAGAGCAGTGTTATTTTTAAATCAATTTAAAAATTAAACATTATCTCTAAAAAAGAGTTATTTAAACACGTGTTATGATAAACATCACATATCCCTTTTTAAAATAAAATAATAATATAAATTACATTTTATTTATTTATAATGAAAGCAAACATTATATTTCTTATTCTAAAAGAATCTAATATTATTTTGTTTAACTTGCTTAAGCTACTCTATTTTTTTTTCTTTTCATTTTTTTAAAGAATAATTAAAGTTATACCCTATTTATTATTAAAATATGCACATAATATTTTTTTTAATCTGTTATTTACAGATAATTAGTGAAAAATTAATTTTTGCAAGAGAAAATAAAATTAAGATATCATTTATTTTCCCTCATTAATATATATAATGATCCTCATCTGTCATGAACGAATCCGGTTTGCACCGCTTCAAAATAGAGACTTTTGGCAGCCATTTTTTTTTCCCCCCATTTGTTCAATTCAACTTACGAAAACATACATATCATTTTCATACATGTTTTGTATCGCACATATTGTTATTTATTCCGTCTAAAAAATTGAACAACTATTCAATTGTAATGTTTAAATGTTTAATTAAATATAACGGATCACTGGCTATTATAAACATGAACCTATAAATAGAATTATGTAACTTCATGATTATAAACAACGCAATGCCAAATAAAAACAAACATAATTTGTTGCCATTCAGAAAATACAAATTCCAAATGGACAACTCTTTAATTGCAAATGAACGACTCTTTGACTGTTTCATTTAAAAAAAAAAAAAACGCTTAAAATATTTCTAAAACATATTAAAGCCTTAAAAATCTTAAAATATATTTGTAAAAACATATTAAAGTCTTTAAATATTTTTATCAAGTTTCATTATTTGTTTACATTGTATGGTATGATTGGGGTCGAGTTCAGTACGTAAATGTCGCCAGTTGATTTTAGTTTTGAGATTAATGTAAAGTTATAGTTGGGATAGAATGTTTGGTTGGGAAAGTAAAGGTCACCAGTTGAAATGAGTATTGAAAGTAGGGTAGTCTAAGGTGATAATGTCGAGTCAAGATAAAATGTTCGGTTGAGAATGAGAAAGTCCCTAGCTGGATCTGGATATTTTGGCGATGTTGTGGGTGAGATAGCTGGTTGGGAGTATAGAGTAGAGGTGAATTTGGGTTAGCATGGAGTGTCTGTAATTATTAGATAGTTAGTTAGAAAATACGCAAGCAAAGTGATGACGTCACTGGGCGTCAGTGGATGCAAGAAAAAGATTTCCTATGTTAATCGCCCATTGGATTTTTTGTAAAAAATTATTAAAAATTGAGGAAAATTATTTCCCGATTTTAATTCCCTTATTTCGGTATAGATATGCATTAGTTATCGTGTGCACGCGTTAGATTAAGTTGTTTTTGCTGTAAAATTGATAAAATTTAAATTTTAAATTTCAAAACTTTAGAAAAATAAAATAGCAAACTTCCATATTTGATTGAAAACATAAACATTTCATTTCAAAGGATGATATTTACACAATAAATATCCAACTAATATACTAATTAAAAGGAAAATGATAAATATTCTATCATAATTTGAAGTCAAATTTGTTTTCAAATGTTTAAATAAAGTGTCTGATATAAGATACTCATATGTTGCAGCGGAATAGATTTAATATATCTGTCATCCTTGGCGGAAAAAATATATCGCCAAATTATTTGGCGAACATATTTCATTCCTTTCAAAAATCATGGTTATTTTAACTGAATTATATGAAACAATATATCGTACAATACGTATTACGAAAATAAACATCTGGCATGTATATTTTCGTAGTATGTTTTTAATCGCCAAATACAAAAAACGCCAAAGATGACACAGTTTTGAAATTTAAAATTTTGTCAATTTGACAGCAAAATAACTCAATCTAACACATGGATACGATATCATACCTATACCCAAATACGGGTATTAAAATCGGAAAATAATTTTCCTCGATTTTTAATATTTTTTTACAAAATATACAATGGACGATTAACACAGGGAATCATTTCTTGCATCCACGGACGGTCAGTGACGTCACATTTCGCTTACGTATTTGGAAACAGGACCTTCGATAGTCTTAAAAATAGTATTTTGGTAAAATGAAGTGAATCGTTATTTACTTCCTCTTACATATAGGGTCGAGAAAGTATTGTTTTAGGGTCAAATTTTCGAACGTGAGTTTTTGTTATACTTACATGTTCTGAGGTCCCCTGAATACGAAAATCATGTTTTTAGCGAATGGTCTCTGTGTCTATCTGTGTGTCCGTGTGTCTGTTATCAGCATATCTCAAGAACAAATAGTAGCAGAAATTCCAAACTCGGTATTCTAAATGTGTATCATATAGGGATGCTACAGTAAGCTTTTCGTTAAGATGAAGCAAATGGTTCGTGTACAGGGACATTCAAAAGTATTCAAATACATTACGGCGGTCTATGGGGGAAATTGCAGGTAAGTAGAATTTAACATCTATAGACTGCACTAAACCAAATGAAACGAATACATATTTTTTGTAATAAAGATAGTCAACTGGGAAATTTTTTTTTGTGTATGTAGGAGCCTCGCCCCCCCCCCCCCCTGGCTAGATGTCCTCCCTCGAGTGGAGTAAATTTTCATGATGGGTATCTTTAAAAAAATCTCGCCAATACCTTTAAAACGAATGGTTGAACCATCGATCTACGATAATTTAAAATAAAGTTATTGATTTCTTTCATTTTTAACATTTTTTTTTTTTTTTTACTTTAATATTGAGAATAAATTCAACTTTTTTTTAGATATTTAGTGTTATACTATTTCTCTAATATGGAAATCGTCTGTATTACCATACAAGATAACTTTTTAAAATAATAATTTTAATAAATTATTTTTTCTAAACTGAATTATTTTTTAATAACCGAATTAAATTCTATATAAATGTAGGTGCATTAATGAAACGGAGGGTTGAGGGGGGCCAGAACTAATTATCATATAAAACTCTTCCGAACCCTAATTTGAATATTTTAACATAGGTTTACATAACAGTACACGTTATCTTACCTCTTAATCTCCAACCTGTACTTATAGCATTAAATTTCAGGGTAAGAGAAAGTCGTGTGAGTCACACACTAGATTATTCTTATTATGAGGACTTTAAATAGAGCACTTAACGGAACACTGGGATGTGTTGTTGCTGTTGTGTTTTCGGGCCTATATTTTTTGTCAACCAGCAGTTTTTTTATTGTCATTCATATTTATTGATCGGGTAGAATTTTTTTCATTTCAGAACGAAAATTAGAAAATATCGAAACACATTTGATTTATAAACAAAAACTGAAAATACATTTGAATGATCACGTGGTAATCTTCATGATCTAAACATTGTTTTCAAGATTTATCGTTCACATTCCGTCATTTTTGACGGGACTATATACTAGTTAATATATATAATGATCCTCATCTGTCATGAACGAATCCGGTTTGCACCGCTTCAAAACAGAGACTTTTGGCAGCCATTTTTTTTTTCCCATTTGTTCAATTCAACTTACGAAAACATACATATCATTTTCATACATGTTTTGTATCGCACATATTGTTATTTATTCCGTCTAAAACCTTGAAAAACTATTCAATTGTAATGTTTAAATGTTTAATTAAATATAACGGATCACTGGCTATTATAAACATGAACCTATAAATAGAATTATATAACTTCATTATTATAAACAACGCAATGCCAAATAAAAATAAACATAATTTGTTGCCATTCAGAAAATACAAATTCCAAATAGTCAACTCTTTAATTGCAAATGAACGACTCTTTGACTGTTTCATTAAAAAAAAAAAAAAAAACGCTTAAAATATTTCTAAAACATATTAAAGCCTTAAAAATCTTAAAATATATTTGTAAAAACATATTAAAGTCTTTAAATATTTTTATCAAGCTTCATTATTTGTTTACATTGTATGGTATGATTGGCGTCGAGTTCAGTACGTAAATGTCGCCAGTTGATTTTAGTTTTGAAATTAATGTAAAGTTATAGTTGGGATAGAATGTTTGGTTGGGCAAGTAAAGGTCACCAGTTGAAATGAGTATTGAAAGTAGGGTAGTCTAAGGTGATAATGTCGAGTCAAGATAAAATGTTCGGTTGAGAATGAGAAAGTCCCCAGCTGGATCCTGGATATTTTGGCGATGTTGTGGGTGAGATAGCTGGTTGGGAGTATAGAGTAGAGGTGAATTTGGGTTAGCATGGAGTGTCTGTAATTATTAGATAGTTAGTTAGAAAATACGCAAGCAAAGTGATGACGTCACTGGGCGTCAGTGGATGCAAGAAAAAGATTTCCTATGTTAATCGCCCATTGGATTTTTTGTAAAAAATTATTAAAAATTGAGGAAAATTATTTCCCGATTTTAATTCCCATATTTCGGTATAGATATGCATTAGTTATCGTGTGCACGCGTTAGATTAAGTTGTTTTTGCTGTAAAATTGATAAAATTTAAATTTTAAATTTCAAAACTTTAGAAAAATAAAATAGCAAACTTCCATATTTGATTGAAAACATAAACATTTCATTTCAAAGGATGATATTTACACAATAAATATCCAACTAATATACTAATTAAAAGGAAAATGATAAATATTCTATCATAATTTGAAGTCAAATTTGTTTTCAAATGTTTAAATAAAGTGTCTGATATAAGATACTCATATGTTGCAGCGGAATAGATTTAATATATCTGTCAACCTTGGCGGAAAAAATATATGCCAAATTATTTGGCGAACATATTTCATTCCTTTCAAAAATCATGGTTATTTTAACTGAATTATATGAAACAATATATCGTACAATACGTATTACGAAAATAAACATCTGGCATGTATATTTTCGTAGTATGTTTTTAATCGCCAAATACAAAAAACGCCAAACATGACACAGTTTTGAAATTTAAAATTTTGTCAATTTGACAGCAAAATAACTCAATCTAACACATGGATACGATATCATACCTATACCCAAATACGGGTATTAAAATCGGAAAATAATTTTCCTCGATTTTTAATAATTTTTTACAAAATATACAATGGACGATTAACATAGGGAATCATTTCTTGCATCCGCGGACGATCAGTGACGTCACATTTCGCTTACGTATTTGGAAACAGGATCTTCGATTATCTTAAAAAAAGTATTTTGGTAAAATGAAGTGAATCGTTATTTACTTCCTCTTACCCATAGGGTCGAGAAAGTATTGTTTTAGGGTCAAATTTTCGAACGTGAGTTTTTGTTATACTTACATGTTCTGAGGTCCCCTGAATACGAAAATCACGTTTTTAGCGAATGGTCTCTGTGTCTATCTGTGTGTCTGTGTGTCTGTTATCAGCATATCTCAAGAACAAATAGTAGCAGAAATTCCAAACTCGGTATTCTAAATGTGTATCATATAGGGATGCTACAGTAAGCTTTTCGTTAAGATCAAGCAAATGGTTCGTGTACAGGGACATTCAAAAATATTCAAATACATTACGGCGGTCTATGGGGGAAATTGCAGGTAAGTAGAATTTAACATCTATAGACTGCACTAAACCAAATGAAACGAATACATATTTTTTGTAATAGAGATAGTCAACTGGGAAATTTTTTTGGGGTATGTAGGAGCCTCGCCCCCCCCCCCCCACCTCCTCTTGTGTAGATGTCCTCCCTCGAGTGGAGTAAATTTTCATGATGGGTATCTTTAAAAAAATCTCGCCAATACCTTTAAAACGAATGGTTGAACCATCGATCTACGATAATTTAAAATAAAGTTATTGATTTCTTTCATTTTTAACATTTTTTTTTTTTTTTTACTTTAATATTGAGAATAAATTCAACTTTTTTTTAGATATTTAGTGTTATACTATTTCTCTAATATGGAAATCGTCTGTATTACCATACAAGATAACTTTTTAAAATAATAATTTTAATAAATTATTTTTTCTAAACTGAATTATTTTTTAATAACCGAATTAAATTCTATATAAATGTAGGTGCATTAATGAAACGGAGGGTTGAGGGGGGCCAGAACTAATTATCATATAAAACTCTTCCGAACCCTAATTTGAATATTTTAACATAGGTTTACATAACAGTACACGTTATCTTACCTCTTAATCTCCAACCTGTACTTATAGCATTAAATTTCAGGGTAAGAGAAAGTCGTGTGAGTCACACACTAGATTATTCTTATTATGAGGACTTTAAATAGAGCACTTAACGGCACACTGGGATGTGTTGTTGCTGTTGTGTTTTCGGGCCTATATTTTTTGTCAACCAGCAGTTTTTTTATTGTCATTCATATTTATTGATCGGGTAGAATTTTTTTCATTTCAGAACGAAAATTAGAAAATATTGAAACACATTTGATTTATAAACAAAAACTGAAAATACATTTGAATGATCACGTGGTAATCTTCATGATCTAAACATTGTTTTCAAGATTTATCGTTCACATTCCGTCATTTTTGACGGGGCTATATACTAGTATTCATAATATATATACATTTTTTTTTTTTTTTTCATATTTTGATCTTTGTGTTTAAAATTTAATATATCTTGACAATTATTTTAATTTACATGTATATCCATTTTTAGTATTATTCATTATATATTTTTTAAATATATCTATAATATACTAGCAGACCCGGCCACGCGTTGCTGTGACTAAGTTATACGTTGAATTATACGGCTGTAAACTATTTAGTACAGTCAAATTATTATTTACGAACAAAGACGAAAACGTTGTAGCCTATGTAAAAACCCACAGGGTTGAGATTTGAAACTTAGGTCAAAATTTGGAAGCGATTGATAAAAATTTTCGTAGTGTTGATATTAAGCACAAATTAATTTTATTGTAGGGTCCTATAAATTTTAATGGAGAAGTGATATATATTATTTCTAATGCTACTTTGGATAAAATTGCTAAAATAACTAATATATAAATTAAATTCTATTAAAGTTCTATTAAAATAAAAGTATAAAAGAAACAGACGATTTTAAAATCAATTTTTATGGAGGAGTGAAATATAATATATGCTATAATGGATAATTTTACTATAAAATGACCTTATCATTTTAAATATTTTAAAGAGGGCAACAGCTGTAGTTATAAAAAGGAAAACAATAAGGCTAAACCAGAAAAATAAGTAAATTTGATAAATATTTTAAAACCTTAAAATTGGAAATCTTATGAAATATTGGACATTTAAAGTAAATACATGTATCATTTTAAATAGAAAAAGATTTTGGAAAAGTTTAGTGTATTTTAACGAAGTGATGAGAAGTTTTTGAGTATGTTAAAATTTTAATAGTAAATTCAAGTTAATAAAGAGGGGAAACATTGAGGATTAAGATAAGAAAATAATTATAAGATAAAAAAAAAAAAAAAAAAAACTTTTTATATACCATGCTTTTAAATTTTAATATACTAATAATATACTAATTAAAAGGAAAAAGGTTAAATATTCTATCATAGTTTGAAGTCAAATTTGTTTTCAAATGTCTAAATAAAATATCTGATGTAAGATACTAATATTTTGCAGCGGAATAGATTTCATTTCTGTCATCCTTGGCGAAAAAAAAAAGAATATCGCCAAATTATCTGGCGAAAATATTTAATTCCTTTCAAAAATCATGGTTATTTTAACAACTTATATTAAAAGAGTAATGAATAATATGAAACAATATTTCGTACAATACATATTACATGTCATACATACGTACAATGAATAATACATATTACATTTCGTACAATGCATACATCTGGCATGTATATTTTCGTGTTACGCTTTTGATCGCCAAATAATAATAATAATAATTAAAAAAGCCAATGGCGACAGAGTTTTGAAATTTAAAATTAAAATTTTGTCAATTTGACAGCAAAATAATTCAATCTAACACCCGCGATAACTAATACATATCTATACCTAAATATAAGGATTAAAATCGGGAAATAAATTTCCTCGATTTTTAATAATTTCTTACAAAAAATCCAGTGGGCAATTAACATAGGAAATCTTTTTCTTGGCTGCACAGACGGTCAGTAAGTCACACTTCGCTTGCGTATAGAACTCATAGATATACAGTATAGCATATATAGAATAGAATGATCACTGGGGAGAAAAAAGTTATTCCTTTTCATTTGGGAAAAGACGACGTTTTTACCAAAATATGGCCGTCTTTCCCCGAGTGAATACACACGGGAATGCATACTAATATTTTAGCAAATAAAATTTATGAATAATTTATTTGCTAAAGGGGAATGGAAGACTCCAGATACAGTTTCAAATTCATATTTCTTTCTTTCTTTTTTTTTTTTTTCGGCATCAAAAATCTTTGTACGATAACATGGGGATGAGAGATCTATATATATTACTATATCTATGATAGAACTACATTAGCACTTTATCAATGTGTATAAAATCTTTAAATTGATTATGACGTCAATTTTCGTGAGATGCATAATTTAACTTTTTATAATTTTTTAACGTTCACGTTTGATTAAATGTATTTATTTTTATGTCGAAAGAAAATGAACTCGTATTTTTTTTTTTTTTTTTTTTTGGCAACAATTAAATTAATGGAACTCACAGATATTTTGGAGCAACTTTAATAAAGGTCTATAATTAACAAATAATTGCAATAAAACAATATTGTGACAATAAATTGAGATAAAAACTATCCTATCTCTCAAGTTGGACCAAACTGCACACAGTGTGCAAAATTTCATTAAAATCGGTTCCTTAGTTTAGGAGTTTACCCCGGACAAACATCGTGACACGTAATTTATATATATATACAGATATATCAAGACTTATATATGCCAATTTCATGGTTGCAAGATATAATGATATACGTATAAATATATTAGAAATAATTTCTATATTTTCGTTAATTTTGAAACTTTATGATGCTTAATTAAAACAAATATATTTAACAACTTTTTTCATTTTTAAGTGTCTTGGTAATTTTATTTATTATATGATAATTAATTGAATTCTTACGCATATTATTTTTATTTAACTTAGTTAACATTTTTATTCTTAAAAACATGGCACAGAATCGAAACGCGTTTTGCTCCGTTCCTAATTTCGATGGGGACGCGAGATTTGTCAAATTTTTCCTTGATCAATTAAGGTCCTTGTCACGTTGAATAAACTAACAAAAGACGCAACATTATATGTAATGAAAGAAAAACTCCGTGATGCCGCGTTGGCATACTTTATTGAAAACGAAACATTATATAACTCGACAGATCTTAAATTCATCGAGGAAAATTTCTGTAAGTTTTTCAAGGAATCTTCGTATAATACTGGAATATCAGAATTTCATTAATTAAAAATTTTGCCGGTGAGTCCATTAAGAATTTTGCTCATCGTGTAAATGTTGCTGTACCTAAGGCTTTCCCTGACCTTAAAGACAAACAATCCCTTCATAACATTAAATTTCCGAAATTGTTAGAGTGTGTACCCCCAAATATTAAAATTAAGTTAATGGAGGAAAAGATAAGAGACTATAATAAGGCAGTTCAACTAGCTCAAATATTATCCGAAATACATGATTCTTTCAACAACGCTACTAATACTAAGATTGTTCTTTCTTGTGATAATAAAAATGAGTCTGTAATATTAAACACATTGAAAGATTTATCTGACAAAATTAATAACATTACACTTACAAATAACAATCCACCCTCCCATAGTGAATCCTTGAACGTAGTTCAGTCAAGCAGACCCATATTTGATCAAAGAAATTATAGAAATAATTACAAAACTAGACAGAACAATTTTCGTTCTCCCCCTAGAAGAAACTTTTCTTGAAATAATCCGATTTGTCAACTTCGTTCCAAACATGGCCACGTTGCTTTAAATTGTTACAAATTTAGAAATCGAGATAATTTCACTTATAAGACACATAGGTAAAACCGTAATTTAAACTAAAAAAGAGGTAAGGAGATGCTGATGCTGCCATATCTCGAAAACTAAGTGTCTCATCAGCAAATGAACATAAATTCCCGAATGTGTCGTCTTCAAATTCTCTTCCGAAAATTTCGCATACTAGACTTGTAATTCAGTTGGATCTCAAACTGTTGCTAATGTTACTGTAGCAGATAATAAAGCTACCAAAACATTTAAAAAATTTAGTCATATTTCTAATACAAAGTATATTCCAAGTGTCAACAATGAGAGTTGCACTAATAATATCGAAGATCATATTTTATTTAATGTAAACAAAAATTCTCATACATTTCCTATAATAAAAGCTAAATTAGCCAATAATGATGTAAAATTTCTTATTGATACAGGAAGTAGTTGTTCACTTTTAGTTCAGTCAACATTCGATAATTTAAAAGCCAATTTGAAATATAAAAGACTAGGTTCGTCTATTACTCTTAAAACGGTCAATTCTTACGTTGAATTTTCTTCATGTATTCGTGCAGCTTTCAAATTTGAAAAAAAGTTTTTCCAACACAATTTCTATATTATTGACATACCACATAGTTCTAATTTTCATGGAATAGTTGGCATGGATTTCATTAATGAATATCATGTCACTATTGACTTTTCGAAAAATTCCATGAGAATTGGAAAATTAGACTTTACTTGTTCATTATTTGATTCGGAAAATGAAAAATTAGATGTATATAATGTTAACTCTGACGATAATAATATGAATGTTTATCTTCTAAAGAAAGTTATAATACAAACTGGTGAAAATATCTACATTACTGCAAAAACAAATAATAAGTTAAAAGAAAAAAAATACATATTTTGTACTGACATTAAGGATCCTGATATAGAAATTCTAGATTCTATTGTATCACCAAATTACAAAAATGAAATTAATTCTGAAAATAATAATTCTCTTTTTACGTTACTTATCTCAAATAAGGGTAAAAATTCAATTCATCTCAATACAAATATGCATATTGGTAAATTATTTTTAATTGATGAAATTAAAGAACCACATTTAGATAAAATTGAAGACTCTTGCTCTAGTAATAATAATATACAAAATATTGAGGACCATATCCACTTAATTCAAGCTTCAGAGGATATTACTAAAACGTAAAAATGATTTATCAAGTAAAGATTTTTGTTTGAATCATTTAACCCTTGATCAACGTAACACACTAGAAAATTTATTTGTAAGCAAATTTGCTGCTTTTTCCAAATCTCTTAGTACTCTAGGACATACTGATAAAATAATTCCTAATCTTAAGTTAATTAATGATTTCCCTATTAAAACACTTCCATTCCCGTTTCCACAATCTTTACAAAAAGTAGCCCAAGAACAAATCAATGAATTAGTAAACGCCGGCATAATTGAGCGTAATTGCTCCGAGTGGGCTTGTCCCATATTGCTGGTAAAAAAAAAATCTGATGGTTCAAAGAAACAACGTTATAGACTTGCTTTAGACCTTAGAATGGTCAATACAGTCATACAGGGTTCATCATATCCACTTCTTAAGATTCAAAATATTATTTCAAATCTTTCGTCATTCAAATACTTTACTTCGTTAGATTTCATGCAAGCGTACCACCAAATTGACCTTACTAAAAAGTATCAAGATATGTTAACATTTACATCTATTTTTGGCAGTTATCGATACAAATGTGTTTGTTTTGGTTTAAAGAACGCCAGTTCTATATTTCAGTCTCTAATGGACACAATATTCCACGAAATAAACATTAATGGCATATACGCTTATCAGGACGATCTTATTATTGGATCAAATTTATTTGAAAAGACTTGTGAAAAAGTAAATAAAGTTTTAGAAATTCTTATCAAATATAATTTAACATTATTCCCATCTAAATGTGAATTCTATAAATCAGCAGTACACTATTTAGGTTTCCATATTGAAAACCATACTATTTCACCCATCACCGCTAACATCGTAAAGATCAATTCTTTTCCACCACCGACGACCAAACGACAATAAAAAAAAATCTTGGACTTGCTAATTTTTACAAATGGATTTTACCATCTTTCTCAGAACTTGCGCAACCCCTTGTGGAACTCACAAAACCCAAAACAACATTCAAGTGGACAGAAAAACATCAGAGTATTTTTCAAAACATTCAAAAATTATTCTTTCTTCCCCCAATGATTCCACTTTCAGATTGGGAGAAAACATTCTATGCACCGATGTATCAAAAAGAGCCATTTCAGGAGCACTTATGCAAAAATTTAATAGTAAATTACTTCCTATAGCATACTTTTCCAAATTTTTAAAACCTTCTGAAAAGAAATATCCTGCGTTAAAGTTGGAACTTATGGCAATTCATAAAACTGTCACTGCCTTCAAATACTATTTATATAATCGTGAATTCGTAATTTTGTCAGATAGTGCTCCCCTTGAAAAATATAAGAAAACTACCAATCCCGCCGACGTTACTACCCGATGGTTAATGGACTTATCTGAATATACATACGTTTTCAAACATATTCCTGGAAATTTGAACATCTTAGCGGATTATTTATCACGTTGCAATTTTGAAAACAAGCAAGAGGATCTCAAAGATAATCCAAACTTAATTCATGACATACAACCACTACCAATTGTTGATGTTGATGAAAATGAAAGCATACTCGAAATTAACAGTAATGATAAAATTAGTAATGATAATCAAAACAAATGCTCAGAATATGTTAATTATATGATTTCAGGAAATTCGAATTCTAATGACCCCTTGCTAGAAATTTCAGACCAAACATTTGTGCCCGAACAAATTAAGGATTCTGAATTAAAAACAATTTACGAAGAAATCTTAAAAAACGGAAAGTCAGAAAAATTTCCCAATTATTTTATAAATCCTGATTCTAAAATATTAATGCTCAAGAAAGAGAATATTCATAACAATTCATTCAGTTATTTAATTATTGTTCCAAATTCTTTAAAAGCGAAAGCATTGTCCATCGGGCATTTATCTCACTTCGGTTGGGCTAAAACCTTCTTTATAAAAGATATTTTTGGAGGGGCATTTATACTGATACCCTTAATTTCGTCTCTTCGTGCACTAAATGCTTACATGCGAAACATCACAAGACACCTCCTGCTCCATTACAAAAAACATATACACCCACTCACCCAAATCATACAATCTCCACAGAGTCCTTTTAGTAATGGTCAATACGTCTTGACAATAATTGGCCATTTCAGTAGACACTTAGAACTTTACCCGTTATCTAGTATTACTTCTCCAAAAATAGTTCAATGTTTGTTTTCATACATTACAATCTTTGTTCGCCCTGCATGTATTCTATCAGATTTAGGTCAACAATATACATCTCAAGTTTACAATACATTTAATGACACTCTAGGCATAAAAATAATACATTCGTCTGCTTTTCATCCCCAATCGAACTCGATTAGGGAACGTATAAACACATCAATTAAGTATTCAATTAATATCTTATTAGAAGAAGGCCACTCATTTCAAAATGCACTATATATACACAAATCTCTTTACAATGGATCTACGCATTCTTCCACTCAATTCTCGCCAAATCTTTTACATTTTGGTAGAGAACTGGCACTAATTTTTGACACTTATAATTCAAATTATAATTATACTTACCTGGACTCTAATGTAAACATCTATAAATTAATGCAAGACCTTCAGGAAATTTATAAAAAAGCGTACAATAACATTCAAGATTCCCAATTAAAAATAAATAAATATTTTCAAAGAAAAGTTAAACTAAGAAGCATCTGCACAAAAGATATTGTGCATCTGAAGTCTATGGATAAATTTAAACCTAAATATACAGGTCCTTTCATTGTCACAGTTAAACATTCCCCTGTTTCCTTTTCAATTAAAAGGTTGCATGCTAGTGATGATAAGGCATTTCGTGTGCATATAGATATAATTTTATTGGCACCCTCTCGCAATAATCACTTATTTGACATTTATAATAATTTTAATTTTAATAAGAATCTCATTATTTCCAATGATACACATCAATATAATTTACGAAAGAGAAAGTAATTTTTTATCAATTTTTCCTGAGGTTAAAAGTTACACAGTGTAAATTTTTAAATATTTATAAAGATTAAAGATAAATAAAATAAATTTGATGTATACTTTCATCGCAACAGATCTGATCAACCTATTGTGATTTTTATTTGTTGTGAAATTTCGCAGCTTGGATAATCAATGGCTTGTCCAGGAAATTATATTCTAAGCTGCATTGTCTTACAACAGCAGTGTATATGCTTTTATCACTATTTCTTTAACTTACTTGTTAATTATAATTGCATTTTATTAAAAGTTAACATACTAGAATAATATTTTTATTTCAAAAAAGTGCTAATGGAATAAATAAATAAAATAAAAAAAAATGTTAACGTAGACTTTTGGTGCAGGTATTTTTTTTTCATCATACATACATGCATATGTCTCATATATTCCAATTGCAATTGCCTATAAAAAAAATTAATAAACAAAAACATGTGTTATTATTACTTTCTTTCAACATGTATTGTTTATTTAAACCTTTTAATGAACATAAAAGGCTCACTATATATTTGATAACATATAAACATACTTGGTTTTTATTTTATCAAACTTTCATATTGAGATTGCTTATACATCTGAACTATGTACTTATTACAACGAATTCTTTTCCTATATGAACTGAAATGGACTCGTCAAAGTTTCTCGCCATGCATGGCAACATAAAAATTTACTGATTTCAGCATCTTAACACGAACTAATAAAATATATGATGACTGAAGCATTATGATTTTAAATCAAAGGACTAGAGCTAATTTTATTTGTGGATATATTCTAAAGACTTTTGTGTACACAGATTTATGGCCATACAACATCATATCACATCACCGTATACTATCTTTATTTTCAGTTTTTGTATTTTATTATTGCATAATAATAGTTTTTTTTTAAGTATGCATACTAGGTTTTCTATTGATAATATGACAATGTACGTATTTTGGAAGCCATTCATTTTTTGTTTTTGTTTTGTAATCAATCTATTTTACAAGATTGGAGATAATTTGATTTAATTTTAACTTTTGCTGAGTTGCCATATCATAGACGATGTAATGGCTGAACCCATCTTTTTCGGTCGACGGGGAGAAATATGTGATGTTGAAAGACATCACGTATCCCTTTTTAAAATAAAATAATGATATAAATTACATTTTATTTATTTATAATGCAAGCAAACATTATATTTCTTATTCTATAAGAATCTAATATATATTTGTTTAACTTGCTTAAGCTATTTTTTTTTATTTCTTTTTCATTAATCTGTAATTTCATATAATTTATTGTTCCCAACATTATAAACCGCAATTCTTTTTCCTGCTCTAAATCTCATCAAGTAATAATTAAAGAAAATATCAAAGAAAGAGAAACCCATTTATTTTATGCTTTAAAACCGCAGACGATATTTTTTTTTGTAGCATCCGGTCTCCAGGCAGACGTAGAACGATACCGTTGAATCATTATAGCTGAAAATCATTTTTAATATTTTTATCAAAAACAGGCTTTTGGCCTGTTTCTGGATGCCTGACAAAATTTAATCACATCGTATGACGTAATTTAATTTTTAGCCAATCTTTTATCTCTCCTGTAGGTTTATAATACATAAAATTTAAAAGGTGTTCAGCCAACTTGATTTTTGATACCAAGGAAATTTGGCGAAATAAATTAATTAGGACTTGTTCTTCATGCTGTTAACATGTTTTTTTAAGAAAGATTCAAAAGTTATTAATCAATCGAAATGGCTTCCTTCCGGTTTAGTATCTTCAAGTCATTTAAAAAAATAAACTTTGCTATTCTTCCAAAAGCTGTCTACCTTTGTTGCTTCGTAATAAGTATTTATAAGAAAAAGAACTATGCACATCATTCTTAATGCGGTTACTTGAAATAAGAAATAATGGATTTTCTTAAGAAAAGCTATCTTTTCCTATTCTTTACGGAGCTGATTGAACCTGGATCGCTGTACATACATGGCCGCTTCCTACTTTAGATATCTCCATCCCAGCTTCTTCATTAAACGTGTCATTTATTATTTATATTAAAAACACTTTAAAAACACGTAAAATTAATTTTTATTTAAAAAATAAAAAAATAATAATATCCGAAGCTTTTCGCTCTGAAATTCCAAAGTATCATCAGGGATTCTTTTAAAAACTTATCATTTAATTCAACAATAAAAATCCCTGATGATGCTTTAGAATTTCAAAGTGAAAAGTTTCGGATAATATTTTCAAATATTTTTAAATAAAAATTAATTTTACGTGTTTTTAATATAAGTAACAATTTAAAAAATGTTTTACTCCTTTCTTCTTTTAAATAAATCATGGGAAATATACTTTTAAAAAATCATACTTTAATTTAACTATGGTTTAATGTTAAAAAGCGATTTTTCCGCAAACATGAGGAATTAGCGCTTCAATATTATTTTAATAATACTTTAGAAGACATAATTGGGTATGTTGCCGAAAGGCAACATTCGGTATTTAAGGGTTAAATAGCAGTATAACAATAATTGAATATATATATATATATATATATATATATATATATATATGACTTTTGTTTATGTTAGAGAAAACTAATTTCGGTATATATATATATATATATATATATATATGTATATGTATATGTATATGTATATGTATATATATGTATATGTATATGTAGTATATGTGTATATATTGCAAATGAATTATTGTTAAGTTGACTTAAAACCGATTATTAGTTGTACAAGTTTTATTATAATATTTTTTTAAACCAAATTTACACATAACATGTGTCATAACAACACATTTATTCATTAATTCATTTATTATATGTAGGGCTTAAAAACTTAATCATGTTTTATATCTGTAAAAAAAAAAAAAAAAAAAAAAAAAAAAATTATACATATGTAATTTTTTTATGTAAATATATATCATTAAAAATAAAATAATAAAATAATAAAAATAATAATAAATGTACTTATATATATTTTTTTAATTAATGTAACGAAAATTTACACTTAAATTATTTAAAAGATTTTATTTCATTTCTAATTCCATACATAACGTTTAAAATATTCTAGAACATGCATATTTACTGTAAATGTAACAGGTGGAATTTGTGTAATAAGTTCATTAAAAGTACCTTTAAACTTGACAGATATATGTTAAATTTAATTTATAATTAGTTTCATCATTAATTATATAAAATATCAGCATTTTGTATATCAACAAAACTTTTTCTAAAAGTTTTATAAATTTATTCTCATGGGAGCACATTACATTTAGTTTTAAGACTTAGTTTTGTTTCCTATTCAAAATTTAGTATTTAAAAGATGCTGGAACATGTATATTTATTGTAAAAGTGAAGATTGAAATTTAAGTAACTACTTCATTAAAATCATCTTTAAATTTTTCAAGTAAGTTCTAAATTTAACTTATAATTAGTTTCATCATTAATTTAAAGTGTACTTTTTTATATATAAAATGAATAAGATAAAGCAGATGCAGCTGAGTATTATTGGATATAAATATATATATATATATATATATATATATATATTTATATCCCCTTATTAGCATCTTTTTTAACATCTATTCAATATATTTAAGCTTATGTTTCACACATCTAGTTATAAACGTTTAAAGCAACAAATAATTATCATATATGGTTTAAAATAAATGAATAAACAAAAAATCAGCATTTAAAATCTTTATATATATATATCTATATATAAATATATATACACTAAGCGACAAAGTAAAAAAAAAAAAATGCCGCACTTGGATATTTTCTTTTACACCTTCTACAACCGCCAATTTTGTCGTTTAAAAAGCAAATTTTCGAATAGATTTTATTATTTTGTCCTCCCCATACACTTTAGCATTGAGTCCAGTGTTAAAAACAAAATGCAGTTGTCAGAAAAACTGTAATTTCAGAAATTATTTCAAAAAATATAAGAATAAGGCAGTTAACGATGCCGCGAAAAGTATTAATTTTTGAATGCAAATCCAAAAGTATTTTAATACGTGAAATGGCAAAATAACTAAATGTTAATGACATATTGGTAAAATGGTTTTTAGCAAAATATAAAATTGTTTGGCCGTTTAAACTGGAAATTTGGTTTTAGGCGACCACGTTGCTCATCCAAGCAAGATAACCGCAAATTAAAGAGCAAATGTTTAAAATATCGATTTATATCATGTTCAAAATTTAAAAAAGAAAAAAGGTGTAAAAAAAAATTACTTTATTCAAAAATAATGCAGGAACAATTAAACAAAGCAGGTTTAAGAACAGAAGATCTGCGAAAAAAAGTTATTATTAAGGAAAATAGCTATAAAAAACAATACTTTCTTTGAGCAAAAATCTAAAAACATTATCAGTTAATTATTAGGCTGAACTGGTTTTCTCTGATGAATCAAGTTTACTTTATTTCGAGAAGTTCAAAAAAAGCTAGAATGAGGACGAAAATGTGACCGACTTAATGAAAATCGCACTCATAAACCAGTGACATTTTCTCCGTACGGAGGTGCATAATTTTTCAAGAAATCGGGCAAATTTTCCTGCTCAAAGAATCAACTAACTCAAAATAAAAGACGGTGATTATAAAAATGGCGCCTGACCGACTATTTTGTAAGTATTTCAGACTTTTCTTCAGACAACATTTAAAGATGATAATGCACCTTGCTGTACGGCGTCTGTGGTACGTCAGCTTGAACGAAATTGTTAAAATTACCTATCCATTCCCATGAGCTTACAAAGGATATAGTAGAATTTCTTTTTTATTAGACTTGGAAAAAGTCCTAATCTCAGTTAACTCAAAAATGTTTATTCATAATAAGGCGTCGGGAGAGAGACGAGAATTCGAAATTGGTAGCCTGCAACTTTGCAAGAACTATAAAAATTATTAACAATATTTATCACAGTGAAAGTTTTGAGATGTATAACAAAAAAGGTATAATACTATGCCACTGTGCATTAAAGCAGTAATTCCATATAAGGGTTTAACTAACCCAATGCAGAATGCATATTTTAGTAGAAAATTGCTTAAATTTAACAAATAAATAGTTTTATTTGATTTATTAAAGTATAACTTGTTTATTTCATATAATAAATCATAATAGAATACTAAGTGTATAGTTATTGCATTATCATTAAAAAGAAAGTTTTATGTAGATTTTTTATTAAGTACTTCGTAGAGTGTATTAAAGCGAATTATTAAATCGAAAATATAGGTATCATTTTATCCCTTTAGTATTTCGCAAACATGACAGTTTTATTTGTTTCAACCCTTAATTTTAAGGTTATTAAAAATAAAAAAGTTTTAAGTCATTTTTTCTACAGTGCGGCTCTTTTTTTTTTTTTTTTTTTTTTTTGAGTGTGTATATATATATATTAGAAAATAAGCATAGCTTATAGCTCTATGATTCGAGGAAAAACTATATATATTAATAATAATTACTATAAAAAAAATAATAAAAAGTAGCACTGAAATATCTTGAATTGTAGGACTTCAACCTCCTCCCCCCCCCAAAAAAAAAATAAATAAATAAATAAATAAATAAAATAAAATAAATAATAATAAAAAAAAAAATTACTTTTAATTCGTTGAGTAATTTTTTCCATTTAAAATAAACATCACAAATATATTAAATCACTTTATCAGCATCTTTTTTAATATATATTCAATATATTTAAGCCTATACTATACACATCTAGTTATAAATGTTTAAAGCAACAAATTATTATCATATATAGTAAAAAAAAAAAAAAAAAAAAAAAATGAACATTTAAAAATTATATATATGTATGTGTATTTCTTTTTTTCTTTTAGAAAAAAAGAATAGCTTATTATTCTATGACTGGAAAAAATAAAAAATAAAAAAGTAAATTTTCTCTAAATAATAATTATTAATAAAAAATCAAAGTAACACTGAAATATCTTGAAATTTATGACTTCACCCCCCCCCCCCCCCCTCCCCAGAAAAAAAAAGTTATTTTATTTTAATTCGTGATGTAAATTTCTCCATGTGAAATAAACGTCACACTCAAAAGTTAAATTTAATTGATTTCAATAATTTAAACCTATTATTATTATTTTTAAATAGTCAAAAATAATTTGATTTACATTAAAAAAAAAAAAAAAAAAAAAAAAAAAAAAAGATTTTATCACATTAAAAAAAATGATTCGGAGAAAAAAAAATGAAAAATGTAGAAACAAGGAATAACCATGTGTTTAAACGAAATTACTAAATTCTTGAAATGAAGAGAATCACTCTGGAAAGAAAAGTAATTTTAATATTAATTTACAGATGTCAATGTATACTTTGATAAATTTGAAAATTAAATAAATTAAATTAGACTTTTAGATATTATGAAATCAATTTCCAAATGTTGGTCACATAAAAAATAATACAAAGATTACAGAAAACACGCACAATTTAGAATAATATGTAATGAGCATTACAACATAAAATTTCAAAACATAATTTATATTCAAAATCAGACAACATAATTTAACGTTGTTATAGACAGTCAAGCAATTGCGTTTGAAACTGTCTGGACCTTCAGCATGAATGATTATGTGTCGGTATTAAGGTGCACTGCTTGTGCATGGGATCTAAAAGTCTGAGTAGGATAGCTTCGTAGAGATTTGCCAAGTGTATCCTAGCTCGAATTCATATAAATTTCGGAAAAAAACTTAGATAAGTTTAGAAAAATAGATAAGTTTTAACGAATTTCTGACGTTGAATGTGACCTGGATTTAAAATGCAACAACTCTTGTCTATCTCCTTCGATAAATGAATATCTCAGCTACTAATGGAATCATTAAAGCAGAAATAACAATACATGGTGTAAAATTATCATAATACTTAAACCGATTTTAAAAGACAACCTTTTTTAGTTGAACTGTAGGAACCAACATGGACTTAATTCACTAACAAAATCTATAAAAAAGAAGATACTAAGATCTGTCTTAAATCGAGCTTTCATTAAACATAATTAAATATCACTATTATAACGATGGAAAAACATGTTAAATTTACAATATAGGTACTTAAATACTATATATGCCAATCGATTGAAAGGAGAAATTTTTTTAAGTTGAGTCGCAGAAATGAACATGGATTTATTGCATAACTAAGTCATTGAAACGTAAAAATCTAGGTTTAGTTTTACATTTCTGTCTTGATTATATTTAATTGAATATTTTGTTAAAGAAGCTGCTGTTTTACAATAAATTTACAATATAGTTATGGTAAATATCTGTTAAATGTGCACTTAACTTACAGTCGCCGGAAGACCAAGCAAATTTCTTCTATGGGAAATTTTGTTTTTCATAATTCATTAATTAACACGCATTTTGAAATTCTGTTATTACATTTAAAAAAATTCTCAACTTTCAAACTGACGAACCAAACACATCTTCTTCACAGGACATTTATAGGACATCTTGAAGATGAGATAGACATCTTTAGGCTATAATGTGGATGGAAGGCATAGATGAACGGTGGATAAGTTTGTTTTCAGGGACGTCTTTAAAAATTGAATTTTTACAATTTTATTTTGGAACAGTAAAATGAAAAAATTCACATATTTTAAATTTGGATATGACAGATAAAATTAATAATAATAATAATAATAATTAATAAACAAATAAAATTTAATTAATTAATTAAATTAAATTAAATTGAAAAAAATTGTTATATTCTGTGTCATAATTATGTGCACGAGGAATATGTCGTACTTAGCTAGAAAAATAAGGAAGCTTTTATAAATAATCTCTAAAAAAAGTGATTTAAATTGAACATGTGTCATTTGTTAATTATATTAAAAACACTTTAAACCCACGTAAAATTAAATTTTATTTAAATGATGTTAAAAAAAATTATCCGAAGCTTTTCGCTTTAATAGCTTTTCGCTTTAAGCTTCATCAGGGATTTTTATTATTTGTTTCTAATGAGCAGTTTTTAAATAATTTTTCTTTTCACAGTCAGCAGTTAAGTCTTTCAATAACGTGAATATCAGCAAAGGTTGTTTGAAGTCCGGTAAAGGTTGGATCAAGGAGCTAAGAAAAATATTGAAATATCACACGAGGCTATTGTAGGAGAGGGGGAAAAAAGTACATCAAGAATTAGCAGAAATAAACTATTATCTATTTTATAATGTTGTGCCAAATTATTGGCAAACTTGCAGCATCTTTGGAATTTATTGTATTTTTGCATTTAATTACATTAATAGCTTCCGAAATGTAAAGTTCTTGGATAGGAGATGGTGCTGTAATAATTTTGGCTTTATACCATATAGGGTTATCGTTTGCGTTTGCGTTGGCATAAATGAAGTCGACTAGAGTAGAACTATTTCCTTCTTTGATATTTCGCACATGTTCTTGTATTCTTTTATATAAAGTCCTTTTAATCTGTCCGATGTAATAGAAAAGTTCTTTATTGTTTTCGATGGCAATTTGATAGACTCCTCCAGTGGGTCCATTAAAGTCGCGGTCATGAAGGGTTAATTGTTTAATAGTTATAGGAGAACTGAATGGGATAAATAAATTAAATTTACGTTGTATATAATGTTTAAAGCTATATAATTCCTTACAGAAAGGGAGACTATTAGTATAACGAAATTTTAGAGTTGGATCTAGAGTGTGATTAATAGGTTTAATTAGCATGCGATTTTTTCTATTAATTAATCTTATAATACTAGATTTACTATATCCTTACTATATCCTAAAAAAAAAAAAGAAAAAAAACTACAGGTCTTTATTTTTGTAAATTTATTTTATTTATTTATTTTTTTAATCGATTACTACTATCGCTAAAAAAATAGAATTAAATAATTATTAATTAACCTTACCCTAATTTCTGTTCTTAAAGTGGTCATAATTCCTGCACTTACATTTATTATAAATGTGCTGGATGAAATTTAAATAATTAATTCATTAAAATTTCTTATTAAAATTTACATTTAAATATTAAATTTTAATTAATTTAGTTATCTACATTAGTAAAATCAGACTTTTGTTCTGCAATTTAGTCAGAATAAAAAAATTTTACTATCAAAAAATATTCACGTTTCACACACCAAGAAAGAAATAATGACTTCAGAAAATTTTGTCTATGAGCGTGTGTGTGTGTGTGTGTGTGTGTAAGTGCGTGTGTCGTGTATGTATGTCTGTAACGCTATTTTTGTCCGGGAATCACGTCAGAACGGCTGGATGAAAGTCAAAGACGCTTCGGAGGAATTTAGGTCTTTACCAATCTTCAAATTGGAGGCAAATTTCAAAAATACGTATATAAGCATAACTCGGCTCCAAATTATTTCACAGTAAAAAAAAATTGCACATGGGGAGACTAGACATGAGTACAAATAAAATATTTCCTGCGATTCAGGAACTTTCGATTTTTAAGGGGAGGGAGTGGGGAAATCGTTCTTTGGCGTGAAAGTTTGCAAATTCCGGATTTTTGAGTAGTACTCTACCAAAAATGGAACAAAGATGTTGAAAAAAGCTATGCGACTTCCTTAGGATATTTCGAAAAACACATTTTTTTTTTTTTTTTTTTTTTTTTTTTTTTTTTTTTTTAATATGTGATTTTTTTTCGGGGGGGGGGGCGTTACGAGGGGGAAAAATCGAAACATCCCTTTTAGCGCTAAATTTGTCCTGAGAAATGTATGGAAGCTGCGGTCACTAATTTTCATGCTTGGATTGACACCTAAAGAAATGGGATCGAAAGTACTCCTGTTACCCCCCCCTTCGGGGGTGACAGAAGGCAAAAGTATTTTTGCAAGCGTAACGCGGCTCCATTTTTTTTTCACAGTGAAGAAATTCCGCATGGGGAGACTACACATGAATACAAATAAAACATTATCTACGATTTAGGAAATTTCGATTTTTATGGGGAGGGAAGGGCGAAATCGATTTTTGGCTGAAAATTTTGTAAATTCAACATTTTTGAGTAGAACTCTACCAAAAAAGGAACAAAGACGTTTAAAAAAGCCATGCGTCTTCCTAAGATATTTCCAAAACACGCTTATGATTTATTTATTTTTAATCTGTCGGTTTTTTTAGGTGTGTGTGTGTGGGGGGGGGATGGAGTATGTGTTACAGAGGTAAAAATCGAGACACCCCTTTTTGCGCTAAATTTGTACTGGGAAATGTTTGAGAGCTGCGGTCAAAAAGGTTGGTGTTTGGATTGTTTTTATGTATCCGACAACTAAAGTAAATGGATTTATCGAAATTCACCCTCTTCCATCAGCTGGAGAGCATCAAACAAACAAAAAAAAGTTTGTAAGCATAACTGCACCCAAATGTAAGCATAACTGCACCCTGTGAAGAAATTGCACATGAGGCGACTAGACGTGAGTATAAATAAAACATTAAGTACGATTTTTAAATACTTAATTCTTATAGAAGGAGCAGGAAAAATCGTTTTTTAGGGGAATATTTCAGAAATTCTGGATTTTGAGCAGATCTCTATTAAAAATGGTACAAATGTATTGAGAACAACCGTGTGTCTTCTTTAAGATGTTTCCAAATACACATTTTCTTTTTCTTTTTTGTGACTTTCAATTATTTTTCTCTTTTTTTTTGGGGGGGGGGGGGGAGAGGAAGGGAGTTACGAATGAGTAAATTCGAGACCCCCCCCTTTTAGAGCTAAATTTGTCTTGGGAAATTTATGGGATCTGCGGTCACGAAATTCGGTGCGTAAATTATTTATATGTATCCGACACTTATTGCAACATGATTTTACGAAATGTCCCCTTAACGCGTGTGAAAACACGTTTTTCCGTTTGAATTTGTCTTAAATTATTTTAGAATGGCGAATTTTGGTATTCGTAGGATGTGCTTTGGTAGGATTTCGCAAAACTTCGAACTAAACCTGCTCGGGAAGGGGAAGTAAGCAGCGGGTAAGTTACTGCCGAAAGTAGTGGGGACCCGGACTCCTCACGTTGCGAGTGAGATAAGCCTCTACAGAACACAGCTGGAACTTATATTATTATCAACGATATGGGATTTTGACAACTCATTTAAGTATAGTGTCCAGCGAAGGGCACAGAACCTGCTAGTTAATGACATAAAATATCACCATATTATATATATATATATATAATAAAAAAAAAAAAATCTAAAATTTTTAATTTTTATTTCTATGGAAAAAATTTACACCTTATTTTAAAATACATTATTTTATTTCTAATTCGACCTTTAACAAGAATATGTACATTTATTGTAAATGTTGAAGCTGTTATATAAATAATTAGTTCATTAAAAAGTTCTTAAAATTGTACAGTTGAATGCTAAATCTAATATATAATTAGTTTCATCATTAATTATATAAAACTTCAATATATTTTATATAAACAGAAAACGCATTCTAAATATCTTAGAAAAATTAAAGTCATGAAACATTTAAAACGCATTTTAAAAGACTTATTATTATTATTTTCAATTGATATTTTAGTATTGAAAGTATTCTAGAATGTATTCTATATAACAGCACAACCTACTATTTAACATGAAGAAAATTTAATCATACCTTTCACAATAAATATTTCACCTTTGAAGATTGGTGGAATTTAAATTAACCTATGCTGAGATATAACCTTATGAAAAATCACAGTTGGTAAGTAATAGAAACGGTATACACCAGTCGATATAAATTCAAACAAAGTTGACATCTATTTTTATAATATTTGTCGCATATCCCACAGATTGATGGTAAAACCGCAAGAAAGTGCGATTTAGCCTGCCAAGTCACTGAGTAGATTGTAGTATAGCAGAGCCAAATGTCGTTTTCATATGCAATCTCTTTAGTTCCCCATCATAGGTATGGTGAACTCAGGTAATCGTGAAAGTTTTCGACCTCGGTGTTTTGACGTTTTTTAGTTCCCCATCATACTATAGGTATGGGGAACTTAGGTAATCGTGAAAATTTTCGACCTCGGTTTTTGACGTTTTTACACGTTTTCAGGTGTGAGGAATCCGAAAAGGACAAAATTTGTATGGTGTCTGTCTGTAGGGTGTCTGTTAGTGTATTATTCTGTTAGTCTGTTAGTGTGTTAGTGTGTTAGTCCGCTAGTCCGTTAGTTTGTTAGTCTGTGTACACGATATCTCAAGAACAAATTGTCGCAGAGAGCTCAGATCAGTTTTAAAGTATTACATTCGACACTGGCAAGAACCCTATTCATTTGCAACATTCGAATTTAAAAACTTCGTAAGTTATTAGAAATTTACGATTTTCTTAACATGGGAGAATAGGATAAAAATTCACTTAAACGTGCATTAAATGAAAACTTTTTACTGTAAAATTGTCAGACCAATTTTAAAATATCAGTTTTGATGCCGGAATAAACATCAGTAACTATACATATGCTACTTTGAAAATTTCGCAAGTTATTGGAAATTTACGAATTTCTTAACATGGCAGCATAGGGCAAAATTTAACATAAACGTTAATTTTGAAAGATATTTTCATCGTAAAGATGTCAGACTGCTTTTGAAATATTATTTAGGACACTGGAATGAATATTAATGACTATGAATTTTCCAATATAAAAATTTCGTAAGTTATTGGAAATTTGCGAATTCCTTAACATGGCAGAATAGAGCAAAACTTCACATAAACGTCAATCTTGAGGGATATTTTCGTCAAAACACTTTCGAAATATTATTTAGGATACTGGCATGAATATCATAGACTATGATTTTTCCAATTTAAAAATTCGTATGTTATTTGGAATTTACGATTTACTTAACATGTCAGAATAAGGCGAAATTGAGCATAAACTTTCATTTTGAGGATCATAAATACATTAAACAACTTCAAAATTACATTTATGATATTTGTTTGAACATGATTGAATACGAATATTCTAATAGGAAATTTTCGTAAATTATTCGTAATTTACGATTTTCCCAACATAGCGAAATTGTAAATGTTTCATATAAATAAGAAATTTGAGGATTATTGCATTGGAAATAGTAGCATGAAAACTAAACAACGGAATTAACCCTGATAAAATAAATTAATAGATTATAATATGTAAAATATATCTAAGTGAACGGTGGATATCTTATTAGGCGGGGATTTCATTCTGTCACTGTATCAAGCTTTGGTGAAATTCTTTTTTTTTTTTTTTTAAACATGATTATAATATATCTCGCACTAGAAATTTATGAGAACATAAATATGATGGGGAACTGAGCAGAGTCCACCTACACTGTTAAAAAAATGTAGAAAAAATACAGAAATTCTCTGTAATTTCAGAAAAAAAGGCGTAAATTACGGAAAAATTACGTAGACGAAACGTATTTTACGACTTTTTTTCTGAAATTACAGAGAATTTCTGTATGTTTTCTGCATTTTTTTAACAGTGTATGCCAACTAGTTTATACAGTATAATGCTTCTTATCGACCATTTCATGTATCAAATTTCATGAAATTTTATACAATGAAATCTGAGATATAGCCTTTCTAATCAAAGGGAAAATTTTAGCATGGCTGCGCCAGCTATCGACCGATATGCAGCCAAATATAATCATCATAAATTTTAATAATCTCACTCTAACAGACTCAGTGTTGTTGTATTATACACAATAAAACCTGAGATATAGCATTTTCATTAATGGAAGAAATTATAATACACCAGCGTTACCTATGCTTTGATTTGCAGCCAAAATGATAAACACCAATTTCTGTCAAGGATTAACTATATATTAACGTTTTTGTGAAATCTGAATAGTAACACAGTTACAGTTGTCACGAAATTTTTATTACTCAAACAAAGACATACATACATTTTCTGAATCATGGAATGGTATTCTAAACCTCTCAAAAATAATAAATCCGTCAAAAACACAAAAAAAGTTACGAATACAATATTTTTTTCTATTAAGCATAACAGGAAAGTTGATCGATTATATGTTTTATGAAAAAAAAAAAAAAAAAAAAAAAAAAAAAAAAGAGTTATAAAATATACAATTTTTTTTAAATATTAATTAATAATGGTGATTAGTCAATGTATAAGATTAAATTTTGCAACATAATCATTCTATTCTTATAATATCACACCTTAACTATTATTATTATTATTTTGCTCTTTTCACAAAATAAGGAAGTTATTTTACTTAACGTAAATGCATATTTTTACTGATTGAAGTCTATGTATATATATATATATATATATATATATATATATATATTTGTAATTCTTACATTAAATTTTTTTATTTGGCATTAGTAGAGTCTAACACATTATGAAGAAAAATTTAAATTTCTTTTAAACCTTCATAAAAAATTACAATACTGTAAAATGTATTGTAAGGAAACAACGATTTTAGAACACGAAATTCCCATATATTCCCAAATCAGTTTATATATATATATATATATATATATATATATTAATTTTTTTTGATAAAGAAAAAATAACATGTTTATGTTTCCTTTTTTTTTTCAATTTGTTGATGTTTAAATAATAATAAAATTAAATTCATATCTAAAGAAACATTATTCTTTGAAAAAAAAAAAAACTTCAAAAGAAAATTCTTTGAAATTTGCAATATTATTAGCTTTAAAATATACCCAGTAATACCCATATCAAAAAAAGTTAAATTTTTTATAACACAAAATTTTCATTCACTTAGAATCTGATCTACATCGAATCATTATTAAAAAAAAATTATGAACTTATTTTTCAATATATAATAAACATATCTTCGATAACGGAAAAAAAAGAGTAAGAAGGGTATCCTCAGGTAACGTGAATAAAATTATTTTAAGGGTTCTTAGCTATTCAACATGCATCCTGTTATATTTTACTACTTTAATATAAATGCCTATATATATATATATATATATATATATACATATATATATATATATATATATATATATATATATATATATATATATATATATATATATATATATATATATATATATATATATATATATATATAAGCTGATGTAAGTTTTTATCATAGAATATTTTACTATTAAAGAACAAAAAATCTTGGAGAAATATTATCTCTTAACTTAATTAAAAATATTTAAGATTTTTTTTTTTTTTTTTTTTAGAAACTATCAACGGATGCTGAAGAATTTTTGCATTTACTTTCATAAATAAAATTGTCTTTTAAATAAATAAAATTTCTACGTAATGAAATTTCATAAAATAAGCAATTTTATTCAAAACAAATCCAAGCAGTTTTGAAAGTTTTTATTTATTACATGATGATATTTTATTTCACAATGCCTTATAATTTAATTATATTATTTTGTTTGGTGATATTAAATTAAATAAATTCACATACAAAGAAAAATAGATCGGGAAAAAGAAAATAAATGAAAAGAAAATGCTTAAAATGCTATCTATTTCAATATACAGCAATCTTTTTTTATTAAAGTATTCATAAGATGTTAAAAAAATGAATATAAATACAAGGTATTGCATAGGACTGTAGACACTTCAAAGATTCTTAAAAAATTGACGTAAAAAATAGAATTGAACGCCGTTTGCGAAAAAGTTATTCTCGTGAAAGTTTTTTTTTTTTTTTTTTTTTTTTTTTTTTGTAAATGAAAAAATATTTGTTAAAATTTTCGTCAATGGAATGTACATGAATAAATCACATATTTCAGAGAAAAACTAAATTTATTTGCCTGCAAATGTTCACAAGCACATAATGCTTATTCTATGTGTTCGCAATCATCATCAATTACATTTTCAAAATGGGTTTCAACACCGCTAACATCAGTTTCAGTCATAATTTGTTAGCTGAGATAAAATATCTTCTTCACCAGTAACATTTTATTCATCAATTCAGCATCGCAATTAAAATTCCATGTATGCAAAAGTAGAAGGAAGGGTAAGAAATGAGATTATTAATCGTAAAAACATGCAATTTATAGAACTCTAATTTGCATATTCCTCGATACGTGTCTATGCAGAGTCCTCTATTGACAAAAATTAAAAAAATTATTTTTATTGAAAGATAAATAGTCCCCTACATGATAATAAATTTGTTTGAAAACAACGTACAATTGTCTACAGATTAATGTTTACAGACTTTTGGGAAACCCGGTATATATATATATATATATATTCAAATTTATTAAGGTAACAAGATATATTTTATCTTAAATGCTATTTCACGCAGATTCTGTTATACTTCAGAAGATTATTATTTTTTCCTAATATTGGAATATTTCACATTATATAATAAATAAATCTGTATATATATTTATATATTTCAATAATCTGGAAGCTAACATTGGGTAACTTTATTAAAAATTTTCAAATTATCTTATTAGACTCAATTTATTTAAAAAACAATATATATATATATATATATATATATATATATATATATATATATATATATGTATATATATATATATATATATATATGTATATGTATGTATGTATATATATATATCAGAACAAAAACCCTTAACGGGTTAAAAGTTTGTGACGCAGCATTTTATTTCGATATGAATTGGAAATATGGGTCTTAAAAGTAATGATATCAAATTTGAGTGACGCTTTGCTATTAATTGAAATATGTTACATAGATTTTCTTATTTCATCATTTGTTTTTTTTCTTCTATTTACATCACAGTGTATACATAATATTTTCAACTTCAGCACGAAAAATTATATAGAATTTACTCCCTGATACTTTTTCATCTGCACCTCGTGAATTCAAAATATGAGTTTTAAAAGAAATGATATAATTTCTGTGACGCCTCAGTGTTACTTTAAAAGATTTATTTTTAGATTTCATTATAATTACTTTTGTTTTGTTGAATAAAGTATATTTACACATTGAAATAATGCTTTTAATTTTCAAATATATTGTCAAATAATCACACTTTTACTGAATTTATATTATAAATTGAAATTATCTATTTCAATAAATTGATTTGTCTATTGCGTCACGCTATCCAAAACTGTAAATAAAAATTATGTAAATGTTTTCTTTGCATCACACAATCTCTTTGCACACATTTTCACTTAGTACTATGATACAAAGTAACATTTACAAAATTTTTACTTACAGTTTTGGATAGCGTGACGCAATAGACAAATCAATATATTGAACTAGATAATTTCAATTTATAATATAAATTCAGTAAAAGTGTGATTATTTGACAATATATTTGAAAATTAAAAGCATTATTTCAATGTGTAAATATACTTTATTCAACAAAACAAAAGTAATTGTAATGAAATCTAAAAATAAATCTTTTAAAGTAACACTGAGGCGTCACAGAAATTATATCATTTCTTTTAAAACTAATATTTTGAATTCACGAGGTGCAGATGAAAAAGTATCAGGGAGTAAATTCTATATATTTTTTCCTGCTGAAGTTGAAAATATTATGTATACACTGTGATGTAAATAGAAGAAAAAAAAACAAATGATGAAATAAGAAAATCTATGTAATATATTTCAATTAATAGCAAAGCGTCACTCAAATTTGATATAATTACTTTTAAGACCCATATTTCCAATTCATATCGAAATAAAATGCTGCGTCACAAACTTTTAACCCGTTAAGGGTTTTTGTTCTGATATCATTACTTTTTAAGGGTTAATGATCAACTAATCTAAAGATTAAAACAAGTCCTTCCACCTCATAGGAAGTGTAGGTTGATTCTTTTTTTTCTATCGCATAGCTGCCATTGAGAATTTCACAAAAAACACTTTTTTTCTAATGCATCTGGTAGCTTCCAAAAATTGGTTTTACACAATATTAAGAAATCTTTTAGTTAATTTGTTGTTTTTTTTTTAATAAATACAACATAGCAGTATTATGAAGGATTAAAATTCAGTTTTATTAATGAATTTTCAGCTTTTTGTGAAAAAAAAGTAAACAAATTCTTCGCAGATTTAACATTTTGAAAACTTTTGAATGTTGAGCAACTGTTTTGTAAATATAGTAAAAATATTTATAAGAGACTTGTCTGAGGTATAATTCATGTTAGTTTAGCATCATTAAGATGAAATATGCAATAACACATGTATTTTCATAGGAATTTCAAAAATAATACATCGTTTTCAACGCCAATATTGGGTAGCTTGCAAAAATTGATTTTTAGCCATTAGTGAGAAATCTTTTAGTTAAAAATAGATTTTGTTACTCATTTTTGAAATATATATAAACATATAAAAATTTTATAAAGGATTAAAATTCAGTTTTATTCATGAATTTTCAGTTTTTTTGTGAACAAAAAGTAAACAGGAAACTTTACGATTTTTTCATTTTGGAAAATTTTGAATGTTGAGCAAATTTCTTGTAAAATTATAATAAAAATATTCATAATAGATTAATCTGAAGTATAATTCATGATTGTTTAGCATCATTAAGATCAAATATGGGATAATACAGGGATTTTTATAGGAATTTCAAAAAATAGTACTTGGCGTTTTCAACACCAATAACCAACTCCTTCCAAAATTTGATTTCAGCCATTAGTTTGAAAACATTTAGTTAAAAATAGATTTTATTACTAACTTTTTAAACAAATAACATATAACAGTATTATTAAGGATAAAAGTACAGTTTTATTAATGAATTTTCAGTTTTTTGTGGGAAAAAAAAGTAAACAGATACTTAACAATTTTTACATTTTGAAAAACTTTGAACGTTGAGCAGATTTTTTGGTAAATATACAGTAAAAAATAGAGATGGAATGAAGCCTTGGTAATATCAAAGCTTTGGCCGGCCTGGCTGATATATACTCAAAGTTTCGTGGAATATTCCTAATTTGCATTGGCAACTTTTTTCCTATTATTAATTTTATTTAAACCTACATACGTCTTTGTTTTGTGATTTGTTAATTAAAAATAAAAAGTTTTCACTGCAGTTATAATACATACAGTAATAACATTGTAAGTAATTAGTACAAAACTTTGGGAAAAAAAACTTTTCTTATAATAGTATAATAACATGGCTCAAAATTAACAGACATATGTTGATCCAGAAATATCGGCGTTGAAAACAAAGTATTATTTTTGAAATTCTTATGAAAATCACTATACCTATTATTGCATATTTCATCTTAATGATGCTAAACAATCATGAATTATACGTGAAATGAATATTTTTAATATATTTCTACAAGAAGTTTGCCCACATTCAAAATTTTCTAAAACTTAAAAATTGTAAAATGTTTGTTTACTTTCTTTTCACAAAAAACTGAAAATTCTTCAATAAAACTGAATTTCAGTCCTTTATAAAATTTTTATGTGTTATTTTTTTAAAAAATAAGTAACAAAATCTATTTTTAACTGAAAGATTTCTCACTAATGGCTAAAAATGAATTTTTGCAAGCTATAGGATATTGGCGTTGAAAACAAAGTGCTGTTTTATGAAATTCCTTTGAAAATCCCAGTATTATTAAATATTTCATCTTAATGGTGCTGAACTATTATGAATTGAAATATTAAAAACTTACTTAGAACCAGGGTTGAGTTTCTTCCGGAAGAAACCAGTTTCTTCCAGGACAGTGGAAGAAACTGGAAAAACCCAGAAGAAACTGGAAGAAACCAGAAGAAATGGATGAAACCAACCAGAAGACAAAACAGATGTTCAAAATTAAAATTTATGGACTATATACACTGAAAGCATAAATATAATGTCAAATCTAAACTATAATCTAATTAATATTAAAAATATTTTTAGAAAAATAAGTTATTTGATAACAAACACTAAATTATATACAGGTGATGGGTTTTTACTTTTCAATGCTAATGTTTTTAGAATTTTTTGCATGGATACTATCTCATATTACTATACCTTCAAACAGTACAAGTGGATAATTACGTAATTAGCCATAATATTTGCACTTTTTTATGGTTAAGGATACAATTATTTGTATAAACTCGAAGCTAGTACCCAACGAACTGTATCCATAAATACTAAGATACCTATTTTTAAACTCTCCTGCCGGTTCTCTAGGATTGAAAAATAAAGTGCAGTATTGAACTACTAAAACCTTTTCATTTGTTTTACAGTCAACTCCCTCTAACTCTCAAAAGTTTTGTCCAGAGGTTAGGCGGATTACAGGAATTTTCAGATTAGAGATTATTGCTTTTGTTTACAGTTTTCTTTTGCAGATACAGAGTCAGTTATTATTAATTCATAAATAGACATCAAAATGGATAGACGATTTCTAATAATTTTTGAATAAAATATTTCTTCAATATTAATAAAACTAATCTATCATATATCATGTATGATGGTAAATAATTTAAGCATATTCAAATAATAGGCACATATAAAATGTAAACAAACAAATTTAAAAAACAAATTTATTATATAAGGGTTTATAACAAACAAATTTATTATAAAAGGGTTCTTTTTCCTAAAAAAAAATTATTTTTGTCTGTTTTACAGATACAATTTTATGTACTAAGTTTTTATTAAAAAAAATTGCATATTAAACACATACAATATGGTTATACTTAAATACTTGTAACTAAAAGGGATAAGCTCATACCATGAATTGTCGCTATACCGAGTTTGGTGGCATACTCGCCCATTTTAACTGCGAAAACTGTTTGCAGCAAAAGTTTATTTTTATATTTATATTTTCATAATTTTTTAGTTTAGTTATTAATAAACAATTCTTATGAATGTTACATTTCTTTCAATAATATATAAAAATAATGAAATTCTTACAACTACTCGGTATTGGTCGAATACTTAGTCCAAATTCGCCTAAGTAACGAGTACTCGGCAAATTAACCGAGTACTTTACCGAGTACTCGGTACAGCTCTAAACCAAACCCAATTTTCTATACAAATATATGTACGATTTTTCTGAAAATAACTTTTGTACTTATTTTGTAATGTTTTCTAACAACAATGTTGAAATAAACATGGATTGTAGATCAATCGCATTATATACACTTTCAAAATGTTAAAAGTTTGAATTTGTAGTTGAAACCAGCAAAATGATTAGTACAGGGCGCGAAATTTCCTCTCGCCATTGGTGAGTGGAATTTTCACTGTGGCGAGTAAAAATTTGGTCTAGTTATAGATAGAATTCTTAAATGATAAGGTGACAGAAAACATTCTTTTTATAGATTTAAATATGGCAAAATCTTGCCATCTTATAACCTCATATTTAACCTCTCCTTTTTCTCTTCTTTGAGTGTCGAGTCTGTGTGCGCGTTGCCCAACAATCGTCCCAGCCTGAGAAAGGAAAATTGCATAAAAGTACACGCATAAAAGTTTTAATCTCTAGGCTGTTTCATTTCTCCCACTGTGATTTCTTTAAGCAGTGTGAGAATAGAGAAGTAGAGAGCCTCTTTGCTAGACGCCCACAATCCAAGAGAAAAAAATATGAAAGTTTGCCTATGCGATATTGGCGCATGAAAATGATCCCGAGCCTTTTTAAAGATACTGCCTATGTTTATTTTGTTGAATAATGATCAAAAAACAGTTAACATTTTCCAGTTTTTGCTGAAACACCAAGAATTTACGCTTGTTATGATTTGTAAACAACAATTTTATTGAACATGTAATTCCGAAATGGCTATTTCAAATAATAACAATGAACAAGTTATACATCAACATTCAGTCTGATTATAAAAATAAAATGGATGAAAAAGACATTTCTGATGTAAAAAGTTAAATATATAAATAGGAAAATAAGGAAGCTTAATCTTGCATAATAAAATTTTCACAGGGTGTTGATTGAAAAAGTTTTTTTTTTTTTTTTTTTTTTTTTTTTACTCTTCTTTTTTTTTTTTTTTTTTTTTTTTTCTTTTTTTTAATGACTCTACGCATTGATAGATATTTTAACCTTTTTTTTCAGATCTCAAATATAATGCATTATAATGATTTTTGATTATAGATGATTATGAGACATGATGATATATACAATACACTTTTAATATATATAATTTTAGACATATTTGTAAAAGCATTTCAGATAGTTAGAAAAATAAAAAACCCAAAATGCGTAAAACAGAAAAAAAAAAAAAAAAAAAAAAAGACAACCCTATTTTGCGGCGAGTATAACTTTTTTTGGGGTGAGTGTAATCGGAGTTGAAATTTTAGGCCCTGCATTAGTATATTACAGAGAAAATTCAAGATCAAACAAGCAAAATCATTATTATGACCAACACAACAAGGAAGCGGTCCGAATAGCCTCCACACTAATTGCACTGATGGTCCAAATAGCAATGGCCACAAAAACCCTGAAAACTAATACCTGCATGCACATAGGGCACACTTATTAGTGATATATTACATGGCTACTTATTATAAGTGATATTTGAAGAGTTCTTAATACATTTTAAGGAAACAACTACATTTTAATTAAACATTAAAAATGAGGAATTTCTGCAAAAACAAGATAATTTAACATGAAATTCAGAGAAAGCAAAATTTTCAAAAACCCTGAATTCAGGGATAGCCCTTGAAAAGTTTCACCCCTGAATAAAGTAACACTAAATAATTATTAAAATCTAGTCGTCTGTGAAAAAAAATTATAATTATCTAATTAAAATACAATTTATATATTTAAGCAAGAAAAAACAGTTGTTTGTCAATGTAAAGAAAAGTATGTGACTCGAGGAATGAAAAATATAAATAAATAAAAATAAAATGTAATGCATAACATATTAGTATGATATATATAAACAAACACTTATCTGAAAAAAAGACGGGTAGTGCAAAAAAAAAAAAAAAAAAAAAAATTAACTTACAGTGTGACTCCCGAATGTCGGATTTTATTATTGGTGACTGAAATAATATTGCCTTAGTATGTGACAAAATATTTAATAAACACATACGTCAAACAATAATTTTTCAGTCAAGTTAATAATCAAAGAAACCGTTAAAAATTTAATCCCCAATGCTTATCAATTAGGGTTTAAGCTGAGTGAAAATTTTCTGTAGCAAAAAAGCTAAAATCAGAAAAGAAAGCTTTAGCAGAATGCGAAAATGCCAGAAGCAGTAGAAAAAGATGAATATCAGTTCATACATTATTCTAAATGCCTCGACATGTTTGATTTTCATTTGTAAATTAAATTTAAAAGTTTTTAATCAGGTCTTTAAAGAGTTATACACAAAAGGTAAAAATTTTTTTTAATTTGAAATAAAAAACAAAAAAGTAATTAATAGTTAAACTTACCACTGTATCCAGATAAATTCGAATATAGTACAAGCATATATTCTAACACATTTACTGGCAGACTTGAAAAATATTTTAAACTTTTTAGATTATTACTTTATTTTGTAAACTTTTTTAAAGTAATTTGAACATGAACATCTTATATACGAAGTATATCATTTTTCTGGAGATATAATTATCACAATGGCACGTAAAACTACATTAAGCTTATACTGTATCTGAAAATAAAAACATAACTTACAAAAAAAAAGTAATATAAGTGAAATTTGTTTATTACTATTGAAACCTTTTTGGTTTACAATTTATAATTTTTCTTTCTTTTATATTAGACCTCCTTTACAAATGCCTCATGCTTATTTACAAATTGATTTCCTGTATGCAGGGCCGGCTCAACCATATAGGCAAACTAGGCGATGACCTAGGGCGCTCAAATCTAGAGGGCGGCACAATCTATTTTATTTATTACTATCTAATGGCACTTTAGAATAGATAAAATTTAGTCTTGGAAACACAGCACTCATGTTGTGTGAAAATTTTAAACACTTACAATCTTTGTCTAGAAAGGACTAAAAAGTAAAAGCCTGCTGCTATGACTTGGAAACATTTACTGAGTTTTTCTTGGCGTGTTTTCAATTGGACGTGTAAAAATGAAGTAAATGCATAGCATAATCCTCGAATTGACATTTCAGGGCATCTAAGTCAATCCAATTTATCTGATGAGAAGCGCTAGAGAAAGAGTCACAAACAACTGGCTTGATTTTACCATAATAACGATCTATTTATTTCAAAAACTTACAACGTCGGATTGAGTTTTGAAAACAGTCCGTCATTAAATCTGTCCATCTAATTGTTAACAGCTTTACACTATATCTAAAAGTCACTGAGTCATTATTTAATGGGGCTGTACTTTATTGGAACTATAAAGTTTTGACTTTCCATTCAAGGGTCTAAATTGAACATCATGTTTTTTATAAATTTGAACTGGCATAAAAAGAAAAAATAATAATAATAATAAGATTTGAAGGAAGCTAGCTCTAACTAGAAAGAAGTTTTAGCTCTTTAGACTAGGTGACTTTGTAGAGGCTATGCGTGGGGGCTTTTTGGAATTAATTTTATTTTCAGTACAGTTGATACTTGAGACTAGCTGTTAACAGAAAAAAAAATAAAAATTTGGAGTACAATTTTGTAAAAGAAAATTAGAGGAAAAGTATTATTAGCAAAGCAAATTAGGCTCATTTGAAAAGTTATTTTTGCCCAAATCCTAAAGAAACACTCTCAGGATAATAATTTGAAAAAAAAAAAAAAAGATTTTTTCCTCCTGAATCTGAAAAATCTTGCTTCATCTTCCAAAATAATTAGTAAATATATTTAACCTGTAGGAGTCTTCTTTTAACCCACAAACAGTGGAATGTAGCCTATCATAGCACAGCTTTTTTCCACAAACATTGAAAGCTCCACTTCGTTCTAGTTGTCCATTATCAACAAACACAAGCCAGATCATGTATAAAAAATGTTAATTTTCTATTAGAAAATAGTGAAGAAAGTTTTCGCCAGTACATAACAAAAGACGACGAGCCTATGATGAAAATGTGACCCAAACTCAACTACTAATGCACTACTAAAAACAAAATTTTTTTCTTGGAAACTGTAAAAGTGATTTCGGATTTGATAAACAGGAAGCATTTTCAGAAGAAATTAATATTGCGGTATCATTCCCATCGGAGTCTGAGCCAGTCCGATTACAAAAAATTAAAAAGAAGTTTAATTATGCAGTCAGCTGATAAATCAACAAGTGATGCTAAACATCATTTTAAGTTTAATTTTTATATTTCTTTTCTTGTTACAGCAATAAATTCGAATGATGAGAAGTTCAAACAGACCAAAAAGATAAATCATGTTTTCTGATGCCTTTTTAACGATTGTGAGTCGTAAAAAAAACTTTAATAATTTAATAAAACATGTTTTAAATGAATATCAGAATATCAACAGCGGCGGAGGAATACAGTACACGCTACAGTGTAAACAACTTTTGCGTCTACAGCGAGCACCAAAAATTTAGGATCCGGATGATATACGTATGCGCTATACAGACCATGGACCATGGTATAAATTCCTGTGCATGAGTGCTTTAAAATTTTTCGCTTTAATAAAGTTTTAATTTATTATGAATGACGATGAAATAGAATATTTATGATTAAAAAATACTTCGTTTATTTTAAATATTATCTAAATACGTTTTTGACGAAATGGGAAATTTTAAAATTAAAAATATTTTCTTCATAACAAAAATTTATCAACTGCATTCACGTTAGGCAGCCAACCAACGTGCCTTGAAAGTAAGGACCGAATTACGACATTTTTGCCGAATAAAAGCATGCATTTTGGCGGAGTAATATAGTTCTATTTTTAAAGCAACTTTTACAAAAAACAAGAGTTTTCCTGAAAAAAACGAAAACGTTACTAGATTCAGAAAGATCCCATTAACAACATATATTAATTAAATTTAAGTCGTTCGTGCGGTTTTAGAGATACTTTTATTACATCCTTACATCGTTAGACCACACATTTTCCCTTTTTCGCTTTAAATTGAGATTCAGATCTCAAAACATACTGCATGTAGAAATGTAAAATTTTCAGGATAGATTAAGACCGAAGATAAAAGACTATTTTGAAAAAATTAGAACAAAATATGGCTTATTTGCTGAGATATTAAGTGTCGGCTTTTACAAATCTCTTTGATGTCAAACTAGGCGTATATATGAGTTCGCAGCTTTCCGTCCGTTCGTCCTTCCGCTTGCGTCACTCGAAAAACTGCCGTTTTTCATGATATATATATATATATATATATATATATATAATGGCTATGGGCAAAAACAAATAGAAATTACATTAGGCCGTTCAAAATTGGTACAGACAGGTTTTAGAGGCCTGCAAGTCGAATGGGGATATTTTCGAAAGTGTAAATTTATTAGGAGGGGAGAGAAGGGGGAGGGGAGAGGAGGAGGGGGCAAAAAAATAAAAATAAAATTAGATCGTTCAAAATTGGTATATAGAGGTTTTCGATACTTACAAATCGATTGGGGATATTTTTGAATTTGTAAAATTATTAGGACGGGCAGGAAGAGGGTGGGGCGTTAAGGGGGGGGCTATGGGCAAAAACAAATAGAAATACTGTTAGGCCGTTCAAAATTGGTACAGATAGGTTTTAGAGGCCTGCAAGTCGAATGGGGATATTTTCGAAAGTGTAAATTTATTAGGAGGGGAGAGAAGGGGGAGGGGAGAGGAGGAGGGGGCAAAAAAATAAAAATAAAATTAGATCGTTCAAAATTGGTATATAGAGGTTTTCGATACTTACAAATCGATTGGGGATATTTTTGAATTTGTAAAATTATTAGGACGGGCAGGAAGAGGGTGGGGCGTTAAGGGGGGGGCTATGGGCAAAAACAAATAGAAATACTGTTAGGCCGTTCAAAATTGGTACAGATAGGTTTTAGAGGCCTGCAAGTCGAATGGGGATATTTTTGAAAGTGTAAAGTTATTAGAAGGGCCGGGAAGGGGGGAGGGCGGAGGGGCAAAAAAAATAAAATAGAGTTAGATCATTAAAAATTGGTACATAGAGGTTTTCGATACCTACAAATCGATTGAGGATATTTTTGAATTTTTAAAATTATTGGGAGGGGCGGGAAGGGGGGAGGGAGCGGAAAAAAAATAAAAATAGAGATAGATCGTTCAAAACTGGTGCATAGATGTTTTTGATACTTACAAATCGATTGCAGATATTTTCGAATTTGTAAAATTATTAGCATAGACGGTTGGGGGTGGGGCGAAGGGGTAAAAAATATAAATAAGAGTTAGAACATTTTGGGAATTTTTTCCGAAGGCAGTGAGAACCCGGTGCGACATTTTTCCTAATCAGATTTTGTTTCTCTTTTTTTTCACGTGATAAAAATTAATGCAATTCTGAGAATTCAGTAATTATAGTGATTCATTTAAAACTAGGGACCAGCGAAGCGGGCGTCGCCTGCATCGTTTAAGAACGGGTAAGCCATTGGGGGGGACGGTTTAGCCATTGTCGCAGGCAGTAGGGCCAGGCACAGGAGGCTCTGAAGACGAACAAGCCGCTGCCGAAGGCAGCGGGAACACAAAGCGAGCTTTTAATCGATTTCAGTTTTTTTCCCCATAAAGCAATATAAAAAAGAGGTTCCTTTAAATATAGTGACCAGCGAAGCGGGCAAAGCCTGCTAGTATACAATCTTATATGTTAAAAAAATTTATGAAAACTAAAGTCAGTCCGTCTGGCCGTTCTATCCGCCGATTTCCTTCATTTTTTTTTTTTTAAATGAAAGGTATTTAGACACAGATACGTCATCAATCATTGAAATTTACTTAACTCCCACCTTACTCAAGTTATACTCAAACGCGGTTCATCCCTGTACATTTCTTATGGGACACATTCACTCAAGCAATTCGAATTCTCATAGCTCCTCTTCTAATGAATGGATCTTGATCGTTTCACTCTCAGAACACTCAGTGGATCAAGCTTTCTTTTGAGTTATTAACTGCTTAAATTCGTTGAGTTTGAGGAAAGTTATGCGTGCACAATCAACTTTACATTCAATTTTTTCTAGAATTTTTCAAGATTTTCCTGCGTTTGGTGTAAATCAATTATTTGAAAAAAAAATAATATGAAGAAAATCTATATATTAGTTTGAAACATGTTTTTGCCTGTCTCTATATTGAGAGAACTATTTGGTGTAAAAATTTGGTTGAGGATTCTAAAAAAAGATCTTGGTCTGCAGATGTGCTATAAAAAGTCGAACGATAACGGGTTAAAAATACGTTTACAAGCTTAACTAAGCTCCAAATTACTTCACGGTGAAGAAATTGTACATATGGGGACTAGAGTCGAATACTAAAAAATCACTTTCTGCGAATTTGGAATTTTCGATTTTAAAAGGGGAAAAGGGGGGAAAGTAGATTTGGAGGGGGGGAAGGGGGGAAATTAGTTTGAGAGGGAAATCCTTTCGAGACCCACACATGTAGCACCTCATTTTAAAGGTCTTGAAAATTCATGTTGATTGGAGATGTTTGTATACAATGCAGGGCGCCCCCTGGTGGTGAAAAATGGAACTAGGTGATTTTGCAGTAGGCCCTATCATGTTACACCTTATTTTAAAGGTCTTGGTATATCCTGACAGTTGGTGATGTTCGTACAGAACACACTGTGCCCCTTGGTGATGGAAAGTGCAACTAAATGATTTTGCAGTTGACACCACCGCGTGAAACCTTATTTGAAAGGTCTTGGAAATTCAAGACGATTTGTGATAAAGGTCTTAAAATTTCATGTTGATTGGGAATGTTTGTATACAATATAGTGCGCCCCCTGGTGGTTAAAAATGGAACTAGGTGATTTTACAATAGACCCTATCATGTTACACCTTATTTTAAAGGTCTTGGTATTTCCTGACCGTTGGTGTTGTTCGTATAGAACACTCTGTGCCCCCTGGCGGTGGAAAGTGTAACTAAAGGATTTTGCAGTTGACACCACCATGTGACACCTTATTTGAAAGGTCTTGGAAATTCAAGGCAATTGGTGATGTTTGTATACAACATACTGCGCTTCCTGGTGGAGGAAAGTGGATTTTGCAGCGCGTGCGTAGCATGCCTGCTATACGGTGCCGAAGCCACAGGCAGCGGTAACACGAGTCAGAGGTTCGTTCGGTTAAAGATTAGTTTTTGAGAATTTTTTCATGTTATTAGCGGGCTGCATATACGCTGCCGCAGGCACCGGGTCACGAGCACGAGTTCCGTTCTGTTTGAAGTAATTTTTTTGTTACAGATGATTATTTTTTTTATGATGCTTTCATTTAAAAATAGAAATTCAAACAAAATCGAGTTAAAGATATAAAACCATACAAATTTAAGGTGCATTTAAAGCATGGGCCCGGGCAATGCTGGGCGGGTTCGTTCCGTTTCAGGTTAATTTTTTGAAATTTTTTCATGGTGTTAGTTGCTCGCGTATGCGCTATTGCAGGCACCGGGTCACAAGGCAGAGTTTCGTTCGGTTCGAGGTAATTTTTTTTGTTACAGCTGATTATTTTTTTTTCCGCAATGCTTTTATTTAAAAATAGAAATTCAAACAAAATCGAGTTAAAGATATAAAATCATACAAATTTAAGGTTCATTTAAGGTTATTATCACGGGCCCGGACATTGCCGGGTGGGTTCGTTCGGTTCCAGGTTAATTTTTGGGAATTTTTTTATGTTGTTAGCGGCCGCCGTATGCGCCGCCGCAGGCACCGGGGTCATAAGGCAGAGTTTCGCTCGGTTTAAGGTAAATTTTTTGTTACATCTGATTATGTTTTTCGCGATGCTTTTATTTAAAAATAGAAATTCAAACAAAATCGAGTTTAAGATATAAAATCATACAAATTTAAGGTTCATTTATGGTTATTATCATAGGCCCGGACAACGCCGAACGGGTCAGTTAACATATAGTCTTAGTATTAAACGAAATAGAAAATAAAAGATAGCAAATGTTTATTTGGAGTCAGTTTGACATCACATTGACAGTACTTTCTAGAAAGTGATGTCGTATATCCAATTTCTATTTAAAAGCATTTTTCCGAATTTCTTTTTTTCAAGTGAAATGTCGTAAATTATATTAGATGTTTTAACTTGAAATACATTTAAATAATGATGCGACGATTTTTGAAACATTACGGTCAATAAAGTGACCGTCGAATTCGACGGGTTCCAGCTAGTAAAATTTAAACATTTTTCCTTTGCAAACAATGTATTTAAAATGACAAAAATAATCACTTTTATTATTAGAACGTGAACAAACACTCACATGAACCTGAGGAAGATTTTTATTGCTCTTTTATAAAAATATTAGGCACTCTTCTTTTTTTTTTTTTTTTTTTTTTTTTTTTTTTTTTTATTCTTTTATTTATTCATTTTATTTTATTTTATTTTTTATCATTCATCCATTAATTTTCTTTTTATTTATATTTTATATGGAAATGTACAAAAGAAAACTGATTTTCACACATAATATAAGGTTTGCGTGAAACTGGATTAAGAATTAAAATTTTCGTATGGAATTATAGGTTTCAACTGACAGTATTTGAGTAAATGTGAAAAGGTGTGAATCTAGAAAAGTGCGTGATAATATAAGGACACCTGTGTGTAACAAATTAGGGGCAGTATAGATTCATGTAACAATGTTATATATCTTTGGGTTTTCATAATACTTCATGTATGCATAGAGTGCCAAAAAAAGTAATATGAGAAAAGAATGTTGGAGAAATAAATAATTGTTCAATATTTACATTTTTGTTTTATTTATTTATTTTATTAAGCTGTGTATGAGGACATGCGTTGTGAGAACGATTTTACTGAAACAAAACTAGTAGACACTAAAAAAACTGTACTCGAAGCACTAAGGGAAAAAAATATATACATATACATTTGTGTAAATATGTTAGATTTTGTGTATAATTTAAATAGCAACAGTTGTGTAAGTGAATTTGACAATAAAATTTACTGTAGTTTCATGTAAAATTATGCAAGGTAAGACAATTAATGCAGGTCCCTTCATCAAGTAAAATATTTGGACAGAAATTCAGATAAATTAAAACGGCATTGCATGTCAACAATACAAGTACAGTTAGGAACTCTACTAATGCACCTTCTTGCGCAAAATTACAAAAACTTAAATCCCAACCTGATAATTGTGCACCTTTTGATTAATGTGCTTAAATGAGATGTATAGACTTATTTATATTTAAAATAAAAGAAGGAATAAGGGTACTCATGTAAAGAGTGTAGTGTGTAAAGTGTTAGCATTATCGCTACATATAAAATTTAAATTGTGTAAAATTCTATAAAGATTCACTATTTTTTTAATTTAAAAAGAAGGCCTCTAAAATAAATTTCTAAATTTTTGATTGAAAAGATAACATTAAAATATATGACAATATAAAATTATCCAGTACTAGCAGGCAACGCCCGCTTCGCTGGTCCCTATTTTTAAATGAATCATTATAATTACTGAATTCTCAAAATTGCATTATTTTTTATCACGTGAAAAAAAAAAAAAAAAAAAGAAAAGAAACAAATTCACAACATGGTTCAGAAATAAAGTATATGACTATTAAATTTTATGTTTTATTTTATATACTATATTGTATTGTGTAATATGTAAAAGGATTTAATAATTATAATAATAATATGACAATAAGTATCATTTTTATAATATTATTTTAATAAAATTTCAGGACTTTAACAAGTATCTCTCTTGATAACAGATTGAAGCAAGTTAGCCACAGTAGGAACTGGAACTTCGGGGTTTTCAGCTACTAGGATTTATCCTTATAACCCACAAAAGTTCAAGATCACGCGTATGCTATTTCGGTTGGTACCAGCAATGATACAGCTGTAACTTTCAGAAGCGATGTATGTGACAATAGGCCAACACCAGCAGTTGCTTCCACGAACAGAGCTAGAGGCAGTAGACTGTCTCCAGTAGTTTCCTCAACCAGCATAGAAAAGCCATTGCTTCCACCAGGCTTGATCATCAAATGCAAGATATGGCAGCACGAAGACTGCAATGGTGATCATAAAAAAAAAAAAAATATATATATATATATATATATATATATATATATATATATATTTATTAATTTATTAATTTTTTTTTTTTTTTTTTTTTTTTTTTTTACATTAAATATTTAAGTTATGCACATACAGACAGGGAAATGAATTAATATTCATACATAAATAATTAAACATTTAAGATTATTTTTTTTTTTTTTTTAATTGTTGTATTATTTAAATTTTTGGCAAATTGCTACCCTTCGTACTAAGCAAAACATACTTATATGTGCCGTCTTCCTCCAATTCATCTTATTTATATTTTCAAAACATCATAATATTTTTAAAAATTATTTCCCTTATATGTGTTTTACTAACGTTCAGAATCTAGCTCTAATTAAATATATATATATATATATTGGAATAATTATATTTTATTATTATCTTATTTAACATTTGCAAGTCTTAAATATCCCTAGTGCTTGATATATTGTTTTTTTTTAATTTTAAAAACTTAAAATTTGTATTAATATCAACTCTAAATCATTTTTATATTAAACTATAAGAACTCAACAATGAAAATCTGGTAGATTAAGTGTTTCGATTTCTTAATTTGTATAGATTTATATCTCTAATATTGGTAATTATTTTATCGTTATATTATAAAATGCATACATAAGAAATTGAATTTTATATTAATACACATATGGTATTTATACGATATCGAATCAATATCGAGCAATTCTAAATGTATCATGTTTCATAATATTAGTTTTTCATCATTATTTTTTAGCATTTATTTATTATTATTATTATTATTATTATTACTATTATTATTTTATACAGCAGTTATCTGAAAACAATTTTAGATTCCCTCGTATAATAATATCCCGCAATGAAACAAGTAAAAATGCAGTTGACTAGCTAAAACAACTGAGACCAAAACATCAAAAACATATTAAAAAAAAAAAAAAAGAAAAGAAACGCGGTAGCACCAGATGTTTTTTACACCAGCGTTAAAGAAAAATCCCTTATATTATTAAAATCTGTACGCGTGTGTGTGTGTGTCTGTGTGTCTGTCTGTGTGTCTGTGAGAAACGGCTTGACGCAGCTAAGGCTCCGCCGCTAAAGGTCGCACGGACTTCGAACATGTACCGTCCGACAGAGAATTTATCGCAGATCAGGGTTATCTAATTTGCTAAACGATGCGACCGTAATTAGCGGAGATATTAATTAAAACGTTGACCATTGTCTACCGAAAAATGACCCAGAATTCATGATTAAATGCTTAAAAAGCGACATTTTTACGGAAATAGTGGAAAATAAATTAGAAATATCAGTCGTATCGTTACAAACAAGGTACCATTGGAAAGGGCTTTTTTTTTTCTCAATCCGATGGTTTAAACGGCTTATCGATCGGACAATTAGATTTTTTAAAATTAACTAAACTATAAAAAATGTTGGCAACGAATCACAAGAATGTTATCTTTGCAGACATTAAGTCTACAGCAGTCTTCAACGGAAACACATCTGGTATTTAATGAAGTCACGTGTTTCGTAGTGCGATTAAAAATTACAATTTTCTATTTTCTTCAATTTTTCAAATTTTACACATTTTATTTAGTATATAATATTTACACCACAAAACAAACTTGCATTTCAAATTTCATCGATTTTCGTCAATAAACAAAAGATTTACATTTTAATTGCAAATTAAATTTTATCTTTACACGCCGGACATTTTTGCAATATTCTAATACGCGTATTTCAATTTCTAATTACGATTGATTTATTTTCTACACATCATACGAAAGATATTTTAAAGTTCTTTTACATAATTCAAAGTTTTCAACAGATTTACACGTTTTGAGGTCTCCTGAATCAGTGTTCTTTCATGGCGCTGTAATATTTTCAAATTTCAATATTTCAATTTCTAATTATGATTAAATTATTTTTAATACATCATTCGAAAGATATTTTAAAGTTCTTTTAAATTATCGAAAGTTTTCACCAGAATTACACGTTTTGAGGTGTCCTGAATCAGTTTTCTTTTGTGGCGTTGTAATATTTTCAATTTTCAATATTACAATTTCTAATTATGATTAAATTATTTTTAATACTTAATTCGAAAGATATTTTAAAGTTCTTTTATATTATCGAAAGTTTTCACCAGATTTACACGTTTTGAGGTGTCCCGAATGAGTTTTCTTTTGTATCTCAGATACTAATTATAATAATTTCATAAGTAATACATCATTAGAAAGCTTTTTTGATTTGGAATCGAACAGTGGAATACAGAAATTTCTACCGCCAGATGGCGCTGTAATTTTTTCAAATTTCAATATTTCAATTTCTAATTAGAATTAAATTATTTTTAATACATCACTCGAAAGATATTTTAAAGATCTTTTAAATTATCGAAAGTTTTCACGAGATTTACGCGTTTTGAGGTGTCCTGAATCAGTTTTCTCTTATGGTGCTGTATTATTTTCAAATTTCAATATTTCAATTTCTAATTATGATTAAATTTTTTTTAATACATCATTCGAAAGATATTTTAAAGTTCTTTTATATTATCGAAAGTTTTCACCAGATTTACACGTTTTGAGGTGTCCTGAATTAGTTTTCTTTGTATCTCAGCTACTAATTAAAATAATTTCATAAGTAATACATCATTAGAAAGCGTTTTTGAATTGGAATGTAACAGTGGAATACAGAAATGTCTACCGACAGATGGCGCTGTAATATTTTCAAATTTCAATATTTCAATTTCTAATTATGATTAAATTCTTTTTAATACATCATTCGAAAGATATTTTAAAGTTCTTTTAAATTATCAAAAGTTTTCACCAGATTTACACGTTTTGAGGTCTCCTGAATTAGTTTTCTTTTGTATCTCAGCTACTAATTAAAATAATTTCATAAGTAAGACATCATTAGAAAGCTTTTTTGAATTGGAATCAAACAGTGGAATACAGATATTTGTACCGCCAGATGGCGCTGTAATATTTTCAAGTTTCAATATTTCAATTTCTAATTATGATTCAATTATTTTTAATACATCATTCGAAAGATATTTTAAAGTTCTTTTAAATTATCGAAAGTTTTCACCAGATTTACACGTTTTGAGGTGTCCTGATTACGTTTTCTTTTGCATCTCAGCCAAATGAGATAGGTCGTTCAAAATTGGTATACGTAGGTTAATTAAGAGGGCCTGAAAGGGTGGAGAAGAAATAGGCGTGCACCGCGCGCAGCGCGCACGCGACTGCGTTGCCGAAGGCAGTGGGAACCCGGTGCGAGTTTTTTCCCGATCATAAATTATTTTTTTTTTAGGGGGCACGAAGGCTCAGGGAAGGAATACGCGCGCGCAGCGCGTGTATCCCTGAAGTTGTGCGCGCAGCGCGCACGGGACTACGCTGCTGAAGGCAGTGGGGACACGGTGCGAGTTTTTACCCGAGCAGAAATGATTTTCTTTTTAGGGGGCACGAAGGGTCAGGGAAGGAATACGCGCGCAGCGCGTGGGGACCCGGCCCGACTTTTTACCCAATCAGAAATGATTTTTTTTTTTTTTAAATTTCTTTTCTTAACACTAAAAGTTTCTGTTAGTGATTCATTATTTTTAGTGATTCATTTGAAAATACTGACCCGCTAGCGGGCGAAGCCAGCTAGTAACATATATATTTGCTGTAGCATAAAAGGAATTTTTTTTAACCTCATAAAAGTATCTTTATATATATATATATATATATATATATATATACTAGCAGACCCGGCCACGCGTTGCTGTGGCTATGTTATACGTTGAATTATAATGTAGTAAAATATTCAATATATTAAAATTATTATTTACGAATAAAGACCATCCTTGATAACATCCTTGATCTTAGCAGACTTAGCCCGCTTCGCTGGTCCCTATTTTTAAATGATTCACTATAATTAAAGAATTCTCAAAATTGCATTAATTTTTAACATGTGAAAAAAAAAGAGAAAAAAAAAATCTGATCGGGAAAAATGTTCGACACTCATAATGAATCCATATATTATCGAAAGGAAAATGATATAAAATACAAAAAAATCTTCTCTCATTGGTGGAATAATCTGTTCGGACCCCCACTGCCTGCGGCAGTGTATACCTGCGCAAACCATGCGCACCGTTTCTTCATCCACCGTTCCCGCCCTTCTTAATAACTCTATACTTTCGAAAATATCCGCAATCGATTTATCGGGCCTTAAAACTTAATAATACTAATTTTCAAAGTTCTAACTCTTATTTCTATTATTTTGCCCCTTTGCCCTCCCCCCTCCCACTATTCTAAATAATTTTACAAATTCGAAAATATCTACAGTTTATTTGTAGGTGTCAAAAACCTGTATGCACCAATTTGAACGATCTAACTATATTTTTATTTTTTGCCCCTCTGACCCCCTTCCCGCCCCTCCTAATAAATTTACAAATTCGAAAATATCCGCAATCGATTTGTTGGTATCAAAAATTCTATGCACCAATTTTGAATGATCTAACTCCATTTTTATATTTTGCTCCTCTGCCCCCCCCTTTCCCGCTCCTCTTAATAATTTTACAAATTCGAAAATATCTGCAATCGATTTGTACGTATCAAAAACTTCTATGTACCAATTTTTAGCGATGTAACTCTATTTTTATTTTTTTGCCCCTCTGCCCCCCTTCCCGCCCCTCCTAATAAATTTACAAATTCGAAAATATCCGCAATCGATTTGTTGGTATCAAAAATTCTATGCACCAATTTTGAATGATCTAACTCCATTTTTATATTTAGCTCCTCTGCCCCCCCCCTTTCCCGCTCCTCTTAATAATTTTACAAATTCGAAAATATCTGCAATCGATTTGTACGTATCAAAAACTTCTATGTACCAATTTTTAGCGATGTAACTCTATTTTTATTTTTTTGCCCCTCCGCCCCCTTACCCGCCCCTCCTAATAACTTTACACTTTCGAAAATATCCTCATTCGATTTGCAGGCCTCTAAAACCTCTCTATACCAATTTTGAACAGTCTATCTGCATTTCTATTTTTTTTTTTTTTTTTTTTTTTGGTTGTTGTTGTTTGTTTGTTTGTTTGTGAAATCACGTTTTGGCCCCTCCCCCCCCCTTTTGGGAGGCGAATTTTGCAATAAAAACTATCCTATCTCTCAAGTTGGACCAAATTGCACACAGTGTCCAAATTTCATTAAAATCGGCTCATTAGTTTAGGAGTTCATCGCGGACAAACATAATAAATTTTATATATAAAGATATATATATATATATATATATATATATATATATATTAAATTATAAAGTTTTGATCAATGAAGCACAAATAAGTAAAAAACAGGATTAATTTCACTGTATTATCTTCATTATAATATGAATTCAATTTACACTTCAGTCTAAGTCACACGTGGCCGGCTATGCTAACACCAAAAATTTAAAAAGTGGAAATAATTGAATTATACGAAATTTATTAATAGGTTAAAAAGTTGAAGATTCTTTGTGTAGATTGCAGCACCAAATATATTTCAGCTTTCATTTCAACCCAGTCGAAAGGTATCGACATCTGTTAGAATCATTTGGAGTTAACAGATAATTGTGACTGTCAAATAATAACAGACAAATAATTAGCAATAAATTAAAATTGCGACTATAATTTGAGATTTAAACTATCCTATCTCTCAAGTTGGATCGAACTGCACATGGTGTGCGAATTTTATTATAATCGGTTAAGTGGTTTAGGAGTCCATTGGGGACAAACATTGTGACACGAGATTTATATATATTAAGATATATATTGCCTGATTGCCTATGTATTTAAAGAATCTTATTTTCTTTTAATGAATAATTGAAACTCTTTGCTTGACTCTGAAAGTTTAATAACTTGAATAATAGATTTTCTGTCTAGTAATTTGAATTAATATTTAGAATGATGATTTATTATAAGAGCGAACTGATATATATTTACTATCTCCACGTTTCATCATTTCAGTGTATGAATTATGAAGTGTTAAGTGAAGTATAAAAAGTCAAATACTTTCTTTTTATGCTTTTAATGGATACTTATTCATTTAATGTCTTATATAACAATTAGAAGAATTTAGAATAATAAAAAATATATATATACTTTGACTATTACGTTTATGCTTCCTCTTTACGATTTATTCTTTATTAATTTTACAAAAATAAGCAATATGCAAATACTGCCACTTTTTACTGAACTTTATTGAGATCTTTTTCCTTTAGGATTTTGCACCTCAACGAATACTTCTTACAACTTAATTTGTAATTCATCTCACCAAAATTTTTTTTAAGTTATGTATCTTAAAACCGAGGTCTTTGTGTTATGGCAATAAGCGTTTTAGAAAATGAAGAAAGATAATTGAAAAAAAAAAAAAAAAAAAAAAAAAAAAACTGGACCTGAATATTATTATTGTAAAAAAAAAGCATAAATCTATAGATTTTTTTTTTTTTTTTAATATGTAGTATATTAATGAAAATTATTACATTTTAAACATAATTCAATTTTTAAGCTGTATAAAACAGAAAAAAAAAATCTCCAAACTTTACATGATCCTACACATTTTTGACGCCTAAAAAGGACAACAACAGCAAATAATAATAATAATAATAATAATAATAATAATAAATTTTTTTATTAATTTTGGAAAACAAAAGTAAACAAATAAATAGTATAAAAAATCTTATAAAAAAAAATGTGGCATTTAGAATAATCTAAAAAATAACTAACCTAAAAATTATGCCTTTTATTTTAATTTGTGGTTCCTATAGTACTTGAAACTCTCAAAATTTAATTCTGTACATAAAATATTTATAATTAACATATTTTTTATTAAATAGTAAATAATAGACAACATTTAGCATATAGTATAATGGATACTCTTAAAAAAAAAAAAAAAAAAAAAAACTTATTTAATAGTATGGATTTATTTAATTCTGTATTGATTATATATATATATATATATATATATACCATATATACATATATTAGGTAAAAGCTTTTCTGTTTAACAATTGCAAATAAGTACAAACCCAGAATCCGATTAATACGACCCCACCAGTAGCCGAGTGGTACTGCACAGAAAGCTTGTAAAAGGGGAGTACTGGGTTCGATCCAAGGTCACGTTCATCGACATAATTCTTCGGTTTTTACCGTGATTTTCGCCTAAACTGTTGTAAATACAAGCTTGGCCTGTTAGGAAGGCCTGAACGGACGGCATTCCACCTATATACGTAGGACCCTAGTGCAGTCAATCGGCCTTAAGCTATACGACCAACTGTAATACACAAGGGTTTTAATTTTTGTATTTCGATGAAGCTATTTTACAGAATATTACTCTCCCATTCTGCTCCTCACCTTTTCCCACCATTTATTAATTTGTTATTTTTTATTTACAGTGCGTTAAGAAATTATAAGACCATAAGCGTATTGCTGAATTTCTGATGAAGAGAGCATAATATGCAAATTTTTAGTTGCGTATTTAATATAGATAGGAAAACGCATCCTATACAAATTCCAACTTTTAAATTAAATTAAATTTCATTAAATCTTATCCATTTTTCTAAAAATTACAAACTGTGACTGTTAAAAAAGTATAAGACCACCTGAGAAAATTAGCATATTATACATGACGTCAATCTCAATATAAAGCGCATGCGTCAGTATTTCGTAAAAGCATTACCTAAAAAGCAAAGTCTTAGGTTTTGAATGTGTTATCTACGATTAATTTGACGATGCCTCGAGGTAAAGAATTATCGGTGTGCGAAGTGAGAAAAATTTTATTTTATAAAGGTTCTGGTAAATCTGAAAGAGGTATTGCGAGGTTAATGAACCGTTCTAAAACCGCCATTCATAATGCCATAATTAGAAACGATTATTCAAACAAAATAAAACCATCTGGTAGAAAAAATATTTTGACAGCACGTGATAATAGACACATTTTTCGACTGTCAACTAAAAAAGGTCTTTCAACTCGTGAAATTTCGAAACGTTTCAGCAAGAAAACTTCACATGTAACAGTCTGGAAGAGTTTTAAATTAAATATTAATACGAAATTTATGAAATTGAAGAAAAAACCAAAGTTATTGAAATGCCATCGAGAAGAAAGATTAAAATGAGCTAAAAATGCCATGTCATGGAATGATGAGTGGAAACAAATTATATTTTCTGATGAAAAGAAATATAACCTTGATGGTTCCGATGCTTACAAACACTAATTCCATGACCTGAGGAAGGAACCAAAAGAATGCTTCAGTCGACAAATGGGTGGAGGATCAGTAATGTTTTGGGGAGCTTTCAGTTATGAGGGGTTGTGTGATTTATAGCGGATTTCGGGTCATATGAACTCTACACAATATCATCTATGCTATATGATCATATGATACCGTTTGTACCTTTATTAGGTGGTGCTATCTATATGTTTCAACAGGACAATGCTGCTTGTCATACATCTAAATCCACACAGGAGTGGTTTAAAAAAGAAAAATAATATTGTTTTGCCTGAACCCCATGGAAAACCTATGGGGTATATTATCTCGCAAAGTTTATGCTAATAATAAACAATTTTCATCTGCCAATGAACTGGAAGTAGCCATTGTAAAAGAATGGTACAATATTTCTATAACTGAACTTAATCACCTGGTTACTTCAATGAAAAACAGAGTGTTTGAAGTTATCGGGAGAAATGGAGGACTAATATCATATTACTTTTTTATACAATTTTGTTTTTTGACAAGTGGTCTTATATTTTCTTAACAGGTTATTTTTTACTTGTTTCTAATATATATTTTAATTAAACATTTATTGCACTATACCAAGTTATTGCAAATTAATTATAAAAAAATATAGAGCAATATGTTATTTTATGTATTTAAATTATCATTAGAATCTTTATTTTTCTTATAATTTACAAAATTAAAGTGGTCTTATAATTTCTTAACGGACTGTATCTGTGTCCCTGTATAAAGGAAATCGCTTGTTTTATTGAAGGAATAACTTTTAAACATTGAAATATATATATATATATATTTTTCCCTAAAAAGACACTATTAAAAAAAAAAAAAAAAATCACTGTATTGTTTGAATAGACACACCTTTCTATATTTCAACAAGCACCGACGTTCTGAAACAATAAATTTCATTTTTTAATTTATAAACTTACTTTTAACTATACACTATATACCAAATTATTTTGACACTATCGAATTAAAACGTTCCGTCAAATATCTAGAAAAGCTCTTTCAGAATCATCTTAAAACTCTGGTAGTGCATGTTATACCTCATATATTTCAACAAAAGTTGTATACTAAAAAGGAAATGAGTACGAGTAAAAAATTAAACGAAAATCAAAATGTTTCGGATCACTCTGTAAAAAGTAATGCTTAAAATTCGTTTCGGCTGTAGGATGAGATTATAAGATTTTTTCTCATTATCTGTATAAATATCTTTGAGGCTTCCACATATATTCATGGCTCTAAACCAGTTTATTTACAAAAACTGAAAAAAAAAAATCTACCTTTTTAATTATAACACCCAGATCAAAGCAATTTTTAGGAAATTTGGCGCACTGTATTAAACACAGCAAACAGCAAGGAGAATGCAAAAATTTTTAATATATTGCAAAATATAAGCATTTTTACAAACTAATTTTTATCTACACATGCGTTAGCTTTTAAGAAATTTCATTTGCATAATTTAATCTCCAAAAGTATTGAGCAACTTACATGAAAACCCCAAACTAATATCATGTAAATTCAAAAAGTTATGAAAGATAGAAAAAAAAAAAAAAAAAAAAAAAAAACCGAATTTCAGTTTATCAAAAAGTGGTGATATGGGTTTTTAAAAGAATTAATTTACAATCAACGAACACTGTATTACCATTGGGCATAGATTGAATCAACATAAAAATATGAGTGAAACCCCTTATAATTTAGCTCTTATTTTAAGAGACCTGAAAATCTGTTCATTCTATCCCTGATAACTTTTTGAATTTACTTGATGCTTGTTTGGGATTTTAATATAAATAGATGAATACGTTTGGCTGTTAAATTGTGCAATATATTTATTTATTTATTTATTTTTAAGCTAACGCATGCGTAGTTAAACAAAAATTATTTAGTAAAAATGCTCATATTTCGTAATGTGATTAACATATTTGCATTCTGGTTGCAGTATGCTGTGTCTTATGCAGTATACCAAATTTTTCTAGAAATATTTTTCAACTGGGTCTAATACCCAACATGTTATAAATAAAAAAACGTGGAAATGTTTTTTGAAATTGAATCAAAAATAAGAAGCTATATTTCCATGAATATACGAGGTAGCCTCATAAAAATTTATACAGACACTTAAACAAATTCTCAAAATCATATGCTTCAGCCAAAACTCATTTAAAGCATTACTTTTTACAGGGTGATCCAAAATATTTTGCCTTTTTTTTTTTTTTTTTTTTTTTTTTTTTTTTAATAATCCACTTTTGCTTTAATTTGCTGAAATTATGATCGTCGTTTAATCTACTAAAACTTCAAGATGATTCCTAAAATGTTTTTTTTTTTTGTTGTTGTTTTTTTTTGTTTTTTTTTTTTTTTTTTTTTGTTTTTTTTTTTTTCAAAATTTAACAAAAGGTTTAAATTCGAATGTTTCCAAATACTTATTATTATATAGTTTATAAATATACTTATTAATTTCAATTTGCTATAATAAATAAAGTTTTATCTTATATACTATTTTTAACTAGCATTATTTTATTTTAATTATTCAATTATTGTGATATTAATTTAAGTTTATCTTATAATCATCTACTTTCATAACCAAACTTTAAAGCTAGGTTTTTTTTTTTTTTTTTAATCCATAAAGGCTAACTAGTATTGGAAATTATTATTATTATTATTATTAAACTTACTGTAATAAACTTAAATCAAATCAGTGTGCAGATTGAAATTCATATGATGAAAAAAAAGTAATTTATATGTATATATATATATATATTGAGAGAGAGAGACAGATAGATAGATAGATATTTCTGTATCTCTATGTCTATCCTTACGAATTTGGATATCGTCCTATCAATCAAAACTGATTATCTCCTTATACGTACATATATATATACCATTAAATGTTTAGATAATTTGGATACAAAATTTTATGTATACATATTTTTTACAAGAACAAAAAACGATTTTATTATTATTATTATTATTATTCTTATTATTACTATTCGTTCAAATGTATATCTACACTTGAATATACAGAATTTAAATATTTCGCATCAATTTATAAAATGAATGTAACAAATAAAGAAAAATAAGATTTATTATCTAAAGCGAAGCTCAAAGTTTACATTTTAAAGTTTAAATTCTACATTTCATAAATGCATATCAAGTGAAAGTTCAGCGTGAAATTACCTGTTTCTCACGAAACTAAAACTAAACAATTATGTAACTATGACTGGAAGGATTACATTTAACATTCCAAAACATCTGTGGAAAAATAATTGTTGTGCGTGAAAACCACAGAGGAAAACTTTTATAACTGTTATGTGCAACACATTCGAATCATTTTCACTCAGAGTCAAATAGCTACAAACGGTATTAGTTAGGATTTGTTGGAATGTCAAGATTGATAAGTAGAATGTAAATGCAAATGAAAAATAGCTTAGCTTTTATGGTAAACAAACGTTTTAGAAAATGTACATTAAACTAATTTGTGTTTGTAAGTTATTAATCGCAACTGCGTTGGCATACAAAATAATGTTAAATAAAACAGTTGATATAACATCACACACATACATATAGTATTATATATTATATTTTATCAGTCATACAAAAAATTGAAAATATGTAAAAAAAAAAAAAAAAAAAAAAAAAAAAAGTAACTTAAGGTAAACTTACATGGAGATTAAAAAATATGAAACAATTTATAAGTAAAACTTATTTTGAAACTTAAAATAAATCAATTAAACTGTCAAAAATGTCCCGTATTACTTGAGACATATGTGTGATGAATTAGCATGCTTTTAAATGATCAAAACTCTCCCCCCAGGCAGACAGTTTAACAAAAAAAAAAAAAAAAACATATAAGGCTAATATCAATATGGATAAAATAAAATGGATAAAATAATATGGGACAGGCAGAAAATGGATCAAATAAGATGGAACAGGCAAAAAAAAAAAAAAAAAAAAAAAAAGATCAACATTCACTCAAACAGCAGCATGAAATTCATAAGATCTCTAGCGAGATAACTAACCAAAATCTGAAACCACTGAAAATATATTACAACGCCATCTATATTATATTAAAGAAACTAACACAGTAAATATATGTAAGTTATTATATCTAAATTTAATCGAAAAAATAAGGAATATTTACAAAGGAAAAAGAAATATATTTGTATTTTATGTGTTTTAAATATTTCTATATAACATTACCATGTAAGAAAATTACAGGATAATCATTTTCAACAGACCTACTAAAAACCCCTGAATATAGTTTGAAATGACATTTCTGTAGATCAGTTTAGTAGTGTTAGAGTTCCATTGTATTACTTTAATTACATTAAAACCAAAATTATTTATTGTATCAAAAATAGTTGTAATGATTTCATTATCTACAGTGCTTATATACAAGTCCAAGAAATTTGTTTTTAAAAGCTTAAAATTAGTACTAATGAGTTTGTAATAAGAATGATAAAAATTTGTTTTTATTTTAGTGCCATTATTAGTACTAGTAAAAGCGATCAGATCATCAATATATCTGTAAATTATAATACCCTCATTAGGTTTACAATTGTTTTTATAAGTATTCAAATACATATTTGCAAAACCGTTACTTGATACTGATCAATGAGGAATCCTTTTTTTTTTTTTTTTTTATTTAACATAAAATTTTCTATGATAATTAACATAATTCTCTTTTAAAACCGAACTGTATAATTTTTTATATTTATTATGATCTATAATATCTTTTAGATTACTTTAAGCATAAAAACTATCCAAAGAATTGATCAAATCATTTATTTTAATATTATTAAATAAATCTTCAAAATCCCATGCGTAAACATTATTACCATTCTTAACTTTCATAAAATTAATCAAATCATAAATACTTTTTTCAAAAGATTTATAGAATTTTCAGTATGTTCTAGTGCATTTTGAATAATAAGTTGTAATTTTTTATTTGATTTAACATTATAAGTTTTATAAGCAAAAAATATAGTTCTAAATTTTACTGAATCTTTATGAAATTTAGGGATGAGAAAAATAAAAGGGAAATTAACATTAGTAAGTTTAATTCTAAGTTGCAGATTTTTAGCTTTAAATCTATTTACTAGTTTTTTTTCTTTATTTTAGAGTCTGCAAATAATATATTGTTTGCCATAATTTCATCTACCATTTCTAAATATTATTTTGTACATATAATAGCAAAATAGTTGACAGCTGTATTTACATCTTATGTTATAATAAAACTTCTTGTAGTTTTTTAATATCATCTTTTATATCCCTGTTAATATAACCTTTCAGAACATACAATTTAAATTTTATTAATATCATTTTTAGCATAAAAATCTCATTCATTAAAAGCCTCAATAGGCATATTATATTTTATTGCAATACATTTTACAAAATTTTCAATATCTTTTTTTAACTGATTTTTTTATTTTTTTGATAGAATTAGTAACATTTAATCTGTATTTAGTTCCCATTTTCATAAAATTCTTAAGTGCATTATTATGTAAAACTAAATCTATAAAATCCATATTGCCAGTTATAATATGATTATGATGTGTGTAAATAAATTGTTTATAATTTTTACAAATACATGCTTCAGAATTTCTATCATTCCTTATATATATATGAATATAAGGAAATAAATATACGTAAAAAGGTTGATAAATATAAAAAGAAGAAATTACCCAAACAGCAAATAATTATTGGCCGAACTTCGACCGAATGTCCACGTTTGACTATTTTTCGTTCAAACGACCTCATTTCCTGACGTCGGCAGGAAGTGCTATATGTCCGCCCGGTAAACCACCGATCGATCATCGGACTCTGAGCATTTTTAAAACAACCCTGATGCTTTTTCTCCCTCTTTTCGACCATATGATTGTCTACTGATTACTTATCGACGTTATATGATGTCATGTGGATTATCTCACGATACCATTTCTAGTGTTTTACAATGTATTTTTCTTCCTTATTTTTAACCAAATGGTTGCCTGCCGATTATTTATTGATGTTATATGATGTCATGTGGATTATCCTGCAATGTCATATTTGTTTCGACGTTATATGATATCGTGTGGTTTACTTAGCGATGTTATTTGTAAATGTTTTAATCAAATTTTCATGTATATTCATTGGATTTCATACCTTTTAAAATGTCGTAGCACGTATGAAATATGAGTTTGCTTCTGTTAATCACAAGTTCTTAAACTTCCTAATAAAATTACACAAAAATCTATGCGGTGTTTAAGACTTATTTCAGCTTTTTTGAAAAATTATTAATTTAAGATTAATCAATTACAAAAAACCTGCACAATTATTAATGTAGAAACAGTTCAATAATTTTTCCCGACTCGTAAGATAAATTAAATTTTACTTATTAAAAATAAATTAAAATATTAAAAATAATTAATTAACTGAATTATTTTTGATAATTTGCACATTTTTTTCGCGTTTTTTTTTAATTCTTTATTTGCATTTTGAATTTAAAATTTTTATCTGTCTGCTGACTAAAATCCCAGAAAAAATTATTTCATGGGGAAAGTCCATTTTAGCGTTAAAAATTTTTAAAACTAATATTATTAATAACAAGAAAAAAAAAAGTAGGATAATTAAAAGAGCAAAAAATTAATGTTATTTCCTTAACATAACTTGGTTCAGAATTAACATAAAATTTGAATCAGAATTTTCCAAAACAGTATTTTCTAAAATAAATTAAGTATATAAAATTCTCTACTATAAAGTAAGTAAAAATATTTCAATTAAAAAAAAAAAAAAAAAAAAAAAAAAAAAAGGAAAAGGAAAGGAGAAGAAAAAAAATATATAATATATATATTTCGAAGAAATTTTGAATACGTCAATAATTGAAAGCAATGAAATTATTAAATTATCTTAAAGATTAAAATTTTCCTTTTTAGAAAGAAAGAAAAAAATGCGTTATTTTTATTAAAATGCAAATTATGTGTTAAAACATGAAATTTTAGCACATGAAAATTATAAATTACTTTACAAATCTTGAAATAACATTGAAAATTTTCTTCCTTTTTTTTCCTCTTTTTTTCTTTAAATTTTGCTATTTTTCATTATAACTAATTAAGTGTATTATTTTTAATTTTTACAAAACCTTATACAATCTTTTAATACCACATAGCTTTTTGTATAATTTTAAGAAGAATTAAGAAAAAAATATGTAAATAACACAAAAAAATATATGAAAGTTTTTATTAATTAATCATTAAAAGTAATAAAGTGATTTAATTATCCTAAAGATATTAATTCATTCTTAATAATTAAACCCTAAATTAAATTATTATATGATCGAGAAATGGCATTGAAAATATTTGCAACATTAATTAACTACGTATTTTTTAACTTAATTAAAAGTATCGAATTTATAATTTTTCAAAAGTTTAAATAAATCTTAAACATTATACATTTTTTGTGTAATTTTAATAAGAATAAAAGGAAATTGGGATCAGCAGAAACAAACTCACAATTCATACATGCTATGATATTGAAAAGAAATGAAAAATCACAATGAATTGAAAACAAAAGGTTTTATACCTTATATTCATATCCAATAAATCTCCAATAATATCCAATTTAAAATAATATATGTACCTCCCATTAAACCTTTTAAAAAGAAAAAAAAATGCCATAAACCATTACTTTAGAATTTCTTATTTTCAAAAGGGAATAAACAAAATATTGCTGCATGGCTTTGTGGGGGACTGAGATTCAAACTTTCAATGTCATGTTAAAGAAGAGTGTGAAAAAAATAATGACCTTGGCACAATAATAGTACGCCAAATTCATTCAAAACTATCCATTTCCTGTTTGATATTCGAGACAGGGGTCATCTTTACGATTCTATCTGTGTTTCTGTGGTAAATAGTATAAAAATGTGCATGAAAACTATCAAGATTTTTTTTTCCTTATTTCGAATAGCATTTTATGAACGCAATATATTCTCAATCATATTATTACAGTAGAATTTGGATAATTCGAAGTTGAAGGGACCAGAGAAAAATTCGAAATATCCAAAAATTCGAATTACATATACTATTTTGTCAAAAACCAAAAAAAAAAAAAAGATAAATTAATGAAATAAAACACTACGATCAAAGATTTAACACATGAACTTTATATCTATAAACATTGCTACCCCCCTCCCCCCCAATTAAATCAATTTTCTTTTACGAGGTTAATTATTCAACACTTTTTAAGAAATAGTCAGATAATTTTGATTGCTTCTTTAAGTACAATCTTTGTGTCATAGCATACGACTTCCACCTGTCAACTGATACAAAAACAGACTCTTCTACATTAGAAATGACTTTCAATTAAAGAAACCTTGAAGTTCATGTATATGGACTATATCTTCTTCTGATGTACTAGAAAGGAAATACTCTTGTATTTCCTTATCCTTCTTTTGAAAGACTGTTTAAAAAAAATAATGCACTTTAGCTGACAAAAATCTCGGGAACAAATTTTACTATAATATTTTAAAGGTAATCGTATGAAAAATTCGAATTATCCAAAATAGAATTCGAATTATTCATGATTTTTTACCATTATTTTAATACAAAATTCAAGGGACCGCGTAAAAAACTCGAAATATCCAGAATTTCGAATTAAACAAGTTCGAATTATTCAAGTTTCACTGTAATATATATTTTATTCCGAAATACATTATTACATAAAGTTAATAATACACACACACACACATATATATTTTATTATGTTATCATATTGATAATGAAAATAAAAATGTTATTACTCTGTTTTAAAGCGAAATTATTACTGATTCCTATCTGTGTCTAGTTATTTCAAATAAAACTTGTACACTACTTTATCCTAATTTATTTAGTTTTTGTTGAATAAGGACTGCATATGATTGACAAACATTGATATATTTCTTCTATGTGTTTTATGTGCTGAAATTCATGTTATTATACTTTCGCATAAAGAAATAAAGCAATTATCTCTCGTTCAGCTGTTCTTTTTATATTATTATTATTATTATTATTAATTCTCATCAGATAAAAACCCATTAAATAGCACTACAAATATTCATGCTTGAACGGTGTTTGAACCCGGAACATGGCGCTTTAAACATTCGCATAGCAAATAGCTATGCAATATAAAAAGAAATAAGTTGTAAAATGCAAGGAAACAGATGATGAAATGTCAATATAATGCGCAAGAACCTGTAGTCTTGCGGATTATTCGATATATGAATACTAGCAGGTGTATATATATATTTAGTATGCACATATAGCGCTGCTCGGGTTGAAGTAATGCTTAAAAAATTTTTGAATTAAAGAAAAAATAAATCAAAGAGAGTATCAGAGGAAATTAAATTGAAACCTTTTAGCTTTATAATATTACGAACTTGGTTATTTCTATTACCGTTCAGTTTTAGTATCAAAATTACTTAAACGTTAAAATTGAGAGAAATATTGAATAGAATAAAATAAAAGCAGTAGAATGAATCCCTACATGTACTATCTCAATAAAATCATAATTATAACAATTCGAATTCATTGTGAAAATTAATTACTCTTGTATTTCCTTATCCTTCTTTTGAAAGACTGTTTCAAAAAAATAACGCACTTTAGCTGACAAAAATCTCGGGAACAAATTTTACTATAATATTTTAAAGGTAATCGTATGAAAAATTCGAATTATCCAAAATAGAATTCGAATTATTCATGATTTTTTAACACTATTTTAATACAAAATTCAAGGGACCGAGTAAAAAACTCGAAATATCCAGAAAAAAAAAAAAAAAAAAATGCACATAAACAATTAATTTAAATACAAAATACAAAAAATGTTTGCACGTTCATTTTTTTTTTCGACATACAAAGTCGACATAATATATTCACTTATTTATTTATTTTTGGCATCAATTTATTTTTCTTTTTAACCCTTTAACCGTTGCAAACGGCTTTTTCTGTCACTTAATAGTTGAAAAAAGAGACTAATGTGACAAATTTTCGAAAAATATGATATTTTTTCCTAGTATATACGATTACTGAATATCCATAGGTTTTAAAAACCAATATATTTTATTCCTACTTCACTTAGTATTGATTTTATGAGTTATTAAACAGATATGCTAAAAAACTGGACACGGCTAAAGGGTTAATAATTTTAAAGTTAAAATGAAGTTTTTATTTAATATCTTTCCAACTAATTATCTGATTGAACTAAAAAATACGACGTAAGCTAGATTTTTGTCATTATTAATAAATGTACCATTTTTCATAGTTATCAGTGGAATGATGTAGCTTTGTATAGCAAACTAAAACTTGGTACAGACTGATAAATTTTCAGCTTTATATATATAAATATCGCATAATGAACAGCAAGAATGTACCGCGCATTCACCATTACGTAATAGCTTAAGAGTAAAAAAAGAAAGTAATAATCTTCGTCCAGAAATTAAATTTTGAGTGCAATAAAAAATGTTATGTTCAGAATTCGCTTTCATTACCAAATGTATAAAGTATTTGATGTATATATTTCTGTTCATTACCAAATGTATAGAGTTCTGTTTTAGAATAAGACAACGATTCAACATACAGGCAGATTATGTATGAGAAGGACGTAGCCCTGGATAAAAAGCCATAAGTGGGAGTCTTTCTAAGGAATCCTAGTTCTCATTCACGTATGTTTCAAAGAATATAAAAAAAAAACTCCGGTAGGCCGACGAGCACGACTTTGGATGAAACTCAGGATCTCTCTTCTATCAGTTTGGAGAGCATAGCATCTCGGCCACTGTTTATAAAATAAATCCAAATTGCTTCCTTTGAAGATAAATCTTTTGTTTGTATTTATACCTTTGTGTGCTCTTGGCATTTTAAATTGAATATTAGAAAATGAAATAATGTTGTACGAACATTGTATGATTAGATTTTTCGTTTTTAAATTTATCTCACTCATTAAGTTGTATATGTGTGTACAAATACAAATTTTAACATGTGTAATCGCATAATGTTTAGTAAATATTCTAAAATAAATAAGTAATAAATGTTTGCAAATGGAAACACAGATACATAAATATATAGAAAATAAATACATCATTTAATATAATCTTATTTTTTTAATATTTTATTATATATATATAACAATAAAAAAGAGGTTAGATAAATATTTATACGCTTATTCAGCTTTAAAGATCCATATGATCAGACTTAATATCAAACTTATATTACATTTCTTATTGCAAATATTTGACCCTATAAATGTTTCTTTAAAATAGTAATAAAACATAAAGAAAAAGATATAAAAATAATTATTTTTACAGAGAGTTCATTCGAAATAAATCATGTAAATATATTAATCGTAATTGAAGCCACGAACTATTTTTAAATTGCTGTAGACTATTGTTAACCCCCAATAGGAGTTTCAAATGGCTAAAAGCAAACAGCAATTATATCTTTCCCTGTAACCTTAATAGCCTCCAATTTCTTACGATGTTTCCAATAATCTGTTACTTATCGCTTTTGCTATTTTGCCAAGACATGTAAATTATCCCCGAAGTGAAAGCGAGGGTGACATTTGTCCGGAAGTGTAGCAGCACGGGGGGTAATTCCATAAGCAAGTGGGGTGTTTAAAGCGGGAAAAAATGGTTCGAATTTCGCTCTCTCTGGAGTATGGGCCGACATCACGCATGAATTATTTATCGACTAATTGATATGGCACATTATTTGGATATTCTATCGATGATTGCTTTCGAGGCCAGTATAAGAAACCGCTCCAAAAGATCGAAATAAGATCTTGAGAATGTCCTCAAATGATTACCAATCATTTCCCAACGATTCTGATGAGCGGCCAATGTGATTTCGATGTCGTTTGCTATCTGGGTAGTATAACAAAAATGTTTATAAATGACAGAAAATTTCTATTGTCACACACTCCGATATATTTTATGGAAATAATTTCAAAATAACTGTTTTATTACTTTTACTTTCTTCTTTATTCAATAGAAGAAAGTATTGGATTCGTAAAAAATTTCGACCTCGGGTTTTTGATGGATTTATACGTTTTGAGAGTTGTAGAACACGATTTGACCATCATGTATGTCTGTGTGTGTTTGTGTGTGACAAAATTTTGTGGCAACTGTAACTCAGGAACTACTATACAGAATTTCACATAAATTGGTATGTTGTTACACCTTTTACATAAATTAGCGCATATCATAAATTAATGTTTGTTAAAAATGTCTTAGAGGTTGCGTTGTCATCCTGCTTTTTCTAAATTTTTAACATGGTGGTATAGGACAAAATTTTGTATAAATATGCATAAATAGAGTTATTTTTTTATAATCATTATGAAATTTACAAGAATTATTTATCATAGAGATAGTCAACTGGGAAAAATATGTATATGTAGGAGCATCGCCTCCCTCCTGGGGGGAGAGAAGTCCCCCCTCGAGGGGAATAAATTTTCATGATGGATATCTTTCAAAAGATCTCGCCAATACCTTTAAAATGAATGGTTGAACCATCGATCTGCGATAATTAAAAATAAGTTTATTGACTTTTTTTTATGTAATATCGAGAAAAAAACTTTTTGAGAGTATTTAGTGTTTTACTATTTCTCTAACATGGAAATTGTATTGCATTATTAGGGAAGATAATTTCATTAAATAATGATTTCAATAAATTATTTTTACTGAGTGAATTTGCACAGGAAAATGTAGAAAAAAGTCATGTTATGACCACAACATTCTAGTTATATTTGTTCTACTAAAAATAAAACATCCTATTTAGAGGTCAAATTAAAAAGTCTCCAAGCCCAATTTTTTTTATAATCCTTGCTTTCTATAATTTTACATCATTAAAAGAATAAAAATGGCTAAATGAGTTTATCTCTATCAATATCGTATTTTTTCTGAGCTAAATTAAATTATCCTATTCCATTTTTTTATAATTTTCAAAGCGCGTTTTAATTTCCTAAATTCAGTATTATATAAAATTATTAAAGATTGGTACAATTTAAAATTTTCATTATAGGATTTGTATGACATAAATCATTGATTTACGTACATTTTATGGTTGCTACAATTTAACATTTCAGTTATGGTTAAGAAATTATCTCACGCGATAGCTTTGACTAAGAAATAGTATACCGTGGACGTTATAAGATGTATGCATTTTTCTTCAAACTTACATTTGTCAGTTTTTAAAAATATATTTTTTTTTATGCAATTAGACGTGTACATGTTCTGAAACCTCCGATAAAGCACACTGCAACATGTATAGTATTTTTTTTTTTTTTTTTTGTCTTGACAGGCTGGAAGAGTGTTGCAGGCATGAAACTACACTGCTCAAAACAATTAAAGGATATTGTAAGTTTTATATAAAATAAAGATATAAGCGAAATTTTTTTTTGCCGAAAATGGAAGAAGAGAATCACAAATGCAAATTTTTCTGATTTTCAAACTGTAGAGTATGCTAATTTTGAGTTCGACGTCAAAAACGTCGCTTCAGCGGCAGCGAATGAAATTTGACTTTCAATTGAATAAAAGACAATAAAGACAAGGATGATCGGCATTCAGTGACCGCTTTGTTTCGATGAGTACGATGTCTCAGCGAAGTCATTTAACCGATTCAGAAGCTTGGAGAGTTGTTGGTAGGTTAGAAGGGGGCCAAACTCAAGCCGATGTAGCGCAAGCCATTGGAGTGTCACAAAGTGTGATTTCCAGGATCTGGAACCGTTTTTTGGAGACTGGAACTGCAGGCCGAAGACCAGGGCAAGGTCGTAGACGGGCAACAACGCACAATGAAGATCGTTATTTAGTGTTAACGGCTCGGAGACACCGAAATATGAACGCTACTCTTCTCCAACAACACCTTCGCTCGGCTACTGGCACCACGGTTTCGACACAGACTGTCCGAAACCAGCTCCATGGTGTAGGTCTGTATGCTCTCCGACCGATGGTATGCGTTAGACTAACATCAAGGCATCGTCGCGACCGCAGGGAGTGGACAACAGAGCATGTGAACTGGAGGAGAAATGAATGGAGCAATGTTCTTTTTTCTGACGAGTCCCGTTTTTCGGTTCAGACTGATAATAGGCGTATTTTCATCTGGAGGGACCGTGGCAGTAGGAATAATCCTGCGTTCGTGCACGAAAGTGTTAGATTTGGCGGTGGCGGAGTGTTGGTGTATGGTGGCATCTCCATTGACGGGCGCACAGACCTCTACATCATTCGATATGGACCTCTGGGTCGCCGATATAGGGATGAGATCCTCAGACCTATTGTAGTCCCTTACACTGCAGCAATCGGAGATGACTTCATTTTAATGGACGATAACTGCAGGCCACATCGTGCTAACCTGGTGGAGGATTTCCTTTTCGAGGAAGGAATCGTACGAATGGAATGGCCAGCGTGTTCTCCAGACATGAATCCAATAGAGCATGTTTGGGACGCTCTAGGAAGACGAGTTGCTGGCCGCCAACCACCCCCACAAACTCTCCAAGAACTGGAAAGAGCTCTTCTGGAAGAGTGGGACAGAATACCCCAACTCGTGATTAATAGCCTCATTGACTCCATGCCTCAAAGGTGTTCAACGTTCTGGCCGTCCGTGGAAACCATACCCCCTACTGAAAATGATTTCCTTTGAAGAAAACACCTTTTCTTATTCTTTTTTTTTTTTCTCATATGCACAAATTGTGTTTTTTTTTTTTTTCATTTTGTACAAATGCGCAATAAAATGCATTTTTTTCTGCCAAGCATGTGTAATTTATTCTCATATAACCTACTACGTCTGTCGACCATGTATCAATCAGCTAAAAAGTTTCCCAGCCACAAAATCCACCTAAAACCGCAATATCCTTTAAATGTTTTGAGCAGTGTAGTTTAACTCCATAGGCAAGTCACAATTCTTGCCGCCTGCCTCCTTCCTCCCTTTCTTAAGTTCCTTTCTTAAGTTTTTTAAATTATTTTTTCATAAATTTCGTTTCAGTTTATTTTTTTCTGTTAAGATTTTGTTGAGTTAGTTTATTCTTTCGTTTGTTTTGCACATTGTTAATTAATAAATTTTGATTTCTTCAAATATGTGTATTTCTCTCTCTCTCTCTCTCTCTCTCTCTCTCTCTCTATATATATATATATATATATATATATATATATACAGGGTGATTTAACGATGATGGGACAACCTTTGATGGGAGGTAGGACACATTATTAGAACTCAGAATGGAATAGGAACCCATGTCCCCTAACGTCATTTTAACCCTTTACGAACCCTGTGTTTTCTGTGTTTTTTACCAGCAAGCTCCGTCTACAGCCGTTCATCTTAAATGGTGTAGTATTTAGCAGAGAGATTCCATTTATAATTGTATATCATACAAAATGCCATACATAATAATAAATTAAAAAAAAAATCAAATAATGCGCATTGCTTGAATAAATATTAATAGTGTGAACTTTTTTTAGATATACAGTAACACACAAAATTTAAAAGTTACAACGTAGGTGGATTTTCAAATACGAATATTTCTACGGTCATGGAGCAAATATTAAAGGGTTGAACAGTGTATTAAAACATACATATTTTTTACAGGCATAACACAAAAATATTAATATGAAATAAGAAAAACTGTGCAAAAAACGAAAGCAAAAAGGTAACTGATAACGTGATAATTCTTTATTTTATTTATTTATATATATTTTTTATGTATTATTTACTTCTCTCTCTCTCTCTCTCTCTCTCTCTCTCTCTCTCTCTCTTTCTTTCTTTCTTTCGTTTTTTTTTTTTTTTTTTTTTTTTTTTTTAACAGTATTTTAGTTAAAATTTACTAAATTATTTTTAAAAATCAAAATCCAAAGTCATTTATATCAGAAATAAGTTTTTTAGACAAAAATTTTGTATGAAAAATTAAAACGTGCAAAATATAGATTTCTTTAAGTACAAATCATTAGTGGCTGAATAAGTAGTTATTTTAAAATTAGAGTAAAAATATTACACTTTGAATTAAATTTTAATGATAAATTTTAATAATTTTTAATGATAAATTTTAGTAAGTACCATTATTCAATATAGTTTAATAAACTGTTAAGGATTTTCTTAAAACATCTATTAAAATGTACAAACCTAAAAGTAATTAGTTTGTTATTTATAACAATTAAAACTATGAGGTTTTTTTTTTTTTTTTTCTCTTTTTTTTTTTTTTTTTTTTTTTCGGACATGGTCACCATTGAGATTTACATGACACTTTAAGTAATAGCATACCTTCGTTTAACTTAAAAAGGGAAATCCTATGTGACCAATGCTATTTTTTAGTGTATAGAACAAAATAAATTTCTCTATTGAGTCAAAAATTAAAATAGCATGGTTCAAGTTGTGAGCTGAGTGTAATGAAAAAATAAAGAAGTAATATAAAATAATAATAATAATAAGTCAATTCCTACTTAGACCAACAAAGGAAAATTTTATTTTAGTTATTATTTATTAAATAATTACAAATATTTGGGAAAAAAAACTGTATTAACATCAAGTGTCATCCACTACATGTTAAAAAAAAATGTATTTGAACTTGAGTGGAGGAATAAAAAGTATTTTATTATTTATTGAAAAATTGAACAAGATATATAAATATATATAGGGAGAGTGTGAAATAATAGTATGAATTGAATAATTATAAGAAAAAAAAAAAAAACTTATGTATTAAAAGTTTCAAATGTCTAGCTATTAGGGAAGTTAGTTAAAAATAGATTCCAAGATTTGAACAAGATATATAGAGAGTGTGAACTAATTGTAGGAATTGAATAAAGAAATAAATATAAATGATTAAAAATAGCACCTTCATAAAATATTTCTGAAAAAAAAAAAAAAAAAAAAAAAAAAAACTACTTATAAAGATTGTAAATTGTCCCTAAATGTGTAAAACGAATTCCTTCGTCAAACGACATAACTACTATAATTAATCATAAATTTTGAAGTCAGCGCAAAATTAAATGATATTTGATTCTTTTTCACAGATTTGTGTTTAGACCGATAGCTACAAACGCTGTTGTCTCGAATGATCCATCTTCATTGTTTCCTTTTATACGAAGTTACTAGAGTTTTCCTTGCAAAAATGGTTTAGCTAAATAAATCTTAATTGTTTATTTGAAGCAAAAGAGTTTTCGGCTGCGTTTTGCAGATACTAAAGCGGGATGTACATTTTAATTGAATTTGATTTTTGTATTGAATAAAAATATTAATTTACATTTTAATTTTGCGACGATTTTAAAAGTTGTGATTATCTTTTGTGTTTATGTTACTTAGTGAATGAATTAATTTTATACTTTAATGCGCATTTTACAATTTCGTTTTATTCCAATTTCCACTATATTTTTTAACTATTTGAACAATAGTTTCATTGGGGGTCTTTTCTTTTCTTTCTTTCTTTATTTTTGTACGTTTTATTTTATTGCATTTATTTTTTGTTTTTTATTTTATTTATATATATTTTATTTTATTTATATATATTTTATTTATTTATTTATTTATTTATTGTTTATTTTTTTTCAATTAAAATGCATTCATATAGTAGGCGTTTGGTGGCAGTTTCCCATATCCCAAACGCGCAAGGATTGAGACAGAACTCAAAAAATGGTAATATCGAGTTTATGTCACTGAAAAATATATGAAGTTCCCCAATGTGCATAAAACACGTTACATTTCCTTCTGAAAAATTATCCATTCGTTATGCAGTTAAAAAAAGGGAGAACGGACTTTTATGGACACCCTGTAATTTATTCATATCATAATAAAATCGTAATGACATCTATTTCGGCCAGAATCTTTACGTAGATAGAAAGTATTAACATCGGAGGTTACGAGTGTATAAGTTAACAAAGAACAACAACAACAACTGAAACATAAGGTTTGAATTAAGAACCTCTTCCTTTATCAAGACAGTTAAAAACGACTATGCGCTAATCGATGCGACTGTTTTCAGTAACCGCACTTTAAACTTTACGTAGCATACGTATCACCCGCTGCGCTACATTAATTGCTCTTTAACGTTGTAATTCATTTTTCTTCCTATCTTGAACTGTTTTTGAGACAGAAGGGCTAATTCAACTGTTTTTCATCAGGTGGTACTATAAGTATTTCACTCTCGTAGCTTCTAGCCACTTTGCTATACCTACATGCTATTTTTATGACTATAGCTAGGATCATTTAGTCGTTTCAAAAGCTAAAAGAGTTGGGACTGACTTTTTGGACCCCCTGTAATTTGTTTAGATCTTAAAGATGCTATAATAGTTCGTATTTCTAACCAAGAAAATCTTTAAAACAAAAGAAAAAAAATATATATCAAGATCGGAGCGCAGCGCTAACTTGGTAGAAAACTGGGGATAACCTTTAATGCCAAGGCTGACAAGCGTAATTTAGCTCGAACCCAGTACCACCAATTTAATCATCTTTAATATGTAAATATTTAGTGAGACGTATTTAGTATTTTGTTAATTCTAAAATGTAATCTATAATTTTCTCGATGAAAGAAAAAAAAATTACAATATAAAGTAAATTATTGAAAACATAAATCTTTATAGAATATTGTGAAACTGAATGATAAATGGTAGAAAAAATAGATCTATTTTATACTTCTAATGCATTATAATTATAAAGACTTTTGCATTTAATAAAATATTTTCACAATGACATACATCCTGTTAGTTTGCCTATTTGCATCCACACAAATGCATATAATTTTTTAGACTTTATCTATTTATTTATTTATTTAAATCTTTTAGTTTTCATTGTTGTTAGAAATGGTTCTTGAAGGGGTCTGGTTATTTGTAAAGAAGTCACACTATATGTCACTATATGATTCAGCGAAAAAAGAAAAATTAATAATCACGTATAGTTTGCCAAAGCGTTGCATTATACGGTGAAACAGTTTAGTGGCGGAAATTGACAAATCTCTTAAGCTAGACTTTAGGATCTAGCTAGACTTTTGGAAATTAAAATGTTGGATAAATATGTTTCAAAATATACTTAAGGAATTTAAGAAGCATAAATCTTATTAAAGTAGTAATTAGAATAATAAATCCTTGCATTTGCTTGCACATTCACTATTTTGCAGACGATAAAAGTAAAATAAGAATTTGCATTATTTTCTGTAAGGTAAAATACAATGAATATTACATTAGAATATTTGATTAAATATAATCAATAAAAATAAATATATCAAGCTATAAATATTCAAAATTAAGGGCATGAATATAAATGTACTGCGAAACACAAGGTTGTAAGGAGAATAGAAAATTAAATAGGTAATGTAAAATACTGCAAAATAAATAAATAAAGCAATCCGTATTGTTTTCGACAATTAATAATTCATTTTTTCCCTTTCTGTTCTTTATTTATTTTTAAGACAACATTTTACTGTTCGTTTGCAAAATTCCACACTGGCTGTGGGTAACTAATACTTATTTTAAGATGTTACGATATTTGACTAACAATTTCTCCATAAAAGTAACCATAACTTTATAAAAACTTTACTTTTTGTATAGTGTGAATATAATTTGCATGCTTGAAAATCAAATTATTTAAATTAAATAGCATTACAGCACGATAAATCACCCATTATACATATATATTTATATATATTAAAGAAGTTATTATGTTAATTTCATTTTCAATTATTTTTCGTCAATTTAGATTTGGTGATAGGATAATAAATCAATGAAAATTGTATATTAATGCATTCATTTTATTTTCTTTCTTTCTTTCTTTCTTTTTTTTTTGTTTGAGAGTAAGAAATGTAAAGATATAGCATTATGAAAATTGGAGTAACTTTTGGAATGACATAATAAAATACGCTACAAAATTACAAAACATATTTTAATTAAAGACACAAAACACACGACAAGCGTTTTGGTTAAAAATCAACCCTTTTCAGTGTCAAAGTACACCCAGCGCACAAGCCCTAGACTTCAGTTTCAAAACATCATAACAAAATTAAATATTCAGGAGAATATATTTCAGCTTCGTTCATAGAAGGCTGTTACAATTTGATAAAAATGTCCTAATCGTGAGTCGTATATAGTTTTAAGTCAGATGCCAAGATTTTAACATTGTTAAAGTTCGGAATATCATCGATACCTGGGGGATAGATTACACGTTCAGATTTTAAAACTTCGGATTTATATCAACGGTTGTGTTATTTAATTCTGATATCGATGGTACTTCAACTTTCGACAATATAAGTAGAATTACAATTTTCGCAATGTATACAGTAAATTATATCAATACGTTTAAGAGGCGGGTAGTGGGTTTAAAATTTGAGAGTAAGTTGCTGACACGTAGTTAGAGTTTAAAGCTAGTGGAGGTATTGACAATTTTAAATATATCAGCAATACATTCAGATGTACATTTGTAATATAGAATGGCAGTAAAATGTAGGTAGTTTTAATTTCAAGAGGGGTTGGATTATGTATACGAAGAAACTCCTCTTTATAAACCTTTTTAACAAAACGGTGGAAGGAGGGCATTTCATTCAATTTCTTTCTTTTTTTTTTTTTTTTTTTTATAAAAAAAAAAAAAAAAGGTGCACTATAATTATTTTATGATTTACTTATGCTAATCGTGCTGAACTATTATATTTTTTATCATGTATAATTATTAATTACTTGAGTTTGTTATGCAGTATTGTTAATACATATATTTTTTAGAAAAGTTTTATCGCGTATATGCGGTATGCGAATATATGTTTTTGTAAATGTGTGCCAGCTTGCCACAAACACGTATGTCTTTATGAGTATAGGTAAAAAAAAAAGAAAAGAAAAGAAAGGGAAAAGAAAAACGGAAAATCCCTCTGGTTATCTTACAGTCGATGAAATTTCGAATATCTTTTTAAATTTCTAAGTAGCAAATGTGGAAATAAGAAAAAAAATATATATGAAAGAAATATCTTCATCACATATTCTATATTTTAATTGCAGTTCATTTTAAATTGAAAATTGTTTAGTATTTTCTTAATAAATAATAATTTTCTTAATAAATAAAATAAACATATATTTTAATATATAATAACATATATTTTATACATATGTAGAAATTCAGAAAAACTACATTCTTATTTCAATAAATTTATTGCAAGATTTTTTTTTCACTTTAAAGTAAACCTAAAATTTTTAAAGGCTTACTTATTACACTGTGAAATAATTAAGATAATATTTTTTATGCATTTATTTATTAAATATATTTATATAATAAAAATCTCAATGAGAACCATCTTTTTTTTTTTTTTTTTTTTAATTTCTTCTTAAAAATATTATAAGAAAACTATATTATTATATATATATATATATACATATATCTTTAAAATAATTCATTGTTATGTTCATTCTGTAAAAGTAACATTTTGTTTCAGAAATTTAAAATTTATATTTGAATAATTCTATCCTCTTTGATAATCTAAAACAAAGAGGACTTAAAACGCAACGTTTATCTTTATTAGTCCCATAAGCGTTGTTAAAACACTATCCGACTTTCCTCAGAGAAAGAAATTAATTCTTAGGTACAATTTATAAATTTTATCATTATGTATATTAAAATTCGAAAAAACTGTTTCAGCTGTAGGAAGAAAACATTAGAGAGTAAATAACTGAGATTCACTCTGTATGATATATACAAACAGTTCATAAATCTCTGTGTGTGTAATGTGAATTTTTATTTAATTTTTAAATTCATTGGAATTAATCCTAGATTTCATTTTGTAAATTGGAAACTCTATGTGACTTAAATGGGAATAGGGTAATTTTATTTTTAATTATTTTAGTTCGAAATGTACAGGAAATTTAATTAGATGATGCAGTTTATGAATAAAATTTCAGTTTCACCCACCCTCCTAAAAATACACATAGATAAATAAAAAAAAAAAAATAAAAAAAAGACTTTAGAGCTATAATGATGTCAATTTTACCCTGTTTAAAATTTCACGAAGTTTTATATAAATTTTAATACTTACGCCTGAATTTCCTTTCATTAAAAAAATAAATAAATAAAAAGAATAAAATTAAATTAAAATAAAATAAAATAAAATCAATTCGCAATCTGTTTTGAAAACAATTAAAAATAATTGAAATTCTGAAAACAATTAACATAAATTATGTATCTTTGTCTGTGAAAGGACTTCTTCAATTTTTTCGATACTGATCATTATTAGTTTTATTTTCTTTTTTACCTTTTCTTGAAAAAAAAAAAAAAAAAAAAAAAAAAAGATGAAATTCTGGCAAAAGCAGACTTTTGTTTAGTACGGATGACTATTAGTTTTTTTTTTTTTTTTTTTTTTTTTTATGTAGGAGGGTGTCACTATTATTTCTACGTTTCAGCGGGAAAAAAAAAAAAAAAAAAGTAATGTCATCTTAGTGTTTTAAGAGAATAATAATAGAAAAAATTAGTTTATATAGCATAGTAGTATGCAGTGTTTTAGTAAAAATATCAAAAATTTCTCTGTGAAAAATATCATAAATATTTTTTTTTCTAGTCCTTGCAGAGTTGTAGGCTGCAATTTTTTAATCCTAAGCCCTTTTCCGCGATTTTTTTATAGACTAAACATTTTCGAGCGGATTGAGATTAGGGCTATTTCCAAGTCTGATGAAAAAGAAATTCTACGATATTTTTTGGTGGGATTTAATTTAAAGTTAAAAATATATGATTGCTTACAAAATTATATGTGCTCATGAGATAGCACAGGTAGTTTTAACAATTTGAATCGAATAAACGCACCACAGACGCCCTTTAATATGGTTCAATATCATCTAGAAATTCTATTTGTGGGAAATTCTGAGATACCTTTAAAGAAGTCGGTCAGGCACCGTTTTTATAACGACTGCGTTTTATTTCGAGTTAATTGATCCCTTGAGCATAAAAATTTGCCCGACTCATTGAAAATTTATGCTCGTCCGTACCATAATGTACGGAGAATGTTTCACTGTTTTATGAATGCAATTTTCAATAATCCGGTCACCTTTTTTTCATCTTACTAGATTTTTTTTTTCTTTTTAATCAGCCCGAAATAAAATAAACTTGACTCATCAGAGAAAACCAGTTTGGCCTAATAATTAACTGATAATTTTTTTTAAATTTTTGTTCAACTGAAGTCTTTTTTTTTTTTTTTTCCTTAGTAATGACTTTTTTTTTTTTTTTTGCAGATCTTCTGGTTTTTAACTTACTTTGTTTAATTGTTCCCGCCCTCTTTTTAAAGAAATTACTTTGCTATGCACTTTTTAAAAAATATTTTCTGAGCATGTACAAATCGATTTTTTTAAACTCTTGTTTCTTAACTCGCCATCATCTTGCTTGGATGGGCAACATGGCCTCCTAAAGACACATTTTCCGTTTAAACAGCCAAAAAATTTTACATTTTCCTAAAAATCTTCTCAAGAATATTTCGCTAACATATAATTAATTTGCCATCTCACGTATTAAAATATTTTTTGACTTTCATTCTAAAATTAATACTTTTGTGGCATCGTTAAATGCCTTATACTTGCCATTTTTGGAATACATTCTAAAATTATAATTTTCCTGACAGTTGCATTTTATTTTTAACACTGGGCTCAATCCTAAAGTGTACGTGAAGGGCGACGTAATGAAATCTGTTCAAAAATTTGCTTTTTAAATGATAAAATTGGCGGTTGCAGAAAGGTAAAAGGAAAATATCCGAGTGCGGCTTTTTTTTTTTTTCTTTTTTTGTCGCTTAGTATATATATATATATATATTTATCTTTCGCACATGCGCAGAGAAAACATTTTTCATAAAAATGTTCGTGTTTCATGATATATTTGAGATATCTGTATTACGATTGCAGTATATTGTTTTAAAAGTGCTTTTCCTGAAATTGCAAATTATTTTCGTTAAAAAATCTGTATATTACGAGGGTTGCTATTTATATTTCTGGCCTAATAATGAAAAAACAAATATGTAGGATCGAAATTGGTTTTATTGTTTTTCAAAATATTCTCCATGATGATCAATACACTTTTGCATGCGTTTGAACCAATTTTCAAAGCACTTTTTCCAGTCCGATTGAGGTAACTCCAAAACATGCGTTTTGAATGCATCAACCGCTTCTTCGGGGGTCGAAAATCGTTGTCCACGTAATTTATTTTTGATGTGTGGGAATAAGAAGAAGTCATTCGGTGCCAAATCAGGGCTGTACGGCGGATGACCCATCAGTTCGATCTTTCGCTCAGTCAGAAATGCATTTGTTTGAGTCGATGTGTGAGAGCTCGCATTGTCATGATGAAGAATGATTCGCCTGTTCTTCTGCTTTTTTCGAATTTCTCCGATGACTTCTGGCAAACAAATGGTCGTGTACCATTCAGAATTGACCGTCCTGCGTTGCTCTAACGCCACTGTTGCCACATGACCGTTAATGCCGAAGAAACAGGCAATCATTTGTTTCGATGTGCTTCTTCCTCGAACAACTTTTGTTGGTTTTGCCTCGCCTTGGAAGACCCATACAGTTGATTGCTGTTTTGTTTCCGGCTCATATGCATAGATCCATGATTCGTCACCTGTGTAGATGTTATACACAGCCTTTGATGTACCTTGAACGTATTTTTCCAACATTTCCTTGCACCAATCGACACGAGCCTTTTTTTGAGCGTTTGTCAGATTATGCGGGATCCAACGCGAACAAATTTTTTTTACGCTCAAATGTTCATGCAATATTTTATTGATGCTAGTCATACTAATGTCCAAAGACGCCTCAATCTCATGGTATGTCACATGACGATCTTGCTTTATCAGTTCACGCACAGCATCGATCTTTTCTGGCACAACAACGGATTTTGGACGACCTGCACGGGATTCGTCCTGGATCGAACATCGACCACGATTAAATTCGTTATACCAATTTTTTACAGTGCTGTAGGATGGCGCTTTATCGCTGTATAAAGAATTAAGTTCATCGAAGCACTCTTGTCTTGACAATCCACGTCGAAAGTTATGAAAAATAATCGCACGAAAATTTTCACGATTCAATTCCATTTTTTGAAAGAGAAGAACTTTTCAATTTACTGTCAACAACACAAATAAAGCTATAATGGTAAATCGTCTGCTGAATTTACGTTTAAAATATCAAACTTTCGATTAAAATCGTCTGCGGTCGCCTAGCAACACTTACTGTTGCCAAGGCCAGAAATATAAATAGTAGCCCTCGTATAAACGAAAAACACGTTTTTTTTTTTTTTTTTTTTTTTTTTTTTTTATATATAAATACTTATATCTCCGTTATTTAATATTATATCGTCACTCAAATTGATCTCGCAATTGAACTGGAACTATATTAATATATCCTAAAGTTACAGTTCATTTAGTTAACTTAATGATACATGGTGTTCACAAACATTATCATTGTTTCTCAATTTGTTCCAGCCCCCTAAATGCTGTCTTAAACGAACCTTTACTGTAAAACATGAGGAAGACCCAGTTCTTTAAACACCCAATGTTTGAAAACATTTCGTCGAGAGATAAGCTTTTAAATTGAAAAAAAAAGTGATCGTTTGCAAATCTTGCTAAACTTTTGATCAGGTTTGTGAATTTTAGCACATATACAGGACTTCTAACAATTAAATGAAATCATTCATTTTATTTTTGTAATTAGGTGCGGTACTTTAATATAATACTCTACCATGTCCAGTAAAACTGCTCAGGAATTGAAATTTTTCCTTATAACCATACGGTAAATAAAAATTATTATTATTATTATTTAAGGTAATTATTCATCGTTTATTTTTATTATTATTATTAATATTTGTATATGTATCCGTTTTGAGGTTTAGAAGACAAGTTTATAACGTTTGATCTATGTACCTGTCTTTTATCCAAGTAACTTAAAAACAAATAATTTCAGGCAATTTGAATTTTGTATTTTCAGGCTAATATAAGATTGTTACTTGAAAAGTTGGTTCATGATTGCCAAGTTTAAATGAATGGTTTCTATTATTTTTTTTTCTGAATATTTTGAAATACACTTTTAAATTTAAAAGCAGATTTGAATTCTATATACATGTAGGAACAATAATCTAACGAAAGGTCTTGGGGGCGGTAACCCCCACAGAGGAATATTTGTTATATAAAGCTGTTCAGGAATTTTAATTTAGGTTTATATAATAGAACTCGTTACATTACCTTTAATCTCCAAACTGTGCTTATAATATTAAATTTCAAGGTAAGAAAACGTCGTGTTAGTGCCCCACCTGTTTATTTTAAAATATGGAAAAATAAAGTGCATGACATATCAATAGAGACATTAACATACCACTGTTCAGTCTTTCACGCGCCTCATCTTTCACAAATAATCGAGGATTAATTTCATTGAATAATATGGTTTCTTATCATTCATCAAACTGAATTATTTATATTCAATAAAAGTAATTATCATTATTTTGGCATAGTACAAATGTTTGTTAAACTAAGTGCTTTAACTTTTATTTGTTTTTGTTTAAGATATTAATGGATTTGAAACGCAGATAATATCTAAGTTGTGTTTAATTTTTAAACGGGTTCATTTAACGATTTATAAAATTCGAATCCTATATAAGAGTGTTGAATTAACTATTTCATTTGTAAAATTTACTGTTACAAAAAATGCATTTATTTTATATCTAATAGTCTATGTGCATAGTTACCAACTTTTAAGGTTTTCGGTTACCAGAAAATTTTAATAGAAATTTTTTACATGTTTCTATAACAGTTTTCACTGATTAAATATATTGGGAATGTCCATTCAAATTTTCTGTTACCAAAAAAAGAGTAAAAGTTGGCAATTAGATATATAGTATATATAACTATTACTAAAAGATACCTAAAGTATAAATATCATTTTTTTTAGGAACTGTACCTTCTTCTTTTTTTTTTTTTTTTTAATTAAAATCACACAATCAACTGTGGAAGAAAATCATATTTATTGAAATTTTATTTTTCCGACTGAGTGAAAATAATGCCCGGACCGGGAGTCGAACCCCGGATCTTTGACTTACAAGGTCAAGGCTCTACCAATTGAGAGTTTGTCTGAGTGAGTAATGCTGACCGGGGTGTCGGCCTGGATAGCTCAATTGGTAGAGCCTTGACCTTGTAAGTCAAAGATCCGGGGTTCGACTCCCGGTCCGGGCATTATTTTCATTCAGTCGGAAAAATGAAATTTCAATAAATATGTATCTTATCTATTTGAAACTGTATCTTCACGCTCTTCTTTAAGATTTTCCTGCGAAATCGAACTAGATCTTTTACTTTATTAATTAGACTGCGCTGAAAAAAAAATCGAGCTCTGTCACTATTCTTGCTGATTATTATATAAAATGACCTTCTGAAACCAAATCTGACCCCCATTTTGTCCAATCACCCACCGTTTTATCGGGACTGCTAACCCTCTACACAATTTCTATCACTGTATCGATAATTTTATGACCATAAATTCAAGAACGGATAATTTGATTTCGAGAGTGGAAAAATAATTATTTTAACACTTAAAAATGAAAAAAAATTAATGTATAATAATTAATAATAATAATTGATTAATAAAATATAATAAATGTAACATACAATTTCAGTGGCAAATCTCATCCCACCCCCTAAATTTTCCCATTGTTTCAATTGGTCATTTTTTAGAATTTTCCAGCTGTGTAGACTCTCAGAAGATGTTTCACAGTTAAAATAATCATTTTCCCCTTACGAATCTAATTTTTAGCCATAACATTACTGAAAAGTGATAGAAATAGGCGGGTGTTCTTAAAACAACGGTGGGTTATAGGGCGAAATGGGCGTCATATTCGCATTCAGGAGGTCGTTTTATATAAGAATTTGCAAAAATAGTATTAGGGGCGATTTTAATGCAGAGCAGAGTTATATGTTTTACGCTTCATTGAGAAATATATTTTCTTTCTATATTTCCTGTACTTTCTATTTTTTTTTCGATTACAAATGACTCTTGCGATAACGCCCCGATGCCTAAAAACAATGTATATATATATATATATATGTATATATATGTTACTTTTTATAATTAAAAAAAATATTTAACTAAATCATAATCTGTCTTTGATGTACAATTTCATTAGTACATGCATTCATAGTTGTTTTGACAGACTAAAGACTTGTGATAATTAAAATACGAGAGGGATAAATAATCTTGTATTTCCATAATTGTTTTTCAAAGTCAAGTGTCAAAATCTCTAATCACATATGCAGTGTATTAATGTAAGCAGGAATTACTTCATTCTATTTTATGCCAGATCCAGGAATAATTGCATAGTTTAGATAAAGTATATGTCATTTAGTTTTTAACTTAAATAAATATTTAATGCATGTAACATTGTACAGAATAAACAAATGTGTATATTACATTTTCTGAAACAATGTTGCAAATTAATTAAGTCATTTATTCTTCTACTGAATATTAATTTAAATTTTTCTTTAAAATATCCACTTAAATTATTGTTTAAACGAGTTTTGATTTGTATTTTACATTTTTCTCAAGGGATTATATTTATATAAAAGAAGTTGAAAATGAGAAGACTCATTTCGCCCATATATAATTACTCTTATTACATTTACATTTTTAATAAAACATTGTTAAAATTTTTAATTTTAAAATATTGCTTTTTTTTTAATTTAATAAATATCAATACGGGAAATAATCTCGTACTATATAGGTTTTTTACTTAAACTTGTGAGTGATTAATTAATAATTTTAGAGTTTGAAATATATTAATTTTACCCAGTACCAAAAATTATTTCCATGAACCTAATCTTGGAATTGTGTACCCATTCTCTTGTACACAACTATTACTGATGTGGACATATTTTACACATTTTATACTCAAACCTTGCATATGAATGGATATTTCGGATAGGAAAATTTGAAATATGTGGACAATTTGATTAACGCCATAAAAGAGGAAACGAACGCATATAGTGAAAATTTCATTAAATGCATTCAGTTTTATTTGTCCTGCGAACAGTCCATATAACTGACAAAAAGTATCAACCACACTGGACACACACACACACACACACACACACACACACACACACACATACACATATATATATATATATATATATATATATATACTTAGCCACTTTATTTGGCGTTTGTTATTGGTTATGATCTTACCAGACATCTGACCGATTATGTTCAAGCATAAGTGCATCAAAATTTCATAAGAATTCCACATGCTGCGAAAGTTCTGTTAAGTTCGAATGTTTTATTATTTAATGAATGTCAATGTGGTAGAACGGTTATTACGAATTAGATTTGACTTCAACATAACCAAAAGTAAATTTTGGAGTTGAAAATTGAATAGTTTTACTCCGAACTAAAGCTGCCGGTAATACGAATTGGTAAATACAGCATCACGTACCTCTCCTACGTCAGAAACGTATTTCAAGCATGTCGAAGCAGGTATCGCATAAAAATTATTCGTTCAAAATATAAGTACAAAATTGGTGCTGATTAATGCAAGAAATACGAAATTAGTGCCATATATTTAAAAGAGTTATTAATATTTTTATGACGTCCGGCTATCCTAATGTCAAGCTAGACAGATACATAGAAAAAAACAATGTTTAGTATGTGCTAAATTAATGCTTGTTAGACACACTGTTACAGAATTGCTGTTTCATGGTTGAAAATTATCTTAAGAATTAAATGTGTTCTGGCTATTTTGGCGTCAAACTATCTGGCAACATATAGAAGCTTCAAAATGTTAATAAATACGTAATTTGTCGTAATTATACTCCATGTTAAATAATTAGTGCTGTACAAATAATATATATATATATATATATATATATATGTTTGTGTGTGTGTGTGTGTGTGTGAATTAATGATTAAATGGTAGTTCGGGTATCTTAACGCTAAAAGCTGGACGGCCACATAAAGAGAGAAAAAAAAAAAGAAAAAAAAGTTAGGCAAATATTGTTAATATAGTTCTTAATAAATATCAAGTTACGGAATTGGTTCTCTATAATTATAAGGTTTAATAAGATTTAATGGTTCCAGCTATGGGGACGTCAATCTCGCAGGCCACATATGGAACATATAATTTTTCTAAAATATTTATATAAAGACAATTTGAGCTAAGCTAGTGGTAATTAGACACCGAATTACAGAACTGGTGCCCTATATTTAAAAATAATATTAAGATTTAAATGTGGTCCGGCTATCATAACATTTGGCTGGTAGGCTACATATATTAGCAAAATATATGAATGAAATCTTAAAACTTTAATTCGCAGACAATCAGTGCTAATTCTTTGTTAATTGGAGACAAACTTACAGAAGTGCTGCAAAATAATAATAATAATAATAATAATAATAATAATAATAATAATAATAATAATAATAATAATAATAAACATTAAGAAATTAATGTTCTGTGCGTATATTGACCTAACATTTGCCGACCATACATAAAAAATAATAATAATTCGCATTAAAAAAAAAAAAAAAAAAAAAAAAAAAAAAACGGCATTTTTTTTTTTTTATTTAGTCTTAATTAAACATAATATTACAGAATTGGTGTTCGTAATTTCGTGCGTTAGTAGCGAACAAAGCAGATACGAGTGCTGTAACCAAAGCGCCCGCTTTGATTGCTGCACTCGTGCCTGCTTTATTCGCATAACGAAGGGTCATGTGTATTTTCGACCCGAAACAATTGTTGCGATCTTTTTGCATTTTATGGTATTTATAGAAAAATTTTTGTACTTATTACAGCCGGTTCGAACACTAGCAAGAATTTCTATTTTTTAAAAAAGGACACTTGATACGGTTTTGTTAAATAAATCCTTATCGAATCGTGTTCTTAGACTGACTAAGACCAGGATTCGACAAGGATTTATTTAACAAAACCTTATGAAGTGTACATTTTTTTCATAGGAAGTTTTGCTAGTGTTCAGACACTTTTGTTACGGACTGTACTTTAAAACACCAGTTCTTAGTGCTTTCTTATTAAGTTATATATTTGCATATACGTCCTAAAAAAAAAAAAAAAATCTAAATTAGAGATTTTGATAGTTATCTAGTACTCAATTGTTATGCAAGTGATTTTAATTTGTTTTATAAATTTTACGATACATTTGGATAGTAAGCATGTATAAAAGTGTGTTTTAAGTAAGTGCTTCTTAAATATGGTATTTAAATCTTTTAAGTTTGGTAGTTTTTTTGGTAATACTTTGTTATTTTGTGTAATGCTCAACATTTTTTCAGTAATAAATATCTTAACGCTAAAAGTTAGCGACAATTTAATACGAAATTTAATAGTGTATACGAATGTACGTATTGTTAAACTGTAATAAAATACTAAGTTTTAATTGAATTACAATAAGTACCCCATATACTTTATTGGGTTATTCTGAAAGTAATGTTATTATTATTATTTTTTTTTTTCGTAATAGATTAATTGTACTTTTTTCCCACCGACACCAAATAAAAGGCTCAATTTCATTAAATATTTCGGAAGTTGATACAGCAAAACTTGTTGTGATTTTTTTTTTATTCTGCACAGTATTTTTAAGTTGGTGTCCTATCAAATATGGATAGTCAAAAGAAGCAATTTGAGCATATTTTGCTTTTTTACTATAAAAAAAAAAAAAAAAAAATGGAAATACTATTTAAGCAAGAGAAAAGAAATGAAAAAAAAAAATAATATGAATAAGGGATATATGCTGATAGAACGCTCGTTCCAAAACGAGTTTTTACAATTTCGTTTCGCCAATTTTTACGTATCAGATGCACCACATTTTTGAAGAGAAGTTGCAATCGACGAAGATAATATAAAGACATTGGTTTATGTAAACAGCTGAACAATATATCATGAGATCACTGAGAGATTGAATTTATTGAAGTGAACCATTCTTAGTCACATGAAACGCCTTGGTTTAGTTTTTAAAATTACAAGATAAAAGAAATTTTTGTATACCACGTTTATAAATTTTCTGTTGAATCACATAAACTTGACAATTCTATGTATTAATAAATACTTTTTATTAATTTATATATATATTTATTTAAGGAATTAGCCCATCAACATGAACGAAAATGATCAAATGCGTAATAAAGAGAACAATTATAAGAAATTTTCAAACATGTATTATTTGAATAAATGTATTAAAAGAATGCATTGCCATTGTGCTCTGAGCTATTCTAAAAGATTCAAATATCTAGCTAGTAGCCAAGTTTGTTAAAAATCGATTGCAAGGATTTTAGTGGACAAACAAACAATAAAGCGAGTTAATAAAAACGTGGTAAAATTGGCAGATGATTCCCCATAGGTTTCAGAAAGCAATTTATTATAGAAACGTCACATTAACGTTTGATAGTTGCTTCTCAAACGTCAAGACGATGATACATTTTCGAAGCGAATCGTCACTCAGGAGGTGAAATTTGATCTCTAAAGCAATGTTAAACGCGGAAATCATGGAGTAAAAAAGATGAACCGTCACAAAGCACATCGAAACTGGATGTTCATAAAATAGTAATGCTATTTATTTCGAAGGACTTCAATGATGCCTTTTCTTTCTTTCTTTTTTTTTAACCTTTAACGCACACTACCACGACCAATACTGAAGTATACATTCATCAACTCAAAGAACATTATAATCCGCACAAACAGAAAATATCAGTATTGATCAATAGAATAGGTGCAGTCCCCGGTGCGAGATTGTATACATGATTGATAACTGTACTTTTTTTTTTTTTTTTTTTTTTTTAGCTTGGATGAGATATTCTACAACACCAACCATATTTTCCAGATTTGCTATCTCCGTATTACTACTTTTTAGGGTCTCTACAAAAGTTTTTAGATGACAAAAGTATTACTTAATATGAGGACGTTAAAATTAACATGGATCAGCTCTTTTGCCAGCAAAGATAATATAAATTATGACCATGGAATTATACTACTACCAAAAAGACCATAAAAGGTTTAGGATCAGAATGGCGAATATGTAATTAAATGAAATATTTATGCACTATAAGAACATCTTTTTTTTTATTTTCTCACATATGTAAACAGAAAAAAAAATTCTGAATAGTTTAATAATAATCTTACACTTCATGCTGTGAAGTAAAATTGTTAAAATATTACAATAGTATTTAATAGAGTCTAGTGATTAGGCCATTTTATAATTTACTTATTCAATATCAGCTACCGGTTGTTGCATACATTCTTTCCTTAAAGTGGAAATTAAATAAGTTTAAAAGTATATAGACAGAAAGGCAGATATATTTTTGAATAAATATTACTTGTTAAAACATATTCATTTAACATTTAACATTATAAAATATGTACGCAAATTTAACCTTTAGAAAAGAGCTGTAATATCATTTATCACGTTTTACTCTAGAATTTTAAAAGAGCCACTTTTTGCACCAGAATTTTAAAAGACAACTAAAGGTAAAGATTAATTATGAGAAAATTAAGTACGTTGGTCTAAAAGATATAATTTGCTCTTAAATATATAAATAATGTGTTGTAAAATTATTTGAAAATTTTCCTTCTCCTGTGCTATCATTAATTCAATATTTTACACTAAATGCGGATATTAGCATTTTCATAAAATTTGATTTCATTAGGTTTTCTAATTATTGGATATTCTCTCTCATCCAATAATTATAGATTTACGAAATAACTGAAAACAAGGCATTGGAGTTATAATTAATATGATTTATATCTTGCATGAAAAATCAATATATTTTAATTCTAAGATGTTAAATGTTGTGAAATTACTCCTGTGACACTAGTGAGTTATATTGGTATTCTATAAAATTGTTAAAATACTATACATTGTATTCGAGATATTAATTTATGATTAATAGTAAAACATGTGCTTTTGTAAAAGCAAGCGATGATCAAAATTAAATGGTCAGAAAATTTGTTTATAATAGGTTTTTTAATTGTGCGTTTTCACTGTAACAAATTATAAAACAACTAATATCCACAGAAATTTTTAAATATTGTGGGATGATATCATTTATTTGAAGTATAATATTATTAAATCAATAAAGAAAAGTTAACTAATGCCAGTCAACCCATACATATTTTTTTCTTTTGTTAAATTCTTATGTATCACTGTAAATAAAATTAATTTTACCACTTTACGTTTTTATTAAATTTGACGTATTCATTAACATTTCCCAACAAATTTGAAAAGTGTTCATCACTTCAATCGATCCATTTGTTTGTCCATTCGTCATCCTGTATCTGCACACTCAAATCTGTAAACATATTATCAATATTTCTTCAAACTGAGAGATATTACTAAAGTTCGCTATGATTTTTTCCCATTGGAAATTCATAGTAGAAATAGTTCGATTAGTTTAAATACAGGGACACCCCAAAGGCAATCTAATAAACCATAGTTCAATAACTTTGTACTGTACGAATCATGTAATTGATATTTAATATTCATGTTCACGAACAAAATGTTTTCATTAACATATGTAATGATTAGCATTGAAGACAGAATGATATATTAAGATACATTATAGGCTATAATTAAAAATCACTTCAATAGCATTTTCGTTTGCATATAGCATTTTTTAAAAGTATTTTCCAATAATGCTTATTTAAGATTATGACTTCAAATACTTTAGCTGTTTGTACGCGTTTTAGTTTGATTTCACATTAACTATAATTAATTTACAGTATTTAAAATTACTAAGGCATGTTCTGTATTTACAATTTTATAAATATCACAAATTGTTTGTACATTGGAATTAACAGAATTTTGAATTGCATTATGGCCTATGAGAGTTATATTTTTAAAGCGTTTTATTTTTTAATTATTATATTTTTTTAAGATAAGCAAAACAGTTTTTCTTGTAAAATAAGCCCGGATTGGAGTATGTTATTGCTTTAAATTTTCACATAAAGTTGTTAAAATTCATTATAAGATGTCAGAGAGAATTGTTCTGAGTAAAATTTTAAATGGTGTGAGGTTTTTTTTAGTACATCATCTGGGGAGTATGCATATATTAGGAAATATATGTGGTTGATGGAAAACATTTTTTAATGTTTTCCTTTTATAAATAAAACTACAAAAAATGTGTTATCTAGACTTTACTGCTTTTTTTTCGAAACAAAGAAAAAAATGTAGGCTTGCTTAATATAGATAATATATTACAAAGATAATTTCAACATTACGGACAAACTGCCGCCAAGCAACATTGATCATTGAGATTCATATAAATAAGTTTCAATTTTAGGAAACAAAGTAATGGTTAAATAGATTATCATTAGAAATGCATTTATTTAAAGTCTAGAACGAAGAGTTACCAAGCTGCTTAATAAGAAATATTGAACTGGAAATGTCTGTTTTTGAGAATATTGTTGAAATAAAAGCAAAAAAGACTCAATTATTTTTCATTTGAACAATGATTTATTTGTACAATATTATGCAGGTTACTAACACACTAGCAAATAAAATTTTATTTATTCTTAACTCCAAATACTAGCAACTAACGCTGAATAATGAATAATTCCCCAATATTTATGAGTTTTACTTATTGTTTCTTTAAATTATACTATGCTATTCTTTTGAATCTATTATTGATGTTTTAGTTCCGTGAAATTAATTAAATTTAGTAGAGAAGTTTTCATGAAAATATTATTTATTATTAATTTTATTTAATAATTCATGTTTTAATTTATAATTGAAAAAGCCTTCCTAATATGATTGCCAGCATAATTCCAATATATCATCTTAAAGAAGACCAAATCTTAAAGTCTGTTTTAGAAAGTCTAATTATTGAATGCATCAATATTTTAAATTTATACACTACCTATCAATAATTATTTGGAAACTTTCAAAGTTAAACATTTTGTCAATTATCTGGAGAAGTTCTTTTGAAATCATCTTGAAACTTTGGCAGCGTAAAGAACCCTTTATACTTCACATATTTTTGGAAAAGGTGTGTAATGAAAGGGAAAAAGGGGCAAGTAAAAATAAAATCAAAATCAAAATGTTTGGATGATCCTGTAAAAAGTAAGGCTTGAAAAACATTTTTGCTGAAGCATTAAGTTATGAGGAATTTTACCGTTATTTTATAGATTTTTAAGAGGCTACCACATATATTCCTGAAGATATAACGATTTTTTAAAAACGTTGAAAAAAAATCCTCTTTTTTAATCATAATACGTAGGATATTAGACCCAGGGCAAAGACATTTTCAGAAAAAATGGCATACACCTTTAGACACAGCAATCTGCAATCAGCATGCAAAATTGTTAAATATCTTGCAAAATATGAGCATTTTCACTAAATAACTTTTATCTACGCCTGCGCTAACTTAAAAAAAATAAATAAATAAATAAATAAATAAATGCATAAATCTTATAAGTAACTTATATGAAAACCCCCAAACAAATATCGTGTAAATTTAAAGTGCTATCAGAGACAGAATGTACAGACTTTCAGTTCTCTCAAAATAGCAGCAAAAGTATTAGGGTTTTATTTGCATTTTTATTTTGATTTAATCAATGCCCAATGGTAATACAGTGTTTGCCGATTGTAAATAAATATTGGTAAAAATCCACTATCATTTTCCATGTTTTGTTCCGAAGAAATGAAATTCTGTTCATTTTATGTCTCATAACTCTTTGAATTTACAGGATATTTGTTTGGGGTTTTCATATACGTTGCTCAATACATTCGGCTATTAAATTATGCTTTTTTTTTTTTTTTTTTTTTTTTTTTTTAGCGCTTGCGTAGTTAAAAATTATTAAAATACATATGATATTTAACATTTTTGCATTCTGATTGCAGTATGCTGTGTCAAGTAAAGTATGCAAAATTTTCTAAAATTGTCTTTGCTCTGGTTCTGTTATCCTTCGTGTTATAATTAAAAAAAGTGGATTTCTTTACTTTTTGCAATTTTTTAAGCAGATCACCGTGAATATATGTGTTAGCTTCTTAAAAATGTATACAGATAATGAGAAATTCCTTTCTTTAATCACATGCTATAGCCAAAATGCAGCATATCAAGCATTACTTTTTCCAGGGTGATCCAAAACATTTTGATTTTTCTTTAGTTTTTCAGTAGTCCCATTTTCATTTTCAAGACAAACATTTTGCTGAAACATAAGATGTATAGCAGGTTCTTTACGCTTAGAAAGTTTTCAAATGATTCAAAAAGAACTTTTCTAGATATTTTACAAAATGCATACATATGAATGTGGCCAAATACTTATTGGTAGGGAGCGTATCTGTTAAAAATATCCACTCTTATATTTAAATCTACCTCTAGTAGTATGTTGCATTTCAAATTAAACTGTAATGTCTGGTATGTTCATATAAATTGGAAAATTTAAGACTGTCTATCAATATATGTTTATAAACTGCCTTTGTATATTATTCGCTCTTCAATATATTGTTTTATCAGTGATTTTAAAAAAAAAAAAAAAAAAAAAAAAAAAAAAAAGACTATCTTATGCGTTATTACTGTCGGTAGCAAAATTATCCGAGCACAAGCAAAAAATCCTGTAAAAAAAAAAAAAAAAAAAAAAAAAAAAAGTACGCTTAATACTGTTTTGTTAAGTAAATCCTTGTGGAATCATCTTCTTAGTCAAAAGTCTGAAAACATTATTCGACAAGGTTATTTAACAAAACAGTATTAAGTGTACTTTTTTATATAAGGATTATTGCTAGAGCTCGAATAATTTTGCTGCCGACAGTAAAAATGCTGATGGCAGAGAAAGTGGAATTTTTTTATCCCTTACAGTATGCATATAGGATATTTAAATCTGAGTTTATTTGCTTTGAAGCTATTTTGAGGATAAGGTATTCTCAAATTTGACACAGATTTAGGCATTTTTGAATATTTTTGCTTCTTTATTATTATTATTATTATTATTATTATTATTATTTTCAGCATACAGTATTTTGAGCTCTGCAATTTCTCTGCAGTAATATTTAAAAATGTATTATCAGAGAACTGAATATATCTATTTAGCAATAGTAATTCTCAAAATATAGAATATTTAACCATCACGGATACAATTTTTTGTCTTAAATCTGGAATATATCTAACTTTAGTTAAAATATTTTACCTGAGAAACATCAGTGTGTGACATAATTATTTGGAATTTAGCAATTCATTAATAATTTTAGTTTGTGACTACGACTATACAAATAAGCTCTCTTGAATGGAATAATTTTATGCTTCTTAATAACAATTTATTATGGATTTTTCGGCATTTTTTTAAGTTTTTGATCAATGGATGCAAGCAAGCATTGCTGAAACTTAAATGATAATAAATGTACCATAAGTATATTTATACTGAAAATGCCCCAGGACTTTATGACCTGAGAGTTCTACATTATGTATATTTTAGTTAAATTCTGATGAAGAGAGGGAACGAAAAGCTGGCATGTATTTATAATTTTATAGCAATAATCATATTACTATTACACATATATTATAATTAAATAATATGTTAGAGTTATCCATTGAAACTTTCTAAAAAAGTAATAAATCAAAAATACTTAATTGCATTTAGAGAAGAATAATATTCTAATTATCCCTTTGTAATTACCCATAAAGAATGATAATGATAATAATAATAATAATAAATTAATTATATTTATGCATTTTTAATTATCATAACAATAATCGAGCGCCTATTATTTCCAAAAATATCGTTGATCATTACTATAAATGTTATCCATTGAACCTCTTGCAAGAAAACGACTAAATAAAAAAATAATAATAATAATAGATAGATAGATAGATAGATAGATTAAAAAAAAATAAGTAACTATAGCTGTTAACTACATTTCACAGCTTATGAGCGATCATGAGCTGTTATTAAAAGTAAAATATTCCTCTCTTTCTTTTCTTTTCCTTTTTTTAATTTTTGATAAAAGTAATCAGTACTAGTTTTAGTAATATCCGTTAAAATGTCATTCAGAGTTGTTTGTCATAAGCATGTGCCGTTTTGTTCATTTACTCTTTCAAGATTTCAATGATCGAATAGCATTTTGAACCTCTCAGAACATAGAAATTCATTAAAAATGAAAGTTTTAAATTTTTACGATTCCAATACATTTTTCTATTCAATATAGAAGAAAAAAAATATTTCTCCTTATATGTAATATATACTGTGTCATCCAAAAGTCACAGAAAAGAAAAAAAAAAAAAAAAAAAAAAAAAAAAAAGAAAAAAAACTTTATTCAAATTCTACTGACCGTAACACACACTCTCTCTCTCTCTCTCTCTCTATATATATATATATATATATGCGTGTGTGCGTGTATGTGTGTAAAATGTAAAAGAAAAGAATGTAATTAAATAAAAGACTTTATGTACTAAATACAGTTTTTCCTATATATGCATGAAACTTTATTATGTTTATAGTAATCATAATTAAGAGTATTTACATTAGGAACTAAAATTCTAATAAGTAACGTCTAGTGTTAATTTTGTGTTAATACCTTACCATATGTGGAATCCACTTTTATAAACACTAAATATTATAAGAAAACAGCTATTATTTTGTAGCAATTAATCTTTGTCAGAAAAGTAAACTTATGATAAAGGACATTTCTATATAAGAGCCAAATTATCTGATCCTTACTTTGATGTATTACTGATCTTAATTGCCCTTATTGAGTGGTACGAGTGTAAATGAAGCTCTAACTGAATCCAGAAAATCAATCATAGAAAAGTTTAAAGAAGGAGAGCTGTTGCTATTCCCTCTCCTATTAAAAAAATCTGGAGTGACTCCACTCGACTTTCCGAACATTGAGTAATTAACAGCTTTGTAGATAAAGTAAAGAAAGAGGAGTTGTTAAACAAATAAAAGAGAGAAAACCATAACAGAGTGTTTGAGTTGTTTTCTCCATGTATTACACGACGTTTTATTTAACGCTACTGAACTTTGAGCCCATAGATCCTAATGATAAAGAATATTTCGTTGTGTCCCTGTAAAAATCTATAAATGCTAGATTCACCAAAATGCTTATAGTTAGTGCAACAGTGATTTATAATATTCATATAAATTTTCAGCTCAATTGAATAAGGCATTTAGATGCTATCGCACTTTTAAAAATTGGGTCCCATAGGCCATAATGATAAAGAATTTTCTTTGTGTCCCTGTAAAAAAACTGTAAGTGCTAAATCCACCAAAATCTATACAGTTCGTGCATCTGTGACCTATAACACGTGTACAATTTTTTTGTTCAGATTAAATAAGCGTTTAGACGCTATCGTACTTTTAAAAATTTAGCCCCGTAGGCCATAATGATAAAGAATTTTTCTTTGTGCCCCTGTAAAAACTGTAAGTGCCAGATCCTCCAAACTCTATACAGATTGAGTAACTGTGACCTACAATATGTGTATAAATTTTTTGCTCAATTGAATAAGGCGTTTAGATGCTATTGCACTTTTAAGATTTTGGTCCCATAGACCATAATGATAAAGAATTTTTCTTTGTGTCCCTGTAAAAAAATTTAAGTGCTAGATTCACCAAAATCTATAGGGTTCGTACTATATAGGGTTCGGACTTACAATATACGCACCAATTTTCAGCTTATTCGAACAAAGCGTTTAGACGCTAGCGTGTTCACTCACAGACACACACACACACACACATACATATACACATACATACATACACACACACATACATACATCATCGTAAAAATAGTGAAAACAGACTCAGGGGACCTCGAAACGTATAGAAACATCAAAATCTCGAGTTCGGATTTTTGACATGATTACAATACTTTCCTCACTATAGTGTTCGGAAAGTAAAAATGCAGCTTCTATAAATAATATAAAGTCATATTTTAAAAGAATAAAATAAAATAAAATAAATAAGTAAAAATAAATACATAAATACATAAAATTGCTTTTATTTTGAAACATACATAGTTCACCTAAATCCTCATGCTTTTAGGCTAGGTACCGCTACATAGAACAAATGAATATACATTTCTGAAGGTAAAAGAGGGCATGTTTTATATAAGAAAGTCATTTCGCATTCACGAAAATATAACAATATATTAAAACAATATTATGTTTATAAATGCAGTTCTTTTGCAAGTATCCCCTTATTTTGATAAAAATATAATAAAATTTACTAAACTTTTTAAAATGAAAATATATATTACTAAAATAAATGATTATAAAAAACAAAATTCTATTACAATTATATAAACTTATAAATAAGATTGAAAGAACAAATTTACCTTAAGAATTATTATTATTATTATTTGTGAAAAACTTTATTTGGAAGAAAAATTGAATACCGAAATACATATAACTTTAAATCTTAACTGTTAATGATTACAGTTGAAACTTAAGTCGTATAACCCTTAAATGTCGCCGTACAGTACGATGTCTCTTCAGACCTATAGTATTTATTGCAGTATATCTACACATATATACTTTTTTTTTGCATTTTTATATATTGAATTAAAGTGGTTAGGTTATTTTGTCTTAATAAGATGTAGGAAGTTGAACTACTTCCTAGTTGAACTACTATATATATATATATATATTTTTTTTTTTTTTTTCTGGAATAAATTTTCCCGCGGAAAACGAGAGAGAGCATAGCTATGATAAAATATTATTTAAATACATAAACGTTGAAACATTGAAAACGGTAATATAAAGGAATATCAAATTTAGAATATGGTATTATTTAAATTTTACTCCTTACAAATATTTTAATCTTATAAAGTAAAAATCTTTGATTATAAATGCATATTTCACCCATGACACATACTGTTAAAATGACATTTTAACAGTTGTGTATTTCTATTGTTTAAACTAATAAAATAGCTAATTCGTAATTTTTTTTTTAAGGGACTATTGTTATTATTAAAGTGTGTCAGTCTTTTTAGAGCAAACCCCTTTTTCCGGCAAAGAGAAAACGTCCTTAGCTATTATTTAATTTGACCTCTAGTTTGAGTACGTGCATTTCGGTTCGTTTTGACCTTCAGGGCATCCCTACATTCGTGAAGGTCAGTTTCTTTTTCCGGCGTAATTACACTGGACCGAGTTCAGTTTGTAATCGTTTATAATCCGTCGGAGTTCAGCTTCTACATTGGCGGTGTAGTTGCGACCGCTGACTGGCCGAGCTGTTTTTCCCTGTGAGTTTTCATGCCTTAATTGGCAACAATTATCAGTAAAGGGTCGTGCAAGCGAGAAAATATTGAATTGAGGCGTCAGTTTCCATGAGGGTTGTATGATGTAGAAAAGATTGAAAACTAATATTGGGGCTAGGCCCTGATGGGGCTCTGGTGGACTCTGTGAGATACGTATATGCGCCCTTCTGAATTCGGTTTTATATGAATTTATGACCAAATCATTTAGGATTTTGCTGGTATCAACAAAATGAAGTACTCTGAAAACAGCCTAACTCGGAAAAAATGGAACAAGTTGGAAAAAATGGAACTTGAAAATTAACGGAAATATGTAGTGAAGCTGAATGTCCTGTGTGAACGTGGTATCGCCATTGACAGCATTTTTCCCTTTTAAAGTCCGTACTGTCTACATTGTGTATGCCAATTATCGCTGCTCTCTGGCCCTCTTTTTTTTTTTTTTTTTTTTTTTTTTTTTTTTATAGAAGTTTGAGCACTGAAATGATTCATGATATAATTGGAGTGAATGAAGTAAAGAAATGTGTTTGGGACGGAAGTGATGACCGGTATCCAGAGAAAACTCCTGCTCTTGTGAAATACTTCTTTCTGTTTTCGGTAAAGAAATTTGGAATTTTAGTACCATATCCTTACTCATATTGGAATGAATGAAGTAAAGAAATGTGTTTGGGAAGGAAGTGATGACCGGTGTCCAGAGAAAACTCCTGCTCTTGTGAAATATTTCTTTCTGTTTTCGGTAAAGAAATTTCGATTTTTAGTACCAGATCCTTACTCATGCTGCTTCCATAGGTCCCACTCACCCTTGTGGATTCACCTTGATTGTCGGTAACTTTTTTCCTTCTTTTAATATTTTTCTTAGCTGCATGTTAATAATCAACTTCAGTATAAACAGTTGAACTGTAGTCTACTTGTCCAGTAAAAATGAAAGCCTTTAAAAAAAAACTGAGGACTGCCAGTATTCAAAAGGAAAATGCTTATTATTTTTATGTATTTAAAAAGAGAAAAATAAAGTGCAACGGGACATTTCAAAACTAATAATGAATAATTTAAGCAACTGTTAAATTGTGTAATTTATATTTTCTTTTTTACTGTGATTATTTTCTTTATGTGGTATTTTCTGTTTAATAGTAAAAAGTTAAAACTGACATCTCAAACCCTAAGAGTAAAGAATGTTAATTAATGTAATTTGGTTAATTACTTTTAGTATTTGAAATTATGTAAGTTGGTGACAAACGTTTAGTATTTAATCTTTGTGTCAAAAAAAAAAAAAAAAAAAAAAATGAGAGTGTTACCTGAGAAATGTGTTATTGGTCTTAAAAATCTTGTGTAAGATTAAGAGGATCCTCTGATTTATTTTTCTTTATCAATCATTACAATTTTTTTTAGTTATATTTGCCTGTTTGTGTGTTATTTATTATGAGAATTAGTATAAAATAATGTTTTTATGGGGATTTATATTAATACAAATGTTATTTTAAGATCCATTTAATAATTTGCTGGAAAATGCTGAGAGATTTAATTGTTTTTAACAAAATAAAAACAAAGATAAGCTTAATTGTATGAGTGTATAATTTAATTAATCTAAAAGGGAGTGGAGTATAATTCATAGTTTTAGTAATAATCCTTATGCTTCCAGCAGGTTACATTGTGTGAGAATTTAAATTTAAAGTTAGTTTCCTTTTTTTAGGGGGCTGGGAGGTAATGGCTCAATCCGTTATTATTTTTTTTATTTACTATTTATTTAAAAAATAACATATATACATATATATATATATTAATTATTCAGATGAGATTCTTTTTGCATGATTCTTTTTGCATTCTTTTTGCAACGAATATTTATTTTCTCATATAAATATTCTATTAGAATATTTATATGAGAAAAATCAACTTATGGTAGTTTCTGTTATAACCTTTTAAATTGCTAATAATGTTATTTAACTTAAAGATATTGTTTTGGTTCATTAACAGAAACTGCCATAAGTCATCATGGCCTTTATGTATTTTTAGTGAGATTTATAATTAATTTTAGCAGCAGAGAGAAAGCATCTATCCAATGGGGTTTCGGCCCTTTTAACATCTTCTTTTTTAAAATCCGGGGTTTAGTTAATCTTTGCGGCCAATGTACTTGACTATACGATCAAAATGTTCAAAATTGAGTTTACAAAATTTAATTAATGATAAATTGAAAAAGGACAGCACCTCTTAAAATCACCACAACACATACAGTTGTGCTGTCTAGCTACAATTTCGGCCATCTCCAAAAAATAAATTTTGGAGAAAAATTGGTTTTTTTGCCACACTTAGTCTTAAAAAGATAAGAAAAAAAACCTCGTTAGTTTTATAGTCGTTAGGGCAGTATATTCGAAAACTCGAAATATGGTGACAGGGGCACGTGATGAGAGGAGATTATGCAAACTCTTATTATGGATTTGGCCAACCTTGCAAATTTTTTTGGAGTTGGCTGGTTTTGCAACAAACCAGAATTTAATTTTACATAATTCAATGTAAAAAATGGATTTTTAGGGTTAGGATACACAAACATATTTTGTTCAATTAAATTTTATTTATATATAACTGATTTCTGTTTTCTGTTAATAATAATAATAATGAAAATGATAATAAATCATTAAAAAATTGGGTAATTAATAACTGGTATCCATAACAAAAAATAACTCTAGAATATTATGAAAATGTATCACACGCTGTCCCAAACTAATTAATCATGAAGTATTCCTTAATACAGGGGAAAACCATTCGTATTTTAAACAAACTTACATAAACTATCGCAATAACCTGCTGAATCTTCATAGGTATGTTATTAAGTTTATAACATTTGATTAATTAATCATAATAGGCTAACTAAAATGCTATTATGTTATTAATTAATATTAATTACAAAGTGATTGTACATTATCTTTGAACATTGACTGTTTTCCTTTCCCACATCGTAGGGTCACTTTTCTTCTTTCTAGATTGATCAGAATAGAAGATACTTTTTTCTATAAATTTCTCTATTGTCGAAGAAAACAAGAAATCCAATTATGAGAGACTTTGTGCACCAAGAGACTGCAGACACAGACAAGAAATAGTACGATAGCACTAACTTAATAAAACCAAGCGTTATGTTTTAGTCCGTGGTTCAGATTTGCCCTATCACACATAAGGGGATGACAGGTTTTAAACAGTTTTAGGACTTGACCAGTTTTTCAGCGATCGTGATTTTCAAACACAAATAACACAGGTATCTGCTTTGTAATGATTTGTTGCGTCTAAATAGACAAAAAGTATACTTAGGAATGAAAAACTGATAAAACGCATTCTCCAAATTTATGGTGTTAACTTGTTTTACAACTAGACAACACAATTAGCAACGGTGCCTCTATCTTTAGAATTTCTAGTTAAAATAGTTTTTTTAGCAATTTTTTAATTTTATTTCAAAATATATAGACTTTTATGAACTACGTGTTTCGATTCATACATATGCACAATTTTATTTCTCTCTTTTTCTTTGTATAAACAAATAAATAAATAAAGTGTGTAAACTAGTTAAAAAGCCTTAGGTTAATTTTTATTTATTACAGAAATCCATTAATTAAGATTGCTTTACAAAAGCATTTGTACATACCTAAATATATTCTTATATATATAGTCTCAGTATTATAACAGATTATATTAGCGAAATTTCTAAAAGTATTTTAATAAAAAAAAATATATATCTATTTATCTAAAGAACAAAGTAAAAATATAACATCCTCGTAAATATCACTTATTAACTAAAGAAGAAAATCAGTTACTCTTGATCATCGCAATTTTTTATTTCGTTCATGTTTGTCAGAAAAAGTTAATGGAAAAAGAGATGCATCGAGATTTACCGGCATTAAGAAAACCTTCTACAAAGAAACTATTTTCGTGAGACCAGGAAAAAAGTAATTCACAGAAAATAAGTTTTAATACAAACTTTTATAAATGTTGCATAAAAGTTTGTTTAGTAAAGCTCACAAAACTTAGCAATGACACTATCCAGATTTCTTGTATGAATATTCTAATGAAGTTTTCAAAATATACATGAAATATTCTATAAATAAGATATTCCATATGAAACGTTAGATTTTTCTTTTCTTTTTTTATTTCCTAAGTTATATTCTTTTTAAAAATAATTTTGTTGTAAAAATCATTATAGATAAAATATCATCTACTTCTATATTCTTTTGTCAATTTATCTACGGTGTCAAGTATAAAAAATTCTATATAAAAACAGTGGTATTAAAATTTCACTTTGTCAGAACCCTTTGCATGCGCATACATTATATAAAATCTACATTAAATGAAAATAGATTTTGAATTTTAAAAAAGTGAAATAAATATAATAAAATCCATGGTTATTAAATGTATACAAATACATATACACACTTGTAGTAAATTTCTCTCCCTCTCTCTCTGTATATATATATATATATATATATATATATATATATATATATATATATATATATCGGGGGAGAGTTCGAGATGTATACAACCGAAAGAAACCTGAAAATGGATATCTGGTGAAGGAGATCGGGATTGAACATTCAATTGTTATGCATGGTGTGTTTTAAAACTTTCTCTAGAAGCCTGAATTTGATGATGAAAGAAAAAATAAATGAAGTAAGAAGTTGGCATCGGGCATAAAAGAGGAAGGATAGTGATTTATTGATAAAATACATCGTGTAGGAAATTACTGCAAAGAGAAAATCTTCATTTCGAGGAAAATCAGATATAGCCAAAAGTGTTGTTTTCAGAATGAATTTTTTTTTTTTTTTTTTTTTTTTTTTCATGTGATGGTCTACATATTATTATATGTTTGACGTCTAGCCTTTTTAGTATATACATCCAGAGTGCAACTGTATTTCCCACACATACATTTCCCCTCGTTTATGTATATATCCTAATATATACATACTTATTGTATGTGTATATGAATATGTTTCTATATATATATATATCGATTGGTACATGATGTAAAATAAAATGAAATTTTTTAATCATCATTTATTTTTATTTTATTTTTTAATTACATTGTAAAATTATATGAGAAAACCTGACTTTTCATTTCAAATTATGCATTTACATTATATATGCATATGAAGGGAATACACTAAGAACAATAGTTTTTGTCTGCCCATGAATTTTTCAATGATATTTTAGATTATTTCGAAAAATATTTATTAAATAACTACAAATTACACTGCCTTTTAAAAATTATAGTTTAATGTAGGGGAGAGTAGGGATGAATGGGGCATATTTCATGTTTTTACTGATAACGTTCACCATATGTAATTCAGAATTTTGTAACATTGCTCATAAATGCACTCCAGTAATCAGTTACATATAAACATGCTAACTTTAATAAAAAGTTTTCATTTTTATTATATATATATATATGTATTTACATGCATGTGCATTGCCCCACCTATGGGGATGAATGGGACAAAAGTGGAGTTAAAAATAAAATGGAACAAAATGGAAAGTAAATAAATTTTTAAAATTAAATTGGTTTATGTGATTTTATTACACAATGAATTTACTGAAATTAACATAAACTGATGTATTGACTCAAATTAACGTCCAAATGCAAGAATCCTTTGTTTTGCACAGTTCCTGGTGCTCTAATAAGATCTAATAAGATCTAATCTAAAAATAAATAAATAAATAAGACACTAGAAAGAGTTAAATCATTATAATAGAGTAAAAATTATCCAGATAAATTTTTGTTACCAACTGATCGGGAAAAATCAACTATCTATTCTGTATTGCATTAATAATCACCAGGATTTATTAAATTTGCATGATGGAAATTGTGATTTTTATCAAATTATTATTAGTTTATTTATTTATTTATTTATTTATTTATAATTATTGATTTAATTTGCACTGGATATTCTAACTTACATTTTTTTTTAAATCGTAATTATTATAAAAAACAATCAGAACAATTAATTTCAATTTATTTTTTTACTAAATCCATGCTACTTTTATAATTCCACGTTATAACTACTGATCTACAGGCTAAAAATATTGAAAATCTATTTAAGGTTTGCTTTAATATAACTCTTGTGTATAATTTTAAAATAGCCCATAGTGGGGAATGTCCCATTCATCCCCATTCAAACTTTCCCATTCATCCGAACCACCATATGATCATATATATCAGGAAATAGGCTTAATCAGCAATTGCCAGTATTCTTCTTGAATATCATAAACAAAATAAAATATTATGCCTTTTCACCACATAAAAATTATTTAACTTAAACAAATAATTAATGTCTTAATTACTACCTAGTTGAATCAGTAAAACTTTATTTTGGCAGCTGAAAAAGACTCTTTAATTTTTTCTGCCCTTCTATGGATAGCACAATTCAGAAACTACATTTGATGAATGACCTAAATGCTGCCATATATCAGAAAAATTTTGAAGTTTCCGGTGCTTGCAAAACATAAAAATTTTGCTATTGTCCCATTCATCCTGCGTCTCATTCTGCCCACTCTTCCCTACTTATACATTTATCTAAAGAATTAATTTTGGGATTTTATTTTTTTAATCAATATAATTAATGTAAATGAATGGAAAACTATTTTTTTTTCTTCTTATGAAATTGCGTTTTTTATCTAAGGAAGTCGAAATACTACCGAATTCAAAACATACAAAATAAAAAGGGTTAGAGTTAAACGACTTCTACTCTTGCAACCGGCAATACAACAATCAGATTCCAATTGTAGAAACGTTTTAAATTAATGTAAGTAATTATATAAAACTGCAAAAATTTCAAAAATTCAGTTTTGAAGAAAAAAAAATAGTAATAAGTACGCGAAATATTAAATGGTCTTCAAAGTTCTATAATTATACTTTTCTAAAATAATCTTGATACTTCAAGTTGAAAAAATACATCGCATTATCACTTAAATTTAAATAGTTATGTCATATGAATTAATTTTTGAAATCTTGCAGAAAATGAAGATGGAAATTTTCAAATTAAACCCAAAAATTACTGACGAAAATTTATCCAGTATTACCTGCATAAACGGATTTTTAAAAAAGTAAATTTATCCGTCAATTTTAATACTTTTCATTATCTTATTAGTTTATTAAGATTATTTTACAGAGTATAGTTATAGATTCTTTGAAGCATATAAAATTTTAGATTTTATAACTCTCATGAGAGATACAATTTTAGTTACTTCATTTAAAGATTTTTAAAAATTTAAACAGGATATCAATGTGAAAGACGGTTGAGTCATAAAAGTCATCTCATTAGACTTATTATATCACATTTATAACCAGCACAATGAAAAAAAAAATATATCCCCTTCATATAGAAAGAATAAGTGGACATTTTCTAAATCTATTGACTAGAAATATAGATTTCCGAACTATGTATATAAGGCCCGTTAATAAGCTGAGTAGACGAAATGATCTAGAATTTATAGTCTAAACATTTTTTAAGCGATACAACAATATTCTGAATCCTTTGTATTGAGAGAAATTCTCGTTTGATTTTCTAGAATTGGGTCATAAACCAAAATTATAGTTGCTAAAACTTGCCTCCCTCTTGTATTTATATTAAATTGCAGAGATTTTTAAATAAGTTTGACGTCGATATTAAAGCAAAACGCTCTAGAATTCTAAAAGGGATTTCTGGAACTCGCTTTTAATTGGGACTAGAATTTATAAGGATGACATGAATGTAATTTTACTAGAGCTATAATTTAGATTCTAGGCGTCAGTTATAGATTTTTCTTTCACCTGACATTATTATTATTATTATTATTATTTACTTTTAGTATGACACGTCGTACTATTTTTTTCAGACTGCTTCGTTATCAGGGGTGAAAGCGTTCCGTCTTCAGACAGAACACTTCCATCCAGTAAAAACAATTAAAACAGATTTGATAAAAAAATTGCTAAAGAAAAGAAACAACTTCAGTTCATTTGGTGAAATTCGAAATTGGCACCAAAATACATCGGACGATTCTTTCCAAAATCTTTACTTACGCAATTGCGATTGCGATAGTCCTTTTAATTCATCGCGGAAATGACAACAAAAATTTAATAGACGCCAAGAGGCTTCCCATGGAGTCAAATCAACTTCCGAAGAAGATCGCAGCTTGCGTTAAAATCGATGACAGCCATTTTGAAAACTTGTAGTAAAAAAATAATTGTTAGACATTACTTGTTTAAAAAATAGAAGCTTTAAATATGTTTTCCGCTATCATTTGTCATTTACTATCGAATACTTTTTCCGGATATTTAATAGCCACCCTGTATATCAGCTTTCATATATTTATAATACTATTATATATTTATATATTTATAATATTTATAATTAGGATATTTTTTAGTTGTCTACTTAGGTCAACTTTATGTGTTCTTATCACATTTTTAAAAATTGCAGCATTTACGTAAAACAGTGAGTAACGGAAGTTGTGCGGTTGCTTCATACCAGATTTTTTTTTTTTTTTTTTTTTTTTTTTTTAAGAAATTCAATTCCTATGGGATAATTCAAAAATTATACCTCTGGGGGTCACCGAAGCGGGAGAGCCATCCCTTCCGTAAAGAATCAAAATTATGATGACATGTCTCCGAATTACCTCTAGGGGTCTGTCCCAGACCGTCGCCGATTGCCCGTCTGCGCAGCAGTAGTGCGACATAAAACACATCCATACATCATATGGGATAATATTGCGCGAAAAACAATTTCAGCACATAAATCGCAATCCATGCAACATGCAGGTCACTTGTATTGTATGTCACTCTAAGCTCATACATAACATGTATCTGTCCGACAATGATACTATTTTCAATATATATTATCGATATATACTTATGGTATCATCTTCACAAATTTTTATGATTTCATCGATTGTAGTCGCAGTCGCAGTGGTCCCTTTTTTTTTTATTATGTGTGTTTTATTATCTGATTACTGGTATTTACAAACATCATTATTATTATATTTTTAATACTATTATATCACTAAAACTCTCATAAAACTTTTTATTTGAAAATAGCGATAAGAAAATAATAAAAAATCATAAAAAAAAAGAAAAAAAAAAAAAAAAACAGCTCGCTGCAAATGTTGCTTTAAAGTATTGCATACTGGATGGTCAGATGTGCATTGTATTTCTTATAAATAAATATTATGAAAAATAATTATTCTTAATGTACAAAACAAAATTAAAAATAAAACAATTTCAGTGAAATCATAAATAATGTTTTCGTACACTCTAACAATGATAATAGGTGTTAGCTCCATAATACATTAGCAAGTTTTAGAGTGGATAATTGAGCCCTATGAAAATCAGGAAAACATTTACAGTGATTTTAATGTATTGTTTTTAGTTTTTATTCATTTAAAGTGATATAAAAATGTAGAAATTAATTTTTTTTTTAAAGTTGCTGAAATACAGTGACAAGTGAAGCAACCATAGTCTTCTAGTTTATAGTATATATATACACTATAACAAAAAAATTCGACGCACCAAGGAGGAATTATCCAAATGAGACGGAAATTGGTAGATATGATGTACATGTAAAAACAAATAATTACAGTTTCAGAAAATTTGGATGGCTTATTCAAAACAACGGTCTCACAAAAGTCAACAAGTCAGTAACGCATTGGTCCACTTATGACCCTTATGTAAGCAGTTATTCGGCTTGGTATTAATTGATAGACTTAGCGGATATGCTCCTGCGAGATATCGTGGCAAATTCTGTCCAATTGGTGCGTTAGGTTGGAAAAACCCTGAGCTGTTTGTAGGACCCTTTTCATAATGCTTCATACGTCCTCACTAGGAGAGAGATCTGGCGACTTTACTGGCCAAAATAATGTTAGGCAAGCAGGAAAACGAGCAGTAGAAACTATCTCTATGAACGGGAGGGCATTATCATGCTGAAATATACTGTCAGGATTGCGCGATATGAAGGTAAACACAGCCGGACATATAAGATCGTCGACGTACCAATGTGCTGTAAAGATACCACGGATAACAACCAAAGGGGTCCTGCTATGAAATTAAATGTCATTCCAGGCACTCACTCCTGGTTGTCGGGCCGTATAGCTGGCGACAGTTGGGTTGAAATCCCCCTTTTTTTCGGGCGTCTCTAGACGCATCTTCACAAATCGGAATGGTGCTCAAATCGGAATGGTACTTATCACTGAAGAATATTCTACTCCATTCAGTAACTTTCCAGTTGGAACGATCCTGATATCACTGCAAACGTGCTTGTCGGTAAACAAAATTTAATAGTAGTCCGTACAAAGGGCTCCGTGAGCTCAACTGAACCGCCTATGAATGGTCTTTGAATTCATTGAAGTACCAGTTGCACGTAGGATCGAAGATAATGGTGAATTTGGGCTTTGAGTACCGCTCTAACGATTGATGGGTTCTCACGTTCTGTCCTTTCCCTAGGCCGACCGTTTCCTCCCTGACGCTGTGTTTGGCCATTGTTCACCCATTCCTGTCAATATCATCTAATAGTGGCATCATTTCTATCCAATTGTTCAGCAATTCACAGATTAAACCAACTGGCTTCTTTGAGCCCAATTACACTCCTCTCTCATTTGCTGTCATCTGCACCTATTGTTTGTGCACCTGTATGCGATGCATAATTACAGTCTATCTGAGTAGACGGAATGAAATTCTCGAAAGATTTATGACCTGGAATCAAAATGTCTCATTTTTAATATTATGCCAATTACGTATTTAATATGCGCTGCAGCGTCACATGCTCATTAGACGGCAGCCAAACTTTAAAGTTTTGCATTTTCCATCGAAACCTGAATGCATGTGAATCTGTGTCCAATTTGCGTTACTCTCTCTTGGTGCGTCGCTTTTTTTGTTATAGAGTGTATTATTATAAATACCATTTGTGTACAGATATTTTAAATGTGGAATAAATTCAGCAATATTATATAACAAAAGAAAAATACGGTGGTAATTAAATGGGGAAATATATATATATATATATATATATATTTTTTTTTCTCTTAATTCAGGTTTCTATAAATTATGAAATGTGTACTGTATTATTTAAAGAAAATAAATAATTTTGAATAGTAATTTTGAAATGGAAAACTTTAGTAAAGTTTTAAACACTTGAAAGGTAAAAGTGATAAGAAAATGTTTCAATGCTTGTTTAAATTTTCTGTTCAGATAATTTTATCATAAATCCTTTATAAATTACATATCTAGCAGAGGTAGATTTTTTTTTCCTTGTAATTATGCATCTTACACGAATCTCTTTTGAAGCAACATATATTAAATTATGTTTTATTCAAAAGCATTTCAAAGCACTTTCAGCAAAAATCAATTTCTGAGACAGACAAACCATTCCCTAAATATAGAAATCTATGTTTTCCTTTCTATTTCACGTTTTAGCATTAAAAATTCCATTAAAGTTTATAAATAAGACGTTCTTCGTATTCTGAATTTAGAGAGAAATTTATGTTTTTCCGAAGAAACGTTTCAGTTGTAAATAATTCTTACTTGAGTAAATTGCACAAATCTGAAATGTTCAAAGTCAAATATAATTTAAAGAACTTTTCTTAGCTTTAGTTGTGATTTTATATCAGCATAGAATCAGAGTGAATAACTGAATGAATGCTTGAAAACGAAAGACATCATATTAGATTAGGTATACATTTTGATGTGAAGCAAAACAAGAGTGTACTTGTTGAATTCATGGTTTATTTATTGTAGCTACTCTATTAGTAAATACAGTCTTCTTTTAAATTATATTTAAATATATATATATATTTCTTGAAATTAAAGGGAGGCTTATTGTACATAAAATTTCATAGCTAGTGCAATATGCTATTAGATGTTTTCACCTTTATAGATTTTTTGTGATTTCATAAATAATAAATACTTCAAATTAGAGAAAATTGATTATTGTATGATTTGCCGTATTATTATAGAAATCGTAACAATATTATTCGCTGAATTTGAAAAGAATGGCGACCACTTCTTTCCTGCAAAATGGTTGCTTAGACTTTCTAATATATTGAAAAGAAGTTTAGTAGCATTTTTACAACCTTTTCCTTGATACTAATTTTGGTAAAAATGATGTTTTCAATTCTCAGGTGAATTTTATTAAAATTTGAACTTTACATTTGTCAATATGGCAGTCTTTAATAAACACCAATAGTTTACTTGAACAAGCGATAACCATGTCCTCAGCATAGTTGCTAGACCTTGCGAGTTTTTTCAATCGACACCAATAATTTTGAGAAGTGACATTCAATATACATAAATAGACAACTCTTCGATTCTATTCTTCTTTTACGTATATCAAATACCATTTCTTAAAATTATTGGTGTCTATTGAATATAAAAGTAGCAAAGTCTTTTAACAGCAGTTCTGGGATGTGTAGAGCGCTATATCCATAGTATTTAATTGTTTCAGAAATATTAATCGAGTAAATTTCACTCATCGTCTGTATCATGGTTCTTTTATAACAAACACCTTACCACACACGAAAACGTCGATATTTTTGTAACAATAGGGATATTTCAATGGATTAAGATGGTGTTCACGTGATTTCCACATTTAAAGATTTCTACAGTAATTCATAAATAAAAATTCTTCTTCCTAACTTAATTATTTCTTCCTAATTAAATATTAGACAGTTTTTTTTTTTTTTTTTTTGTTACTTTCATAAACAAAATTTTCTACAATATTCTGTTCCTTAAAGTTATCTTTTGTTCAAACCTTTTTTGAAATGCATAACAGAATCTTACTTTCAATGTACTAAATACGTAAAGCATACATTATCAGTTTAACGGCTTTTATACATCAATCAAAAAATCAGATGAAACATAATTTATTTTGAGAATTCACTTATCAGACTGCTTGTTCTTTACACGCTGCTGAATATATTATCATATGAATAGCATGGAATCCCTTCATGTACTAGAGTTTTAAACGAATTGAATATTCATTCTGGCACTTAATTTGTCATTTTCGTGTTGAATATACTTTAGGTGAATTTTATATAACTAATAAATCTATTTTAAAGAAAGGTGTCCAGAAAACATTAAATATTTATGACAGCTTCTTTTACAACACTGTGAAATTTGAATGTCTAATATGTACTTGTGCTTTTTAAATATCAACTGAAAATGTCTTATCTATATAGAGAGTTTTTTAAACAAAAATGAAAATCTCTCTCTCTATATATATATATTTGATATATATCTATCTATCTATCTATATATATATATATATATATATATATATATATATATATATATATATATATATTTCTCAATTTAAATTGATTTTCTATTAATTTTATAATAATAATAATAATAATAATAATAATGATTTATTTCACTATAAAATAAAAATCTCAGAGTGTGATCTATCTAACGGCGTAACGGTTATTGATATTTTTCCCGTGAAACTCTAGAATTATTTAATTAATTTACCAACTAAATTTAATGTATATTGCGGTAACGTAATCGGATTTTTTTTCCAATGGTGCGGTACTTGCGAGTGAACATTTTCCGAGAGGGGTAGACGCCAAACGGATGGCCATTTGTGAAGGATAACCCAATTAGCGGACATCGCTAGCCTTAATACGGATAGCAAATGCATAACGTATCCATAAAGCATGCGCATCCATGCCTTATCAAAGATCCGAACCCGGGCCCTACCGTGTGGGATAAAGGAACGCTAACCACTCACCGCATGAGAGGCGATATTCGGAAATACGAAATACCATCTTCATTAGGGAACATAAATAGTGAGCCTGAATAACATATTCAATTTCAAAGAAATCGGGGAAAAAATTACGAGCGCAAAAGCTCAGATAGATAGACGAACAAACGTACATACATATCGGCAGGACATACGCTTAGACAGATAGACACCCTGATGGAATAAAGGATAGGCTGGCAAAATGAAGTCATAAATACTTTGTCTTGTTCCTACACTGTAAAAAAAAAAAAAAAAAAAAAAAAACTGTTAAAAGTACAGGAAAAATCTGGCAGCTGGGGTGCCAGTATTTCTCCTCAAATATACAGGACAAAACTGTACTTTTAACTAAAAACCTGTTTGATTTACAGGGGGTCCTGTGTAAAATATATGTCAGTAATACAATTTTATGGTTTTAAACTGTATATTTGACGGAGAAATACTGGCACCCCAGCTGCCAGATTTTTCCTGTACTTTTAACAGTTTTTTTTTTTTTTTTTTTTTTTTTTTTTTTTTTTAAGTGTAAAGTGTTAAAAAAATAACATTTATATTTATATCACATGTAATTAAAATAACAATTATAAAACTATTATTAAGAACTTTTTGTTTTAAAAACTAGGCAAACGTTAAAAAAAAGGAAAAAAAAGAAGAAGAAAAAAAAAAAAACCCTATTGAAAAAATTTTTTTTTTCAACTGAGATTTATATTTGATGTAATTAAACTTTCGTAATTGAAAATCTTAAATATATCCGTTAAAATAAACATAAAGTTAAAACATAATTTATTTAATAAAATTAAAGTAAAAAAAAAAAAAAAAAAAATGGAAACTCTGTGTTTCGTATTAGAAGTTTAGAAAAGTAAAGTCTCAGACATTCTCTTTCTAATATCTTTTCTAAAAACAAAATGAGCACAAAATTCTATTTCTGTGGTTTTTCATCATTTAATTTTTTTTGTACTGAACCAGGAACTTTTTTTTTTCTGTTGTCCAAACAATTTGTTGTCTTACAGATGTATATCGATTAGATGTTCCTATTATAAAAATGTTTTTGGAGCATTTTCTTCTTAAGCTGTTTAGAGAAATTGGATTTTGAAATCTAAAAGAGTCTAAACTATTTTGTCTAACAATTGTTCAAGTTATTACTTTTCTATTATTCTATTATGATTCTGTTATAAAAACTCCAACTATAAATTAATGATTTCAATTCTAAAATGTATTCAAATTGCAAATATTCGTACTGTAATCACACTAGATTATTGAATTGAAAATTTTATTATTATTATTATTATTATTATTTTACCTAATATCAGCAGTAAGTGGTTGCATGGCATTAATATATTACGCTTAACCGAAATATTACGTATTTAGTTATTTATTTGCTTAATCGATTATAGAGTTCATATTATATTATTTTACTAGTCCTTTACGATTTTTTTTTTTTTTTGTACATTAAAATAAAATATACGTATAGATTTGAAAAAAAAAAAAAAAAAAAAAAAAAAAACGGTGTGAAAACCAGACAAACAAGTAGTTCAATCTTAATACTGCATTAATTTTGAAGTTAAGATTTTTTTTTTTTTAACGAACCACATAGTATTACTCATAGGTTCTTTATTTACAAACATTTATTTTTTAGTGTATTTTATTTTTTTAGACGGTAATATATTTATTATGTTAAAAATAGTTTAAACAAAATAGTTTTATGACACACAACCATTTATTTACTCAATAACATTATTAAACTAGTATGCTGTGACCATTGCAAAACTTTCTTCTATTTTTTCTTCTAAAAATTCACGTACTACAAATTATTTATTAAAATTATTTTTTATTTAATTATTTTCCACGATTAATGCAAACGATTTTCACTTCATTGTAACACTGCACTAAATAGAAAGTTATTAAAACTTCTTCACACACCATAAATTTTAAGTCAGCACAACCGGTTTCGAAAGGACGTAGCCTTTCTTCATCTGGTGCAAACACGTGCTACTGCTTAGGAGGAAAAAGCAAGACTGCACTAAATGTCGAAAGAATTTAAATTTCTGCCCTATATTCGTTGTCCAAGAAAATGATTTACAATTTTGTTAAAAAGAAAAAAAAAAGTAAATTTATTGTATTTCTCACGCTTGCAGTCGTACCTTTTTCTGCGCTTCTTTCATTTTTTTTTTTTTTTTAATCATTTTGCCCCCATTATAATTCCATTAAATGCGTGCAGTAGATAATGTAAGTAATGTTTGTGATCAAAACTTTCTCTATCAAGCTTTTGTATGATTTAGATGTTTCAAAGTCTTCTGTGTCCAAAATGTTCTTTTCGTAGATTTTTCAGTGTGTGTGAGAGAGAGAGTAGGGAGACTATCATACCATCAAAATGAATAAAGATTAGAAGGAGGAAACTCCAGAATTAAGAAAATCCCGGAGCAGAAATAAATTTGTAAAATTTCAGTGAAATTGGAAAAACGAAAGTGAAACATAGAATTCCTGTGGAAACGTATATCTCTCTACATTAACCCCCTTTGAGATGACGCAATTCATGATTATTACAAGGAGTACTGATAAATATGTTATTTTATACTTCGACATGGATGTTTCAAAAATCAGCTCTACTGATTTATTTTTTTACTTGTTATGGATACTCGCTTTACGAAAATATATCTATAGGGAAGTTATTTTGAAAAATTGAAGAATGTTATTTTTTATGGGAAGCACTTGGAGCATTTGTAATTAACCTATGTATACAGGACGCCTATCAATTTTTCTGAACTAATCAACTAAAACCTAGGAAAGGGCTTCTTAGAGAGTGTTTATAAAGAAACTTTCGAGGAAGTCGTTACAGCCGTATTTGAAATAAGGCCATACGGACTCACTTTCAGTTTCCCATGTCCCGCTTTTTGTCAACTTCCTCCAAGAGTGTTAAAAGGCATCTGTACACTAGACTTGCATTATTTTGAAGTTTTGTTGCTTTGTCTTTATCTGACTTGGAGGTCTGATAATCAGAAGATTCATACACACACATACACATTGCCCAGTTGAAAAATCCAATCTTTTGGATTTTGAAGACCTTCAAACATGCAAATCTGCAGAAAAATCGATTTCAAAATTTTTGACTGAACACAATGTTTCCATTACTAACGGTTATACAGTAACAGCATGAAAAATATAAACAGATTGTGCATGACCCTTTACACGAACTTCGATATTTTTTATTAGAGTATCGACGCCCTACCAAATTATCTAATTCAGTAGATATCTCACCGGCCATATTTAATTCTGGTGGAATAATTTTACTACTATTGTACAGTTTAATTCATTGATTATTCGTAAAATTGTTCGTTTCAAGGAAATAATACGTTTTGTAACTCGTCGATTTTGATAATTTAATATAACTTTTTGATCACTAGAAATTTTAATTCTAATATATTTTGTGTGTTATCTACTTAGAAATAATAATAATAAATAAATTATTTCTAAATTGAAGCTTTTTTTTTTTTTTTTAATATAAACTTATTACACTTATACATTACGTACATACACATTAATCATACACGTTAATCACCATTTCATGATAGGTAATCGAAAATAAATATTTTACAAAAATCAAAAGTGTATAAATTATATATCTGTGTATAATTTGAGCTAATAATATTTGTCTGATTAAAACCGGTATATTTATAGTTAACGTTACTCATTTTTTTCAACAAAACCCACACACTCGCATACACAAATAAATATTAATGAGATTACTCTAGACGACAGAAATGATTAAATTAGTTTTCCAATTCTATATAAAGTTTTCCGCCTTTCGATATTGATTTTCATGATCCAGAGTAAATGTCAATATCGATAAAAGAAGTTATAGCAGATAAAATTGTATAATTATTGTAACGGGTCTTTAAAATATTAGCTGTAACATAATCAGGGAAATCCACGATTTTTTTTTTTCATTAAATTTATTAGCGAGACATTTTACATATTGCTTTAATCATTAAATGTCTTCATATTCATAATTATAAAAATCAAAGTATCTAAGTTATTATTAAAAAAAAAAAAAAAAAAAAAAAAAAAACATGAAGAATTTATTGCTTTCGTAAAAAATTTCGAATTTAGACATGTGTTAACGTACACGCTTTGAGAAGCCCAGAATACGGTTTTAACATTTATAGAAAAAGTCGTTCTGTTGATCTGTGTATGCTTGACAATCGTTTTGCGATATTTGTAACACAAGAACGAATGAATATAATTTCTTATGCAATTACCTTAGCACAATTCAATGTCTATAAACCTTTATTACAGATATATTAACATATGAATATACGCCCCGCGACAAAAAGGTAGTTACAAAAGTCTTTTTATTTGATTTTTCATAAAAGAGCATTATCTAAATTGTGCTTATCATTTATTATTATCATAAAATAACTCTATTGCCGGACTAATTTTTGTTTTAAGACTATTTAAAAAAAAAATAAGATTAAAATTTTTCTAATTTAAGACTACACATCGCGACAAAAAGATAGGAACAAAGTTTTTTTTTTTTTTTTTTTCTTTGATTATGATTATTTTGAATATGATTATTTTGAATAAAATTCAAATATTTAATATGTTTTTGATATAATAATATTTTGTTTTGATAATATATGATCAGCACAATTAAGATAATGTTATCTTATGCTAAATTAAAAAAAAAAAAAAAAACTTTGTTCCTAACTTTTTATCGCGGAGTGTAATCTTAAATCAGAAAAAAATTTACACTTAAAACTTTTCTAAAATAGTCTGAAAACAAAAATTAGTCTGGGAATATTGTCATTTTTTATTATAATAAATGATAAGCACATTTAGATAATGTTATTTTATGAAAAATCAAAGTAAAAACCCTGTTTGTCGCGGGATGTAGATGATATACATATGGATATTCCGCTATACAAAGAGTAATATTTTTAACAAATCATTATTTTTGTCAAGTGGCACTCTTTTAAATGATATGGCACTCTTTTTAATGATATAAGGATTTCTAGCCTGGGTATTTTGTTACGCAATGTAATATATAATGGTTCCACTAATTTCACGGACTTTAGTTCTGTAATAATTGAAAAATATAAATGTTATCGCATTTGTTTAAAGGGAAATAAATCAAATGTTTTTTAATTGTCGTCTGTTGAGCGCAAATTGATTACTTTTTCTTTTTTTTTTTTTTCAAAATTTTATGTTATAGGTTTCTGAGATGAAAATCACCTGCGTTCATCACTGTATGAAAATTTTAAAATGTAAATTTTAGGAAATATTATTTTCTGTGTAAATTTCCATAGGAAAATATAGAAACAAATTTTGTGATGTCCACAAATTATCAGTTTATTATAGTGTATATGTAACAAAAAATAATTCCTGCATGTATTGCAAAATATGTGTAATTTTAATGAATACTATATTTTTTTCTTATGGAATTGCATTGTTAATTGAATACCAATTATATTAAACAAGATATTTTGGAAAGGAAAGTTATTTTTAAAAGTTTGTTAACTTTAAAATATAGATATTTGTAAATAATTATAAAAGTTTCAGTCACAAGAAAGATGTTTTTCTCGTTTACTTCACGTTTATGTTCGTTCGATTTAAGTTGTTTTTTTATGTTCGTTTTTTCACAGAATGGTAAGAAGTAAATGTACAAATAAATAAATTAAATGCAGTAACATAATGGCAACACTTTAAATATATTTTTAGCCATTTACAAATATAATATTTCTACTCAAAAAAATATTTTGTGTGGCCTTAAACACGAATGGTAAAAAACTTTCATATATTATTCCATGCGAAATAAGCCTCTGCGCATGTAAAGTTTTTTGTATTATGTACGTTTGTTTTAGATCAGACGAAAGATATATATGCCAACACCCTAAATAATATTCCATAGTATTGTTAACCCTGTTTTTTTTTTTTTTTTTTTTTTTTACACCTGTCCTTTTATTTTTCCAATTGCAAGTTACAGGACAACATATATTAAAAGGAATAAAAATACAAAATATAAACATGACATCAGTTAATTCACAACTTATGTCTAGCAATCCAATAACGCTGCCATAAGGAAACGGGAGGCAGAACAGTACAAGAAATAAGATGAGTCATGTCCATTTTATCCTGGTCACAACACAGGGGACAGAAAGATTCGGGAGCCAAGTTAATTCTATGCAGGTGTTTTCGGAGACAATCGTGGTCAGAAGGAAGCCGTTGCAATTTTCAGAAACATGAGTGCATTTTTTTTTTTTTTTTTTTTTTTGCTATAAAAATATTGGCATTCAAATATTCGTAGGTTTGACAACTGTCCTGAAACAAGAGTGAGAATGAAACGAAATACATAATAAGTTTAGGTATTTGTATAATTTACAACATTATGATTTGTAATTATTGTACCTACAAAGATAATTATTTGTAATTTTTATTCATTTTTGTATGATTGAAAATAAATAATTACTTTTATTTACATTTTAAAAATATGTTTTAATAATTTATCGCCTGTATTAGTCAAATTAATCATTAATAGTAAAATTAAGTATCTCAATTAAAAATTTATTAAATTTTAATGCATGCACGTATTTAGAAATTAAATAGATTTTGTGGTAAAATTTGAATTAAATATTTAAGTGAATTATAGTATTATCAGGGATAATTGTTAATTCATTTATTTTATAGCTTTATGTATTCTTTGTAATTATTTTTATCCATCTCAAATACATTCCTTCATGAATTTAAATATATTATTTATGATTATTCCTGATTGTTGAATTCATAGTAAAAATTGTAATTATTTTATTTATCATGTGAGATTTCATAAAAAAATAATGATAATGCATTTCACGAAGTAAAGTTTTAAGCCTTATTTAAAAGCATTTTTGTATTAATCAAAACAAGTTAAAAAAAATTTTATACTTACAAGTGTATAATAAAAGAAATGAATATTTTACGACAATAGTTATTCTAACTATTTCACTTGACATTAATTAATTCATTTACTGTTCCACTTTGTTTGTTATCAGGAAAATTAATTTGAAAAAGTAAAATTAATTACTTGTAAAAAATAAAAAGAGTCTTTTGCCAAATAAGCAATATTTTATGCATGTAACATAACATAAAATACAAATATATACAATGAAATAGCAAGAAAGAAAATGAAAATGTATCAATTAATAAAACATAATGTTAAATATTAAATCAGAAATTATTTATGAAGTTGTATATTAATTGCATAAATAAAAATAAAATCAACATGCTAAATTTTTCTTCCTAAAATAGAAATTTAATAAGGAATTCCAGATATCATTAATAAAAAAACCAATTATTCAAAATTATAAAATTGACATTTAATTTTGAAGTAAAATGCATTCTTTAAAGAAATACAAAAGTTAAAAAGTGTTATTCTAGCGAAAAAAATTTTATTTTCAAATATAGGGAGATAATAAGAAAATAAGCTTAAGTTAGTGTATAATTAAATATAAATAAATGTCATTTTTAGAAGAAATAAATTAAAAATGTAACAAGCAAAATCAATTCATTCAGATTGTAGGCATTTAATTTGAAAATATTTAGAAGTAAACGAAATTTAATAAATTACATTTTAATGCATTTTGTTATGTAATATAAATTCAATGTTAGAAATCGTTAATCTCTCATAGTATTTATTCTAAAACATAAGTGAAATACCATTATTTAAAAGTAATTTAAAACATGTTTTCATTCTCTCTAATACTGAAAAATATAACGTAATATTGAGCCAGAAATCTTTTTAAAAACATAGAGCAAAGATGACATACATGAAACCAAAATGCTGGAGAAAATAAGGACCAAGCTGTTCATATTTAAGAAGTTTCAACGAGAACGGAATATTTGAGCATATCCTGTAAAACTTGCACAACTTGTAACTTTGTAAAATGTTGACAGTATAAGCTTTACAAAGAATTTTTTTGCAGATTGTCCTTTGAAAAAAAAAATAAAAATAAAAAAAATAAATTAAAAAAAAAAAAAAAAATAATAATAATAATAATAATAATAATAAAAGGGGGGGGGGGGTATCGACTATGTTTTTATACTTGACCTTTCAAAACGACATTTTACCGTTTTGGGTAGTTGGGTCTGAATTAATTTTCAAATTGTGTTCAGTTTTCGTGTCAAACTGTAAACCCTAGATTTTATCCCAGGTTACAATTGCACTATAAATTAGAAATTTCATTTTAAACTGCTATGATGTCTCCAAAACATTTTATTGGTTGCCGTTTAGTTCTTGATTTAGGTAATGGACGTTTCGCGAACAATTTTTGTGCTTTTAAAATCTCGTTTTACGTATTTACGAACAGTTATCCAAGTAAGACCTAATTAGTAAGAGGTCATCATGTAGGGTAGTCGCGAATTAATCTGTAAGAGTTTACACGATCATTATATGTGTCCATATTCTAATGCAAATGAGGTTAATTCTCACTTCCACTGGACTAGTTTTTTTTTAAGAAACAACTTTGGATTTTTTTTTTCTAATGCCAGAAAAAAAAAAAAAATATTTTGTTATGTGACTTTAATTGGTTATATACTTTAATTGGTGATACTAATATTTGCTAATCAACTTATTATTATTATTATTGTTGTTGTTGTTGTTGTTGTTGTTTATTTAAACAATTATTGTAGCTTTTCAAACTATTCAACACAATCATCTCTCTTCTTATTAAATAATATGCTATATATTTGTTTTTTGTTGATCGAAGCAAATTCATTTAGTTAATTGCACGAAAATTCTGTTAAATAGCAAAAATATTCCAAACTTTTTAAAGAACGCTTCAAATAGAAGGATCTTAAAGTAAGACATAAAAACAACTGAAACGGCATTTAAGACACGTAAATGTTTGTAAATGTCTTAAAATGTAGCTTAGACGTTATAGATAATTTAAGACAGAAATATGTCTGAAATATCAATCCAGACACAAAAATGTCTGAAACACGTAAACACGGGAATTTTCAGACAGCAAACGCGTCTGAATTTTCAGACACTTTAGAAATTATACACTCTTCATTACTTAGAAAATTGTTGAAATGAAATCTACTTTAAGAAAATATGCTTATCCTACTTTTCTTCACATACAATAAATATATTATTATTTTACTTAAACTATGGTATCTTTATGAAATTAAATTTTCATGGAATAATACTCTAGAGATGTGAATAATAATTCATGACTAAAATTTTTTAGACACAAAGCTTATTTCATAAAAAAAAAAATATATATATATTTGTCTTTAAATATTTCTAATATTAAAAGATAAAGTATGAAGATGGACGTAGAAAGTAATTTGTAGATAAGAAAGCGAATTTATAAGGGAACAATCACGAATAATTTGTGCATAACTTTTTTCTATCTTTCTTCTTCTTATTATTTATTTAAAAACTTGTTGCTTTCACTTATTTACCTGAATCTGAACGTAACAAAAAATAAATAAATAAATAAATAAATAAATAAAATAAAATACTGGTATACATTATTATATTTTGTTTTTATTTATACTTTTAGGAAAGAAATTGTTATAGAAACATCGAGGGCTGCAATCTTCACATACTTTTACGCATTATTAAAGCATACTTGACCTCTAGATATGAAATTTTAGATAATAATATTTACTAATTTTAAGATAACATATTATCAATAGTTTTATGGCAAAAAAAAAAAAAAATAATAATAATAATAATAATAATAATAATAATAATAATAATAATAAATAAATAAATAAATAAATAAATAAAAATAAATAAATAAATAAATAAAAATAAAAAGATAGAAATAAAGCATAACACTGCGATTTGTTTCGCGAATACTGGAGTGTATTTTATCATAAAAACACGTTTTGCTGTATTCGACGGCGGCGTAATTGGTAAATGCTTCACTCCGACAATGCTTGGCTCCAGGTTTCGGTTTCCATTGACAGTGTGACTTCGATTCCTAACGCCAGGTATTAGGATTTATATATATATATATATATATATATATATATATATACATATTTTATTTATGCTCTAAGCAATTCTAAAAATTATTTTCAACTGAAAAACAAAATCGCATGCCATATTTTTTGTTTATTAAAGAAATCCTTAAAAACGATAGTGTTTTTAAGCCTAACATGACGGTGTTTTTAAACCTAAAACACGGCGACGTTTTAAGACACTTGCAATATCTTAATTTCAGATGCAAAAAGTATCTTAAAAAGTAAGTTTTTGTTTAGATTAATTTCGCTTAATTTTTCGCTTAATAACCATCCATATAAGACACATTTTAAACTGAATTTAAGACATTTGCGTTTACAGTGAACAAAGTATATCTGTTTGGGTTTTCAACAAGTAGTGCGAGACCCCAGCGCGGATTGTAATCAGAGAAATTAAGGAGAAGGACGGGGAAGAATAACATAAAAAAAAAAAAAATGCGTAATCATAAACGTAGGAAAGAAAGACTAAAAATATACACGAAAATAATACGCTCATATACACACACACACACGCATGTATATATATGCACAGAGAGAGAGAGAGAGAGATAGGAAGTTTAAGGCATAGAAGAGCTACAAGAAAGGATAAGATTGTCGATGGTTACATGTGTGATGAGATTTACTGTAGATTTTCATAGGGGGAAAGAAAATCTCCAATGCACTTACTCGGTTTATTTTAAATCAAGTTAGACGATTTTTAAATTTACGGAATCATGTTCATAGATATGTTTCAGTATTCTGTTATTTTTTTTCCTCCGACCTAATTTGTAACGAGAATTTGGAATTGAGACTGTGTTCATATCAATACAGATAATTACCGTAGAGACAAGAGTCGTTAACATATTTATCAACACTCACAGGTGCACAAAACCCCGCACTACTTTTAACTGAATATTACTAAACACGTTACATTTCTCAATAAAGGACGAATTACTAACATTTTCAGTTTGAGGGGATTAGGAACCTTACTTCAATTTTTCTTTACACCTTGTATTCAAAATTTCATAAAATATTAATTTTTGGAAATTGCACTACTAAACCCTCCTCTATATTACGAATTTATTAAACTCAAATACTTATAAAATATATCAAAATTTAAACATTTTAAACCTTAAAGTTTTATTTATACGTGTATTTGTTAATATCGCTCACATATTTCCTTTAACTTACAAAGAGAAAGTATTAAATATTATTTATTAAGTTAATAATATTTTAATTCACATAATTAACTAAAATAAATTACGTTTCCTTAAATAATAATAATAATAATAATAATAATAATAATAATAATTAAATTTCTCGTTTATGTAACTAAAATATTAAAAAAAAAAAAAAAAAAAAAAAAAAAAAAAAAAAAAATGTTACATTGTTAAAGACAATTGCTAATTTTTATTACTTATTTAAAATAAGAAATATTGAAAGGTCTATCAGTGTAGTTCAACGTCATTTTATGAAAAAGGTTAAGGAAAATAATTTTATTTTAATGTTAGTTAAATATACCGAATTTTTATCTTAAAGGAAATATTCAAACATAAAATTGATAAGAACTGTCAAAAATATCCATTAGTTTACAGAAAGAGAAAATTAAAATTCCTTTTTTACTTTCATATTAAATAAAATTTAATGTGAAAATTATGTCACAAAAAAGTGTCAAAAGCTTATCGTTTAAAATAGAATTTTTGACTGATATTTATTAAAAGTGTAAATAAATTTCTTATCATTTTTCAATATAAAATCCTGGAAAATTGATTTAAAAGAACTTTTAATGATTTTTAGACAATTAAGGAAGACAAAAAAAGCTTACTTAAACTTTTTCAATTGAAATATTTGTAATCGCGGATATTTAAATAAAAAAAAACTTAATGTAACAGAATAAAACCTAATAATTAATATTTGATAATACTTGAAATTACAATAAAAAGAAAAAAAAAGTTTAACGTTAAGGATGTCAATTATATTATGTTTTACCAGGTTTTATTATGGTAATTTACAGAATTAAATAGAAAAAAATTAAGATAGATAATAATAATAATAATAATAATAAAAAGATTTAATCAGCAGCATTTTTTTTTTTTTTTTATATTGTTATTAAATAGTTTAAAATATCTGTAAATAATCTCAGAGAATTAACAGTGCAATAGCGTTTTGTTTTATGTAACGCCATTAAATTATACACATTCAAAATGAAAAAGTATTTTGCACTGTCTAAGAAAATGCTTACATTTTTTTTTAAATAAGATTTTGGTTGAACCTTCGCTGAAGTCTAGAAAAATATCACATAGATATTCATGATAAAATGTCTTCTCTATTTTTTATGGATAAAAAATAGAAAAAGTTTAGGACTAGAAATAATAACTTAATTAAAAATTAATTATAATTATTTCGGGAACAGATCCCTCAGTTTCTTTATACTATTGATTTTGATATTTTAGTAAGTTTAAAAAAAAAAAAAAATACAAATATATTTCTAAGAAGAATATATTTGTATTTTACTGTATTATACTGTTTTGTTAAATAAATCCTTGTCGAATAATGTTCTTAGACTGAAAAAGAACATGATTCAACATGTATTCATTTAACAAAACTGTATTAACTCTACATTTTTTATATAGGAATTTTTGCTAGTATTCGGATACTTTTGTTACCGACTGTACTTAGAGTGTAATAAAAAGAATTACTAATTCAAAAATATACACAGGTATCAGTACTATATTATTGGTATTATGCAAACATTACAGCCTTTTGTGTTTCAACCATTAGATTTGAAGCTATTTGAAAGAAAAACAAAAGTATATGTCAATTTTTCCTGCAGTGCAGCTTTTTTCCCCCACTATATATATAAATATACATACAGTCAGAACTACATTGATGTTCAAATATTTAGAATAAATATTAATTATGTGGAAGAAGAAAAACATTTAGTCTTAATTATAAAAATTGTGATATATGAATATAAAACAGCTAGAAAACGAAAGTAAAATACAAACGAAGTAATAATATTATTATTACTTTATGAAAAATAAATAAACGGGTATTGAAATAGAAAAAAAAATCACATTTTATTAAAAACGAAGTGTAATAAAATACTTAAAACTGTACTTGTTTTCATTTATTAGCCAAGAAAGCCGTGCATTGATTTATCGTAATTGCTATGATTTTCTGGATACTGCTTCAAACATTATATATATATATATATATATATTACAGACAATTTTTGTTTAAATTTTTAGTTCTATAACGGAGATTAACACATAAGACTTGCACTGAATATATTCTAGTTAAAAAAAGTTTTCTATAAGAGTCGTGCAATGAAAATATCTATAATCATTCTAGAATATGAAGGCATGACTTATAGCTAAAATGACAGTGTATAAATTTATTATGCTGCAATTTAGTTCTGTTACAAAGATTCAGTTAGATTAGAGATTTATTATTATTATTATTATTATTATTATTATTATTATTACGATAATGGTTGCTTATGAATGTGTATAAACGAATGGGTTAATCTCATTCTATTTTAAAACCTAATAACACACTTGTCCACAATGCATTCAGAAGATACCCATAGGCTTACTTTCCTTCTATGGAACATCCTGTCGATGCCATTTGTAGAAGGTGTGCTGTTAGGAAAATTATAAGTGGTTTAGAAAAAAAAAAAAAAAAACAATATGAAACAAAACACGAAAATGAAAAGATCCAGTTTTGTATAACAGTATATTTATCCAAAGGTAAACAGAAAATCGCTTTCTCAATTTATATATTTTTCCCTCTTTCTCAAGTAAAAAGTTGTTTGTAAAAAAAATACTGTTAAATGAAATTTATGTCATTTATTTTATTTCCGCATTTAAAAAGAAAATGTCACTTTAAAAAATATATATTCTCCTGTAAATATATATATATATACAATATACGTATATTGTATATATATATTTAATATAAATATATAAATATTTAATATATATATTAAATATAAAACATTAATATAATAACCCAATTACAATGTTTTTATTTAATATTACTAAATTTCTTTCTTCTTTCTTTCTTTTTTATCTTTCAGATATTTTATAAACTAGGTGTATATGATAACAGAAAATAATTTAAAATTATTAAACTAATAGCATACACTTAAAAAGAAAGTGTGACTGTTTTTCAGGTTATTTATTCTCTTGAGAAAAAATGCTTATAGTAAATTATTAAATTCATGTTCTTGCATGTTAAATTTCTTATAATTAGTGGCATTGTGTTGTTAATAAAAATTTGTGTTATATTCTTCAAATAAATTTCATATTATAGATTATGTATTCATTTAAGTTTACTTTAAAATGCAAGAAAGCATATGAAAAAAGCGTATCTATGAAGAACATTCTTCTGTATAATATTCGTCAAAAACATTTTGAATCATAAAAGCATCTCTGAAGCATCCTTTTAAGTGATAAAGTGCATGTTTCGAGAAAACATTTTTTTTCTTTTATTAAATGCAACTCTTCCGTAGAAATTTCAGGAGTTTTAGTTATTTGCATGTAATACTATTGGATATTCGCATGAAAAATATTAGTAGTAAAAAACAAAATATTTGTTCGCTTGATATTTTTAATATCACATTATTAAAACACTAAATAACATTTTATATCATTCCTTGTTTTTTCTTGAAACAGAAATTTCTGATTCTTTTCTCGAAACTGAAATAAACTGATCTCTCTTCCTCTATTCTATTTTTTTTTTTTTTTCCATTATAAAATCACTAATTAGAACTTTACTCTTTTTTTCCCCTTAAAACTGAGATGATTGATATTTTCTGATATTAATAATTTCACAAAAGAAATGAAATTTTTAAAAGTATAATATAGAGTATAAATGACTGAAAATAATTAATTTTTCTTTTTCTCGTTTTCTACCTTAGTTTTAACATTATTTATTAAGTAGATAGTATTAAATTTTACATCACTAATTAATGCTAATTAAATTACATATCCTTAATTTAATGTCTATCTATCTATCTATCTATCTAACTATCTATCTATCTATAGTATATGTAACTTAGATTTAAAACTTGTTTTTTTCATATTTTAAAATAAAGATTACCATATTGTTAAAGATAATGAGTAATTATTATTTTTTAATGAAAATAAAAAATATTGAAAATTCTATCTCTGTATTTAAATGTTATTTTAGAAACTAATTCAATGAAAATAATTTTATTTTAATGCTAATTAATAGAAAAATTCACACATAAAATTGATAAGAAATGTCAAAAATATCCATTAGTTTATAGAAAGAGAAAATTAAAATTCCTTTTTTGCTTTCATACTAAATCAAATTTAGTGTCAAAATTAAGTTACAAAAATTGCCAAATGCTGATCATTTAAAAATGAATTTCTGACTTATATTTATTAAAAGATTAAATGAATTTCTCTTCATTTTTCAAGAAAAAAAAATCTGAAAACTGATTTTAAAGAAACGTACTTAATGACTTATAATCAATTAAGGAATCTATATTAATAAAATCAGAGTTTTGTCTGTAAATTTGTCGGAATCGAAAAATTTTGCGATATCTTCACGTTTCACACCCCATGAAAGCCGAAAATGACTTCAGAAAATTTTGCCTGTGTGTGTGTGTGTGTGTGTCTGTGTGTATGTCATCGTGTCCGAATGCCGCTTTTTTTGTCCGGGCATCACTCGAGAACGGCTGGACGGAATTCAACGACGCTTGGCAGGAATTTAGGTCTTCACACAACTTAAAATTATATCTATCAACTTTTCGGAAATTCCCCCCCGTTCCCCCCCTAGGGGGTAAAAGACTAAAACACGTTTGTCCGGGCATCACTCGAGAACGGCTGGACGGACTTCAACGGCGCTTGGCAGGGATTTAGGTATTCACACAACTTAAAATTATATCTATCAACTTTTCAGAAATTCTCCCCCGTTCCCCCCTGGGGGGTAAAAGACTAAAGCACGTTTGTCCGGGCATCACTCGAGAACGGCTGGACGGAATGCAACGGCGCTTGGCAGAAACTTAGGTCTTCACACAACTTAAAATTATATCTATCAACTTTTCGGAAATTCCCCCCCGTTCCCCCCCTAGGGGGTAAAAGACTAAAACACGTTTGTCCGGGCATCACTCGAGAACGGCTGGACGGACTTCAACGGCGCTTGGCAGGGATTTAGGTATTCACACAACTTAAAATTATATCTATCAACTTTTCAGAAATTCTCCCCCGTTCCCCCCTGGGGGGTAAAAGACTAAAGCACGTTTGTCCGGGCATCACTCGAGAACGGCTGGACGGAATGCAACGGCGCTTGGCAGAAACTTAGGTCTTCACCCAACTTAAAATTATATCTATCAACTTTTCGGAAATTCCCCCCCGTTCCCCCCCTAGGGGGTAAAAGACTAAAACACATTTGTCCGGGCATCACTCGAGAACGGCTGGACGGAATTCAACGGCGCTTGGCAGGGATTTAGGTATTCACACAACTTAAAATTATATCCATCAACTTTTCAGAAATTCTCCCCCGTTCCCCCCTGGGGGGTAAAAGACTAAAACACGTTTGTCCGGGCATCACTCGAGAACGGCTGGACGGAATTCAACGGCGCTTGGCAGAAACTTAGGTCTTCACCCAACTTAAAATTATATCTATAGAAATTTTCAAAATTCTGATTAGTGTTTAAATTGTGGGTAAAAAACGCCTGCGCATGCGCCATAAATATTTTTTCACTAAAGCGCTTTGAATGGAAAAATAAAATGCAAAAATAAATTTTTAAGATAAAGACTTTTTTTATTCGCGTGATTCGCAAATTATGAAAAGATTGAAATGAAGTTTTGCCATCTGAGTTTCATACTTTAGTTAATTTTAATGCATCTAATTGTCGTATCGAAAAACTGTTTACACCCCAGGATTCAGAAAAATCACCTCTTTCATTTGGTACTGAATTTGTAACGATAGGTCTGATATTTCCAATTTATTTTCCCCTTTTTCCGTTTTTCCGTTGCCACTTAAATTTCACACTTTAGTTATTTTTTAAAAATCTAATTGTCGCATCGAAAATCTGTTTGCACCCCTGGATTCAGAAAAATCACCCCTTTAATTTGGTATCAAATTTATAAATATAGGTCTGATATTTCCAATTTATTTTACCCTTTTTCCGTTTTCAACCCAGATTCGATATGGAACAGCTTTAGTATTGGATCCCTTTGGCAAAATTTGAAATTCGGCACCGAAGTAGCTCGGACGTTTCTCGCCAAGATCTTTAATTGCACAATTGAGATAGCCAATTCAGTTCATCACAAAAATGGCTTAAAATATTTAAAGAAACCAAAGGGTTCCGATACTTAAGCTGTGCTTTTTTTCAGTGCTAGAGGCCTATTTCAGTCGGTACAGTTGTCGAATTTTTATAGGTCACTCTTAATTAGTGCTAAAGGCCTATTTCAGTCGGTTTATTGAATAGGGATTTGTTGAATGAAGTCCCCCCAAGGCACAACTTTGACATGAGTCCACCCCCCAGGCCCAACTTTGACATGAGTCCCCCCCCCAAGTTACCCCTATTTCAGTCGGTACAGCGTTGTCACATTTTTATAATACACTCTTAATAGTGCTAAGGGCCTATTTCAGTCGGTTTATTGAATGGGGATTTATTGAATGAAGTCCCCCCAAGGCAAAACATTGACCCCCCCCCAGGCCCAACTTTGACATGAGTCCCCATCAAGGTACCCCTATTTCAGTCGGTACAGCGTTGTCGAATTTTTATACGTCACTCTTAATAGTGCTAAGGGCCTATTTCAGTCGGTTTATTGAATGGGGATTTATTGAATGAAGTCCCCCAAGGCACAACTTTGACATGAGTCCCCCCCAGGCCCAACTTTGACATGCGTCCCCCCCCAAGGTACCCCTATTTCAGTCGGTACAGCGTTGTCGAATTTTTATACGTCACTCTTAATAGTGCTAAGGGTCTATTTCAGTCGGTTTATTGAATGGGGATTTATTGAATGAAGTCCCCCCAAGGCACAACTTTGACATGAGTCCCCCCCAAGGTACCCCTATTTCAGTCGGTACAGCGTTGTCGAATTTTTATACGTCACTCTTAATAGTGCTAAGGGCCTATTTCAGTCGGTTTATTGAATGGGGATTTATTGAATGAAGTCCCCCCAAGGCACAACTTTGACATGAGTCCTCCCCCGGCCCAACTTTGACATGAGTCCCCCCCAAGGCACAACTTTGGCATGAGTCCCCCCCAGGCCCAACTTTGACATGAGTCCCCCCCCAAGGTACAACTTTGACATGAGTCCCCCCCCCAAGGCACACCTTTGACATGAGTCCCCCCCAAGGCACACCTCCCCCTCATTGGGAAAAAGAGAAAAAACGTTGTTTTGCGGCTATAAGACAGTTTGGACTTCCAACGTTATTTGTTACAGTATCTGCAGCTGAAACACATTAGTTTGATTTAATGAAAATTTAGATCGTCACGAATTAACTAAAGAAGAATTTGTCGATATTAACAAGTTTAGCAGTAGGCCTCTGCACTAAATTAAAATCTGTCAATGTCAGATTTTCATGTTTTAAATAATGAAATAATGTCGTGTCTGTATAATCTTCTTTTTTTTTTTTTTAATCTCTTCAACATCTTAACAACTTAAAAAAAAAAAAAAAATGTATCATTTAGGTTTACCTCTGTAAAAATTCCAAAATACATTCGCTTTAAAACTTTGTTTTATTTTATTTTATTTATTTATTTATTTATTTATTTAGTGTATGGAACAGCTTTAGTATTGGATCCCTTTGGCAAAATTTGAAATTCGGAACCGAAGTAGCTCGGACGTTTCTCGCCAAGATCTCTGATTGCACAATTGAGATAGCCAATTCAGTTCATCGCAAAAATGGCTTAAAATATTTAAAGTCACCAAAGGGTTCCCATACTAAAGCTGTGCGTTTTGTACTTATTTATTTATATTTTCTATTAAAGACTTCTGTGGTCACGAAATTTGGTGCGTAAATTGTTTGTTTGCATCCGGCACTTATTGTAACTGGATTCCACGAAATTCGAAATCCCCCCCCCTTCTCGGAGTCGGAGAGCAATAAACGGTATAACTTCAGTATAACCCCACAGCAGAATTTGGCGATTTTTTTTGCGTCGTTTTGAAGGATAACGATGTCGTTCTGGACTGTTTGCGATATAATATGGAAGCCTAATATGTTGCTTATTTTGGATTTATGATTTAGATTATGATTTTATCATTTATCATATATGATTTATGATTTTTATATTTATGATTTAGCCATAATCGCCAACAAAAATTCGCCAAATATCGTTGTGGGTTTATACTGAAGTCGTTCCCAATAAACATGTGTAAAAACATGTTTTTCCGTTTGAATTCCCTTTGAATTATCTTAGAATGGCGAATTTTGGTGTGCGGATATTGATTAAGTGTACGCATTATGTACGTTAGTGGGATTTTGCAAAACTTCAAACTCACCCACTGAGGAAGGGGAAGTAACAAGTGGGTAAGTTGTGCCTAAGGCAGTGGGAACCCAGACTGTATATTGATTAAGTGTACGCATTACGTACATTAGTGTGATTTTGCAAAACTTCGAACTCACCCGCTGAGGAAGTGGAAGTAAGAAGTGGGTAAGTTGTGCCGAAGACAGTGGAGACCTAGACTCCTCACTTTAAGAGCGAGAAAACCTCTACCAATCACAGCGAGAACTTAGGTTATTAATAAAGATATGGGATTTTGACAACTCATTTAAGTTTAATGTCCAGCGAAGCGGGCAAAGCCTGCTAGTAAAATTTATAAGGTTATTGAATCTTTTTTAATGAATTGCCAACATTTAAAAGAAAAACCTTAACGTAACAGAAAATAAACATTTAATAATTCTTTTTTTTTTTACATTATGAAGATAAAAATGCTTAATGCTTAAGATGTTAAACATAATGCATTTTATATTCACACCATCTTACAAATATTATGTTCAAACAGTCTGACTACAAGAAAGTCTTGCAGTCTTGCTTTTGCCTACAAGGTAGTAGCAAGTGTTCTTTGCAATTGAATAAAAAATGCTGCGTCCATACAAAACTGGTAGTGATTACATTAATGTTATTCTGTGGAAAGACTTTTTAAAGCTTTATTGATTATTGTACACTAGTTCTTTATTAATGAATTTTATCGTGATTTGTTATATTGGTATTTCGCACGAATAAATAAAAAACATGATGAAAGTTTAAAAAATGCGGAATTTCATAACTGATTTTTTTTTTTTTAATTCAAATACTGAATTATACAGAATTAAGGTACAATTCTTGACTAACGTTCGTAAGTTTGCAAGGTGGAACGGTAAAAACGCCACATGCAGCAACGATTTGTGAAAAAAAAAAAAGTTTCCGATTCTACAGGTTATTTTATAAGCTAGAGTTTTCTATAACCCCAAAGAAACAAAAAGCAAAAGGGCATAAACATGATGAACAAGCCGGCCGCGTGATGGCCGGCGTGTCTAATCTATCGTCCTGGAATGCAGCGTCTAGATAATGGTGGACAATAAAAGAAAAGGCGCTGGAGCCCCGCCATGTTGAACCTACATCCTCTGTTTGTATGGAGTTGTACGTCGTTCAACAATTTTGACAGGTCTCGAGTCGGAATTGTCCTAAGCTTCTCCCTGGAATGTTTATGGAAGGAAGTATATGCCGATTATTATAGTTACTTTGTAGTTGTTCCACTGTAATTAGCTGTTCCGTAAATGAGTTGTATATCCGTGAATCTCTATTCTTCTAGCGATTAATCCTTATTTACGCTCATACACGGAAATAAAGCATTTCGTTGCTTCATCATTTTAAGACCTCTAGTGCCCTCTGGAGAGTCTAGCTTGCGCTTGTGAGCGTATAATTATGTATGGTTATTGAGTTTTATTGTGTTCCTGATCTCTATGTGAGTTTTTGAACAATTATTCGAAAGAAATTAATAATAAATTAATATATATATATATATATATATATATATATATATATATATATATATATATATATATATATATATATATATATATATATATATATATACACATATATATATATAGTTTATATATATATATATATATATATATATAACAAAATTTTACACTTACTAGAGATATCACGTAAGAATGGTGGGCATGAAATTTGCCATTATGAAATTCCAATTTACAGTTTGTTTTCAGAAAAAAAATATATATTGAAAATGAAATGAATTTGCTTAGTATTATAGAGAGGAAAATGTATTAAATAAATAAACAAATTGGAACATTTTCAATTCATATGCCATTATATAATCACGAGAAATCAAAACCGTGAGAAAACATATTAAGAATTAAATATAGCAACATAAACAACTATTGGTTACATAAGAAAAAAAAAAACATATTAAAACTATGATGGAAAATTATGATTTCATAAAATAATAACTGTAAAATGTCTCATTAAACAGTTAAAAAATTTTTAAGGTCACCTGTGTGTACAGGCATATGTGCGCGTGAGACAGATCAAGAGAGAGAAATCAATCAATTTCAAATATTTATACTCTGTATTATAGTTTCAAATATTTCATTTCTTTTGTGTTTATATTAATGTCAGGAAATATCAATCATTTCAGCTTCAATAAAATATAAAGATTAAATTAAAAATGCTTTTTACTGTTTTAATAATTTGATAATAAAAAATATCAATCGTATAAAATATTTTCTTTTTCAATTGCTAATATTTTTTATGCGCATACCTAACAGTGTTACTGATAAGTAGCTATAATTCGCGAAATTTCTGTGAAAGAAATACATTTTAGAAAAGCAAAAATATTCGTTTACAATGGAAACATGCATTTTACCACTCAAAAGAAGCCTTCAAAGATGCTTTTATGATTCAAAATGTTGATAGACTATGCTTATTGACGAATATTATACAGAAAAATGCTTTTCATAGATGCGCTTCGTTCATATGCTTTCTTGAATTTAAAAGAAAACTTAAACGAATACACAATTCATAAGAGTGAATATGAAATTTATTTAAAGAATATTACACATGCATTTATCAACACAAAAGATTTTATCCCTATCTTCTTAAATCAGAACCAAACCTTACTTAATGTTGCCACTAATTTTATATCAAATGTTTTTCAAATTTTTTCAGATTGGCTGAGAAGTAAATATGAACCAAAACTAAAATGGAAATATTCAATTTTTTTCAGCTGTAGCAAGAAAATTTTTACATAAAGTACATACACATAAAGTGTTTTAACATGTAAAAAACTTTATAGAATAGTTTACCACATTTGTTTTTCAAAGGAAATAATAACCTGAAAATTATTAACATATAGTTTTTGAGTAACATATTTGTAAAATATATCTGTTATCACAGATATCAATGCATAAAAAAATATAAATAAAACATATCAATTTATAAAAAATATCAATAACACTTTAGTAAATTTTATAAAAAAATATTAGTCAGATTGTTATTTTGTTAAAAAACAAATAAATAAAATATAACAAAACCGAATATTTATATTTAAATAAATGACTTTCTTTTGAAAGTAATTCTAACAATAAATAAATTTAAGTTATCAGTAGATTTCGTTTGCATTTTTTTTTCTCTTGAGAAACGGAAATAAATATATAAACAAAGTTTTTTATTTACCATTCGATAAATATCCAATTATGCACAACTGGACTTTTTTTTTCTCTTTTCAGTTATTTATATTTTTATAAACTGCATTTGTTAATAACTTTCCTGTATCTAAAACTTCTATAATCGTTGTGTAAGAAGACATGAATCTACATGTTTATACACACACCAATATATGCATTTTCGTTTTTAAATTTTTTTTAAAGGAAAAGAATTTTTGTTGCTGGCATAAAATTACAGTTTAATAAACTGATAAACCTAAACTTTTAGCTATTAGATATGTCTTAATATTCATTGATTATTACAGACATTTTCGTTGTACGACCCTTTTTTTATGTAAGTCTTAAGTAACTTCTGTTATGGAATTAAAAAAACTCCATGAAACTTAAAAAAGTTGGAAAACACAGAGTGTTACAGTAAGTATGATAAATCGATGTGCACCTTTTTTCGTTAAAAAAGTTCAACTAGTAACATTTTATTTTTTATTTTGTTTTTCAATAAATGTGATTTTTTAAAGAACAAATATCGTTTAATTGTTTTTATTTAGTAATAATTTTATTGCTCATTTTTGTTTTACTTTTACTTTTCTTGTTGTTTTACATTCGTACATATCAATTCCTATTATTTTCCTAGGTTTTCTTCATCTTCCATATACTTAATAAATTCTTTAAAAATTATGGCTATATTGTAGTTTAGACAGTATATATGTATATATACATAAAAATATGTGTGTGTCCGATATTATGATTTATAATCCTTCCGATATCAGTTTTTTTTCTTTTTTTTTTTTCTTTTTTACACACCTGTGATTATGAGCTTTTTTTCATTTTCATCCCATGTTATTTTATTTGGATTTTTGACTGTTTGTTTCCAGTTTCTACCTAACGCCGAGTCTTAAATTATATCTATTCGTTTCAATAAATTCTTATTGCATTGTACTATGAAATGCATTGCATTTTCTTACATCACATTTTTAAATTCATACTATAGTTTAAAATGCGCCACGAATTATCAAAATATCTTGTACTGTTCCACAGATAGAAAAAAGAATATATTAGTTATATTCTTGTTGAATCAAAACATAGTCTCAGGTGTGTGCCCCAAATACCTGCGACAATACCTTACCAGTGGGCTTCCATATGAGTGCTTATCAGATGACAGTTTCTAAATGGATAGTATCGAAAAAAAATGAAGTAACTCTTTTTTGTATAAATGTCCCAATTTCATATGAACAACACTATACGTACTGTACATAATATTTACTTTCACGTCATTTCCTATATTTGTTTGATTTATCCGGTCATTTGCAAAATGACAGCAATTTCACGCCAAATATAATATTACAATATATGATCGTTGTCTATCATATGATACTACTAATTTTTTTGTGGTTAAGGGAGAGCCGTGTTATATGGACTATCGGGTAATACGGACCACGAGAAAATTTATATGTTCAATACTAGATTGCGGAACGATCTCATAGCGTTTAGTGAATATTATTGTTATTGAATGCAGGGAGTGACTTGTACAAGCATGATTGCATTTGGACGATTATAAAATTGAGTTTTCAGTGTATATGATCATTCATGTAACAGATATATTAAAATGAATGTATTACTTTCAGCTGTTAGGGAATTGTAATATAATTTTCCCGTTAGTAGTAGTAAATGTGCTTGTTTTCTGAACAATCTAGACATGTATTTTATGAGCGCCAATTTGCATAGCGATATATGATTGGAAATAACGTTGCTCCGTTTATGCGAGTAATATAAACCAAGCTCTGTTGCGTAATATGGACCTCTGGTCCACGATTATAACAAAAAGGTTTTACTGATTCTCGACGTATATGTGCCGCCCACACGAAATCTTGAGGCTATAGAATTGTCCAGAAAAGCAAGGATAGCCTTGCTACCACTTCCTTCGTATACTGCTCATCGAATATAGCTTTTGGATCTCGTATTTTGTCATCCAGGTTTACTATTCTCAAGAGATAGTCAAGTGGATGAAGGAACATGGTGTACGGTTCGTTTCACAATTCCAAATGCGCCAGCGGTTTTTGAAGGAACGGGTCGTATCTTTCGAAACTACTGCCAATGGTTTCCGCGTCAATGGAATTTGGCCTGTCAATCGCCACACATTTCACGATTTCAACTTCGCTCCATCCGAAGTTTCTGATAAAGTCCCACCACGAGTCATATCAGAAAACGAGACCAACGGTCACTTGCTAGACAATATAGTTCACATCAAATCATTACGTAATGCTACATTTGAACAGAACACGTCTGTTTCTAAAGCGCCAACTTCAGGAGATGTAGTCCAAGAGAACATCCTGGTTTCATTTAACTATAAAATGTTCTCAGTGAAAGGCATCAGTCCCCTTCCACGTTGAGCATAAGAAAGAGAAAGGGGAATTCTTCAGAGACCACTTTTTGGTTTCATTCCGTTTCAAGAATGCCGTCACACAGAAAAACAAAAACAGAATCGAGCAATGCTGGACATTCAACAGCGTCGGAAAGAGGAATGAATGACAACGAAAGCTCAAAAAGACACTTTTGTACAGAAGAAAACAACAGAGCGAAAATTTTAAAATGGCTTTAAATCTCTTATATTAAAAGGAGACATTCTAACGGAAAAACTGAAAAATAAATTACAAATATCAGCTGTATCGTTACAAATAAGGTATCAAACGAAAGGGTCTATTTTTCTGAATCTGGCATTTTAAACAGCTTACTGATCGGACAAATAGATTTTTTAAAATTAACCAAAGTATAAAAATTTTGTGGCAACAAATGACAATAATCTTAAATTAATCAGACGATTGTCTGAATACCGTCGTCTGGAGCGGAATTGCAAAACATCTGCTAGTCATTAAGGTCAAGTGGTTTTGAATTGGTATTAAAATTGCAAATTTCAAAATTCTTCAAATTTTCTCTCACGAACACAAAACTTAATATATAGCCTGTGCATCACAAGACAAAATTGCAGTTCAAATTTCATCAATTTTGGATAATAAACAAAAAAAAAATACATATTTTTTGCAAATATATATATATATATATATATATATATATATTACCGTAGGTAATGGAAATATTATATTTGGTCCAAAAAATCGAGATTTCACATGATTTGCATGTTAGGAAAAAAAAGGGGGTGGGGGTGCGAAAAATTAGAAACTGAGTTAGATCGTTCAAAATTTGTATATATAGGTTTACTGGGCCTACGAGTCGAATAAGAATATTTTCGAAATTGTAAAATTATTAGGGGGGCAAACAATCAGAAGTTGAGTTAGACCGTTCAAAATTGGTATTGGGGGATATTTTCGATAGTGTAAGATTAGTAGGGGGCGAGAAGGGGGCAAGGGGGGGATTAGAAATTGAGTTAGACCGTTCAAAATTAGTATACATAGGTATTGTGGGCCTACGAGTCGAATGAGGATATTTTCGAAAAAGTAAAATTATTAGTTGGAGCGGGAAGGGAGGCAAGGGGAGCAAAAAAATAGAAATTGAGTTAAACCATTCAAACTTGGTATATATATCGGTCTATGGGGATTACAAATCGAATGAGCATATTTTCGAAAGTGTAAAATTGTTGGGGGGGGGGGGGCAAAAATTTGAAATTGAGTTAGACCGTCCAAAATTGGTTTATGTAGGTTTTGGTGGAATACGAATCGAATGAGGTTAGTTTCGAAAGTGTAAAATTATTAAGGGTGAAAAAGGGGGCAGGAGGACGCGAAAAATTATAAATTCAGTTAGACCTATAAAAATTGGTATATATAGGTCTTGGGGGTCTACAAGTCGAATGAGGATATTTTAGAAAGTGTAAAGTAATCAGGGTGGGAAGAAAGGGTGGCATAATGAAAAAAAATTTGAAATTGAGTTAGACCGTTTAAAATTGGCATATGCAGGTTTTATTAGGAGGGGCAGGGAGTGTAGAGGAAGGAATACGCGCGCGCAACCCGCACGGAACTGCGATGCCGAAGGCAGTGGTGACCCGGTGCGACATTTTACCCGATCAGAAATTATTATTTTTCCTTTTCTTAAGGATAAATGTTTGAGTTAATGATACATTAATTACAGTGATTCATTTAAAAATAGTGACCCTCTAGCGGGCGAAGCTCGCTAGTCTTGATACTAATTTTTGCAGAATATTATAAAAAGAGGTTTTCAATTCTCAGGTGAATTCTATTAAAATTTTAGTTTTACGTTTGTCTGTGTGACATTCCGCAATAAACTCTACGAATCTTACTGAGCAAGCTATAACCGTATCCTGCGGTGTATGTAACGCTATAATAATGGCATTTCTTTGCTTGTTTCACAAGTATTAGTTGAGTGAAATTCACTCATTGAAGTGTTGCCAGATTGGGGACATTTTTATTTAATATCAACCATAAAATTTTTATTGTAAAGGTTGCCTAATAACTTCGAAGTTTAATCGTCTATTATGTATATAAAATATCACTTCTCAAAATTATTGGTAATAGTTGAATAAAAAAAGTCCCCGCTAACTCATTGACTGTATCAGAGTTCTTTGAAAACTAACACCTTACCACACAAGAAAACGTCGATATTTTCATAACAACATGTATTTTTGAACGGGCTAAGATGGAATTGATGATGTTTTCACAGTTAATGATTTTTTTTAGAGTAATTCATATTTAGAAATTCTTCTTCTTAATTTATCTAATGTCTTGATAATTAAATATTAGACAAAATTTTCAAATTTTGTTACTTTCATAAAATATATATATATATATATATACATATATATATATATATGTTTTTTTTTTTTACAATATTTTCTTACTCAGTTTTTTCTTTATTCAAACTTTCTTAAAATGCAGAACAGAATTTTTTACATTTTTAAAATATATTATACACTTAAAACATCTAATATCATTTTAGCAGGTTTTAAACATCAATCAAAAAACCAGATGAAACATAATTTATTTTGAGAATTCACTTATCAGACTGTTTGTTCTTTACACGCTTCTGAATATATTATCATATTATTAGCATGCAATCCCTTCATATGAGAGAGTTTTAAAAAAATTGATTATTCATTCTGGCACTCCTTTTGTCATTTTCGTGTTGAATGTGTCTTAGGTGAAATTTATATATTTAATAAATCTATTTTAAAAAAGGGTATCCAGAAAACTTTAAACATACATGATAGCTTCTTTTATAACATGATGAGATTTTAATGTTTAATGTATACTTGTGCTTTTTAAATATGAGCTAAAAATGCTTTTTCTAAATAGAGTGTTTGCAAAGCAATGTCATTTAAAATAATGATAATAATAATAGATCTTAAGTAAAATATTTCCAAATTTATTTTCATTTTTTAATTCATAATAATAATAATAATAATAATAATAATAATAATTTGTTTCACTATGAAATAAAATTTTGACAGTATGATATGTTTGATATTCTTCGACCACATTTCATGAAACCATGGAAACCTCTGCGCAAGCGCTAATTCAACGAGTCCACTGTTAAAATATGGGTGACAGTCATCCGGCTCATAGAAAATGAATGATAACAGAGCGCGAATTATTGGATGTTTTCCAAATCACAACCTGCTAGCCAAGCTGGCATACCTCCAACATTCTGGACGCGTCGTCGCTGGTAGTTTTAGGAAATGTGACTGCACTGTATTGATATTTTTGACATGAAACTCAATGGTGATTAATTTGATTAGCGTAACAATTAAAGTTAATATCTACATTGTGGTAACTTAATCGGATTTTTTTTTTTTTTCAATGGCACGGTACCTGCGATTGAGTATTTACCGAGGAAGAGGGAGGGATCGCCAAACTCATGGGCATTTGTAAAGGACCATCCAATGGGCGGCCATCGCTACCCCTAATAGGGACAGCAATTGTATAATGCATCCCTGAAGCATGTGGAACCATGCCTTGAAGGATTCGAACCCGGGCCTTACTTTGTGGTAGTCAGGAACGCTAAACTCCTCACAGTATGAGAGGCAGTTATTCGGAAATCAGAAAATATCATCTGCAATAGGGAACATGGAATAGTGAGCTTTGATAACATAAATTATTTCCAAAGAATTAGGGAAATAATTACGATCGTTTAAGTGGGAATAAATGAACGAGCAAACGGGCAGACATATAGACTGCGAATGTAAAGATGGAAAGGGACACAAACAGAGAGACACGCTGATAGATTCAGGGAGAGGCTAGCACAAAGAAGTCATACACATTTTTTCCGTGTTTCTAAAATGGAAAAAAAAATGTATCACATGTAACTTGGAAAATGTGAAAATATGAAAAAAAAAAAAAGATTTTGATGAAATTCAGGCAAAAGCAAAATTTAGTTTAGGACGGAGGACTATTAGTTTTTTTTTTTTTTTTTTTTTTTTTTTCAAATTATACCATCGCTTTCAAATTATTCAATTATATTTTCGATAAATTTTGGTTTTCAACAAATGTCCAACTATCGAAATCGACAACGCAAAAATCCCAGATTGAGACTAATAGGCCCTCAGTCCTAAAAAAAAAAAAAAAAAAAAAAAAAAACCACTAGTGAAACACATTTTTTTTTTTTTTTTTAACTCATTTTTTATATAAGATATAATTAAACTTTCATAATTGAAGATCTTAAATAAATGCATTAAAATAAATGTAATGCCAAAATATATTTTATTTAATAACATTAAAGTAAAAAAATAAAAAGTGTGTGTCTCGTACTGAAAAGTTAGAAAATTAAATCTCAGTTACTCTATTTTCAATTTATTTCCTTAGGAAAAAGCACAAAATTCTATTTCTGTGGTTTTCCTTCATTCAGTTTTTTTTTTTTTTTTTTTTTTTTATTTACTGTTGTCTAAACAATTTGTTGTCTCACAGATGTATATCGATAAGATGTTCGTATTATAAACATGTTATTTGTGCATTTTGTTTTTTATTAAGTTGTTTAGAGAAATTGAATTTTGAAATATAAAAGAGTCAAAATAATTTAGACTAACAACTGTTCAAGTTATTAATTTCCATTATTCCATTATTCTATTATGATTCTGTTATAAATTTTCTGTATATGAATTAATCACTTTTGTTCTGCAATATATTCATATATCTGCATAATATATAAAGTGTAAATATTTTTGCAGTAACAACAATATACTATTAAATTAATGATTTATTTTCTTATTTTCCATGATTTTCATTTGTTTACATCCCATTAATATTACTCCTATCGGGAATATTATTTATTTGTTTATTTAATATATTAGAAAGTTCATACTGTCCACATTTGATTAGTTCATAATGTCATTATTTTATTATTTTACTAGTCTTTCACGTGTAATAATGTACATTTAATACAGAGGCTGTTCGCACATTTTTTAGACGAATTTGATGGAGTGTACTGAAGCAATTTTACTCATATTTCGAGTTTTATTTGTTCAGTTTGATAGCCCTTGTTCTTATCTAACATTCTACATCATAATTTCTATGATAATAATGCTTTTTGTAATATCGGAAGAGGTATATTTTTCTATTCCTCTTGAACGGCTTTCCAGAGTCCACAAAGCGTTGTAGGTCGGTGTTTGGAGAATGTTGATTTTAAGAGTCGAAAAACACAAAAATCCAACAGTGATACATCAGAAGATTTAGCAAGAATGTCAGTGAAGGGTATGGTTTTAATTCCCGTTTTTTGTTCCATTTTTTTTCTAGAAAAGCAATTTCGGATTGTGATGTGTGGCTGCTTGTTTTGTCTTGATACAGTTCAACGGATTGATAGCATTGTGGATAAAGATCTGGATTTTCATTTTTAAAAATTGGAATTAAAATATGTTCTTGAAAGTATTTAGAGTTGATTTTGACATTTTTGTCACATTTTTTTGCTTTTATCTTGCGCTTGTATGAAAAACTAGTGGCAATCATAAATCCTTTAGAAAAACTTTCTTTTGATGCTTTGAGCCATGTAGCAATTTTTTTTTCTCCACTTTTGTGATAATAAATTGACCTTTTTCTATTGCAACCACTTAAATAGAGCCAAGATTCATCTATTGTTGCAACATTTTTCCATTTTTCTCCTGATAAATGCTTTTCTTAAAGATTTCACTAAAAACTATCTTTGGAAAGAGCGGAAACCCATCCTTCCATCCACTGCCATTTTAAAAGCGCATTTTTGCATCTAAACAAAAATTCTAAATATCAGAAGATAAATAAAACTTCCAAAAATATAACTGTTGTGAAAATAAAATTCTCCATGCAGACGATTTTTTCTTACTGCGAAATAAAATCGTCTAAAAAATGTGCGAACAGCCTCAGTATTGTATTAAAATAAACTTGTCAATTAAAAATAAATAAATATATATATAAATAAAAAATAAAATATATAAATATAAATAAAAAATAAAAAATAAAAATAAAATAAAATAAATAAAAGGGCTCCTTTAACTTCCTCGATACTGTCCGTTTCGATACTGACTATTATTAGTTTTCTTTCCTTTTTCTTTAAAAAAAAAAAGGATTTTTATGAAATTCTGGCAAGAGCAGAATTTAGTTTAGTACGGAGGACTATTAGTTTCTTTTTATTTCAGATTATAACATCGTTTTAAAATTATCCAATTATATTTTTGTTAAATTTTCAATTTCGATAAATGTCCAACCATCCTAAAACTGGCGACAACGTTTTATCCATAGATTGAGACTAATAGTTCTCCGTCTTAAAAAAAAAAAAAAAAAAAAAAAAAAAAAAAACATGAAAACAATGCTTTAAGAAACATAGAAACAAATAGGTCCGTAGAAACACTGCTTAAATATAAAAGTAATTTTTTTTTTATTTTTTTATTTTTTTTTTTTTTAAATATCGACAACCATGGTGTGATTTACTTACAGTTTCTATATTTACAACCATGTATTACTTTCTCCTATGTTCGATAGAATGGTTTTGTAAAAAATTGAACTTCGTGTATTCAATGGATTTACACGTTTTCAGAGGTCTAGAACATGATTTCACAATTTTTTGAAAATGTCTGTCTATGTGACAAAAATTTTGTGGCAACTGTATCTTAGAAACTGCAGCACAGAATTTCATAAAAAATGAAAATTTCATTCAAAAGACATGTAGTTGCCCTTTAACATAAATTAGTTCCTGCGACTTTTTGGTGAAAATAGTTCCAGAAGTGACGTTGACATCCCGCTGTTTCTAAATTCTTAACATGTTGGTATAGGACAAAATTTATTACAAATGTACACAGGGGGAATTACGTTTAGTGAATTATTATGAAATTAAAATGAATTAATCATAATAGTAATAGTGAACAAGGAAAAATTGTTTGGAAACGTAGAAGCAAAGTTTCTCCTCATGGGAGGAAAGTCCCCCCCCCCCCATAGGGACAAATTTTCGATATGGGTATTTTTCAAAATTTTTACTATCAATATTTATCACATTTGCATGGCTTAGGGTGTCCTAAGTTAAAAACTGTTTTTGGAATTTGGTCAATGTAAATGCGTGGTGGGTGGAGATGGTCTAACTAACGTATCTTCAAAACAAATTAATATTAGAATGATGAATCTTCAGAATTATTACAGGTCGGAAGTGCAAATTTTTTTTTTTTTTTTGAAATTTCAATGAAATTGGAAAAAAGAAAGTAGGACTTACAAATCTTTCGGAAACGGACATCTCACTACATGACCCATTTTTTGGATGTCCTTTCGTATGCATTACTTGATTACTACAAGAAAATTTAGAAGAGTCCTGTATTAATAAATTTATATTAATATAATTATTAATATAGATTATTAATAAATTTATATTCCAAAAAAATATGAGATTTGACCAATATTAATTTTTGAATAAGTAGAAAAAGCTTCATCAAAAACATAGACTTCCAAATTTACAGCTAATTTCTGTCATTACATTTCTAGTTACACAGTGACTTTTCATTATTTATTGAGGCCACGACTTGTTATCATCTGTATTATCTATAACCTTGCATACATAGGAGTTGAAACAGTTGTTCGAGTAAGTTTAGGTACACACATAATTTCTCAATTAATATTACTTTAGTTTATTTTTTATTAAAACTTATCACACTTCTTTTCCGGTATTTGTCTGAATGGATCTAGTACTTTTCTGTGTGAGATCATAGCTCATTTTTATTTATTTTTTTATTTTTTTATTTTTTTTATGCAGGGAAGAATTCTTAATGAAATTCCATTTGTAACTCTATGAAAAATTAATTAAAAGTATTAACTGTATCTTTTACCAACTGCCTTGATCTGAGGAAGCAGGATAAGGGGTAAAAAATGGATGTTACTTTGGGGGAAAAAAAATAGGATTTTGCAAATTTTAATATGTAGGCAAACTCATAGGCAAAATTTAACTATTTCATTGATAATTAAACAGTAATACCATTTAATCGGCACTGTATCGACTGCCTGTATCTACGGTAATGTACGGCAACATTATTCGTGGATGGCTTTTATTATTATTATTATTATTATTATTATTATTTTATTTTTTTTTTAGCTATATTTTTACTATGTTAAAAACGATTGAACTTTTTCGAATATCTAAAAAAAAAAAAAAAAAAAAAAAAAAAAAAAAAAAACTTGACAGAATATTCTGAAACTTTAGCTGTGTAAAAAATAGGTTATTTTCCTAAAACTTCTGTCTAGAACAGCAGTAGCCAAGCCACATGGACCACTAAACTCACAATTTAAAATCCCATGGACAACCACGTTCCGATTTTAAAATTGTTTTACCACTAATATTATTGATTAAAAAAAGTAGATGCATAATTCTCGTTTAAAAATCAGAGAATGCCCATTTTGTAAATATGAAATTACTTGTAAATATATATATATTTCTGTTAACGCATTTGCTTTAATGACAATTATTTTTCACGAGATATATGATGATATTTTTTAATATTACTTTTCACAATTGTACAAAAAATATTTTTGAAGATAAATACCATTTGTGGGTACATATTTGGATTTCCGAATAACTTCAGAAATATCATATAAAAAGAAATATATATTTATAATTAAATAAAAAGAATAAAAATTAATTTTCCTTTTAATACTGATTTCTAAAAACGATGAAATGTCTATTATTATTATTACTTAAAACTATGAATAATTTTGAATAGTAATTTCGAAGTAGATGTTAAACACTTGAATGTTAATGTTACACAAAATGTTAAACACTTGAAATATAAAAGTTGAAAACATTTCAATCTTTGTTTAAGTTTGTTATTTAGAGAATTTTATCAAAAATCCTATGTAAATACTATGTACTAATTTGTACAGATTATTATAAAATGAGGTTTGCAATTGTAAAGTGAATTGCAAAGAGCAATTTTGAGCTTTAAATTTGTCAAGTGACATTCTCTAATAAGCTCTATAAACCTATCTGAACAAGCTATAACCGTACAGTCTTTAACAAAATTATCCGAACACTAGCAAAAATTAAAGACGTAGAGTTAATACTGTTTTGTTAAAGAAATCATTGTCGAATCGTGTTCTTAGGCTGACTAAGAACAGGATTCGACAAGGATTTATTTAACAAAACAGTATTAAATCTATTTTCTTTTCTTTTTTAATGTAGGAATTTTTACTAGTGTTCGGATACTTTTGTTACCGACTGTACCCTGCTGTGTATATAATTTTCTAACCGTGGCATTTCTTTTCTTGTTTCAGAAATGTTGAGTAAAGTTCACTCATCGACATTAACATGGTTCTTTGATATGATACTTAGCACATTTTCGCACTCGAAAACGTCAATAATCGTCAATGTTTTGTGTAGCAATATGTATATTTCAATGCGTTAAGATGTGGATTCATGTGGTTACCACATTTAAAAACTAGTATGTTGTGGCCACCACAAGACTTTCTTCTATATTTACCTATACATATTCAATCAGTAACAATATTAAAAAAAAAAAAAAAAAAAAAAAAAAAAAAAGTACGATTTTTTTTTTCTAAGTTTTTTTTTTTTTTTTTTTAAGTAAAAAAAATCGATAACTTTGTTTTAAATTATCACAGATTTATAGTTCAACCATTCGTTTTAAAGGTATTGACGAGACCTTTCGAAAGATACCCATCTTGAAAATTTATCCCCCCCGGGGGGGTACTTCCCCCCAGGGGGGAAGCGATGCCCCATCATGCAGAAAATTTTTTTCCTAGTTACATACTACTATTATCAATAATTCATATTAATTTTACAATCACAAGTTTAAAACAACTCTAATTATGCTCATTTATACGAATTTTTGTCCTATGCTGCCATGTTAAAAATTTAGATAAAATGCTATCACAGCGCCACCTGTTGAGCTATTGATCCCCAAACATAGTCAGCACCAGTTTATGTCGGGGACCAACTAAATACCAAGTTTGGTTAAATTTCGTTAAAAAAAAAAAAAAAAAAAAAAAAAAAAAATGCGATATTTTTCTAAGGTTTTTTCTGTTAAAAGTAAAAAAAATCGATAACTTTGGTTTAAATTATCACAGATTTATCGTTCAACCATTCGTTTTAAAGGTATTGACGAGATCTTTCGAAAGATACCCATCTTGAAATTTTGCCCCCCCGGGTGGGAACTTCCCCCCCCGGTGGGGGGGCAACCGATGCCCCCACATGCACAAAAATTTTTTCCTAGTTAACTACTACTATTATCAACCTGATCTTTCGAAAGATACCCAATGTGAAAATTTACCCCCCCTGGGGGGGGGTATTTTTCCCCTGGGGGGGGGAAGCGATGCCCCCCCCATGCAGAAAATTTTTTTTCTAGTTACATACTACTATTATCAATAATTCATATTAATTTTACAATCACAAGTTTAAAACAACTCTAATTATGCACATTTATACGAATTTTTGTCCTATTCTGCCATGTTAAAAATTTAGATAAAATGCTATCACAGCGCCACCTGTTGAGCTATTGATCCCCAAATATAATCAGCACCAGTTTATGTCGGGGACCAACTAAATACCAAGTTTGGTTAAATTTCGTTAAAAAAAAAAAAATTGCGATATTTTTCTAAGTTTTTTTTTTGTTAAAAGTAAAAAAAATCGATAACTTTGGTTTAAATTATCACAGATTCATCGTTCAATCATTCGTTTTAAAGGTATTGACGAGATCTTTCGAAAGATACCCATCTTGAAATTTTGCCTCCCCGGGTGGGAACTTCCCCCCCGGTGGGGGGGCAACCGATGCCCCCACATGCACAAAATTTTTTTCCAAGTTAACTATTACTATTATCAACGAGACCTTTCGAAAGATACCCATCTTGAAAATTTACTTCCCCGGGGGGGATTTTCCCCCCCAGGGGGGGAACCGATGCCCCCCCATGCACAAAATTTTTTTCCTAGCTAACTACTACTATTATCAATAATTCATATTAATTTTACAATCACAAGTGTAAAATAACTCTCTTTATGCCCATTTATACGGAATTTTGTCCTATGCTGCCATGTTAAAAATTTGCATAAAATGCGATTACAACGCCACCTATTGAGCGAGTGATCCCAAAATCTAATCAGCACCAGTTTATGTCAGGGTGCAACTAAATACCAAGTTTGGTTAAATTTCATTCATTGGTTCGTGAGATACAGCGTCCACAAAAAAATGATACAGACAGACAGACAGACAGACAGACAGACAGACATTTTCTAAAAACTATTAATTCGTGTTCTCCATATCCCAAAACATGTAAATCCATCAAAAAGTGGACTTCGAAAATTTTCGCGAATCCAATACTTTCTCTATATTACATATAGAAGAAAGTAAAAATCGCAACAATTCATATTTAGAAAGTCTTCCTACTTTATCTAATGCCTTCATACATAAATAATAGCCAGAATTTTCAAATTTCGTAACTTTCAACTTCCATAAAATATTCTTTCATTATATTTCCTTGATCAATTTTTTTCTTTGTTCAATCTTTCTTGAAATGCATAACAATATATACATATTAATATACTAAATAATTAAAGCATTCATTATCAGTTTAACGGCTTTTATACATCAATCAAAAAAATCAGATGAAACATAATTTATTTCTAAAATTCACTTATCAGACTGCATGTTCCTTACACGCTGCTGAATATATTATCATATGAATAGCATGCAATCCCTTCCAGTGCGAGAGTAGTAAATAAATTGATTATTCATGTCCACACTTCATTTGTCATCTTCGTGTTGAATATCTGTTAAGTGAATTTTATATAACTAATAATTCTATTTTTTAAAAGTGTGTTCAGGGAACTTCAAATATATATGACATCTTCTTTTACAACATGATGAGTTTTGAATGTTTAATATACACTTATGTTTTTTAAGTATAAGCTGAAAAATGTTATATATATATATATATATATATATATATATATATATATATATATATATGCATATATATATATATATGTATGTATATATATATATATATATATATATATATATATATATATATATATATATATTATTCACAAATTGAAAATAGTATTATTCAGTTTTCATTCAATTTTACAGAAAGACATAGGGATTTTTTGGGATAACAAATGATTTATTAAAAAAATAGTTTAAATTTCCTTCATAAGGTGGCGCTATAATTGTAAGTTTATTTTATTTTATCTTATTTATTTTAATTTTTAATTTATCAAAATGAAGAGAACCAGAGCCTTGCTCCCTGGCATGAAATGGCTTATTAAGAACAGATTACACGGTCTTTACCACCTTGTGGAGAAAATTTGGTTACTGCCTTGGAAGACTAAAGAGTTAGTTGGTAAGATTGTAAAAATGCATTAAGAAGTTATAGATCTTGTTAGTTTCTGGCCTACGAGAAGCCGGGTAACGATGTTAAAAAGCAAGTCTATAGGTTTGTTACATGGCTTAAGGATACGTCAGTGTTGGGAAAATGTACCATGAAAAAAAGTATTATAAATGTACCATGAAATACCAATTTCATGGTAATAAATGTACCATGAAAAATTACCATGAAAAAAAGTAATGGTTTGTATTACTCTCAGCCCCGCACTCACATTGTGAGGTGCTCGAGCAATGAAACTTGTACAGATGTGATCTGAACCCGTTAAAAAGGCTCTGTTATGGCTGAGGAAAGATGGAAGTTATAATTTGACACTTTTGGGAGGAGTTAGTTTTACTACCTTTGGGAAAAGTATCCCAATATAGGTGCCATTCATCCCTTAGCGATGCTTTAAAAGACATCTTTTGATGTAGAAGTAGGGAAGGGTTAGAAAGTATTGCTCCGCTTCCGTTTTTGTCGCAGTTTTTTTTTTTTTTTTTTTTTTATGATCCGCAAATGGATTGCCCGTGACGTCTCTATGAGCTGAGACATGAGCTAAAGAAAAAGTATTGGGCTTAGACAGGATATCTAATTTCATTTTCTGAATAATAGGATGGTTACTCTTGTGGCTAACCAGAACCTGGTGATCTTGGAGATTATCACTGTAGATATGAATTTTCGAATGGGATAAGGAGGAGTTTGATCATGACATAGTTTGTCTGTTAGAGTGTAACTTAGTCTGGAAAACAGTGTTACCGTCCCAAAGCCTCCAGGACCACTGATGAACCAAGACCACATCAACAAAGGCGCACAATTCGGAACACATACCATGAACTGTCTTAGATCCACGTGTATGGATCACCACAGGGGCTGTAGGATAGCAAATTTGATATTAGTATTAATTAATTCATGTGTACAGTCCTCTGCTGGGTGGATGTACCAGCTGCCCAATTTGAGGTGGATTTCTTCTTTTGGTAATAGGATTTTTTGTAAGTCTTTGTTTCTTAGATGTAGTACGTTTATTCTGTTGCATTCGTAATTCAGAATGAGGTGTAAAGGAGGAACGCCGGTGATGACAAGGAGGGAATCAGTTGAGATAGTTTTATAACGCTGTGACAGTTGCAAAAGGAACATACTCAGCAATGAATTTAATTTTAATATAGCTATTTTTGAAAGATTGCCTCCCCCAGATTCTCGCCCGGTAAGTGTAGCGGTTTATTCCACTATTGTTAGATAACATGTTTTTAACATTTTAGTGTTTATTCTCCAGTTTTTGCATATTAATTTGCATGAGTTATGCTAATGTATAAGGAGTTTAATTTTAGTTGAGTTTAAATGTTCAATGCAGTTAAGGTATTTGTCTATTGTTAGTCCTAAAATTTTCACGTGATCAACTTATTTTAACTGGTGCACTCATTCCTCATGGTCTGCTTCCTCGTCAGTATACGTGGTTTGGAGAAAGTTAAATATTGAGTTTTTTACTATAAAAGTTTAAGGTTTAAGTCTTTGAGCAGCTGAGAAAAAGCAGAGAAGGCATCCTGAGCTAAGGCTTAAAGATCTTTCCTGCGTCTGCACGAGGTTATTAACGTGAAGACATCCGCAAATGGAAATACTTCAAAGTCTTGTGAGCTCATAGAATTAAGTATAATGTTAGCTATGAGTGTGCACAGGACCGGACCGAAGCACGAGCCCTGTGAAGAACAATCCTGTTGGCTGTGCACGCTGGAGCCTGAGCCCTAGTCGATTAAGATGGAGCACTCAGGTAAGTACCATCGGATAACTCCCGCCAGTTTTCTCGGACGTTCGAATTTTGCTAGGGAGTTAAAAATGTGGGGCGATTTGATATTGTCGAATGCCACTTGGATATCAAGGGAGACCAAAATTGTATATTGACCAGTGTTATAACTGAGGGCAATAGAAGACCGGATATGTTCCAAGGCTTATTTACAAGATCTGCCTTTTCTGAACCCAAATTGCCGTTCGTTTAAGAGCTAGTTTGATTTCAAAAAGTAATTAAGTCGGACAGCAATTAATTGTTGTAATAATTTAGAAGTTATTTAATGTTGTATATAAGTTATTTTTGTATTAATTTAGAAATAATAAGAAGGCAGTTCGCACAATATACATTCTTCATGAATTTAAATGTATTATTTCTGATCAATCCTTTTTGTTAAATTCGTCGAAAAAATGGAAATTATTTTCTTTGTCATTTGAAATTTAGTAAAAAAATAATGATGATGCATTTCATAAAGTAAATTTTTAATTATTATTTTAAACAATTTTGCATCAATGGAAACAATTTAAAAATTGTGTAATACTTCCAAGTGTATGACAAAAGAAGTAAATATTTAACGTCAATTATTATTATATCTTAACGTACTTAACCTGACATTAATTAATTAATTTACTATGCCATTTTTACTTTATCTTACCCATAGTGTCGAGAAAGTATTTTTTTAGGGTCAAATTTTCGAACGTATGTATTTGTTATATTTACATATTCTAATGTCCCCTGAATACAAAAATCATGTTTTTAGCGAATGGTCTGTGTGTCTGTCTGTGTGTCTGTTATCAGCATATCTCAAGAGCAAATAGTAGCAGAAATTTCAAATTCAGTTTTCTAAATGCGTATCACATAGGGATGCTACAGTAAGCTTTTCGTTGAGATGAAACCATTGGTTCGTGAACAGGGACACTCAAAAGTATTCAAATACATTACATCTATGGGAGAAATTGCAGGTAAATAGAGCTTAACATCTATAGACTACACTAAACCAAATGAAACTAATATATATTTTGTGTAATAGAGATAGTCAACTAGGGGAAAAAAAATTGTATGTAGGAGCCTCGCTCGGGAAGGGGGGGAAGTCTCCCTTCGAGGTGAGTAAGATTTCATGATGGGTATATTTCAAAAGACCTCGCCAATACCTTTAAAACGAATGGTTTAACCATTGATCTGCGATAATTTAAAATAAAGTTATCGATTTTTTTTTTTCATTTTTAATCAAAAATAATATATATATATATATGTAATATTGAGAATAAATTCAACTATTTTTTTTTTTTTTTTTTTTTTTTTTTTGGGGGGGGGGGGTATTTAGTGTTATACTACTTCTCTAATATGGAAACCGTGTGCATTATCATGGAAGATATATTTTTTTTAAATAGCAGTTTTAATAAATTACTTTTACTGAGTAAATTTGTATAGGAAAATATAGAAGAAAGTTGTCTGGTGGCCACACCACACTAGCTATTTGTTGTTAATGGATGTGCTTTACTAATAATATTTTACCATTTCCAGGAAAGCTGTTCGGGAATGGAAATAAATTCCTCATAGAGATATGGTAATTAATGTATGTTTTAAGCTAAATATTCATATAAACATTTTTTGTACATTAATGAAACGGGGGGTTGAGTGGGGCGGTAGACCCCTCATACAGAACTAATTATCATATAAAACTCTTCCTAAGTCTAATTTGAATTGTTTAACATAGGTTTACATAACAGTACTCGTTATCTAACCTCTAAATCTCCAACCTGTATTTATAGTATTAAATTTCAGGGTAAGAGAAAGTAGTGTGAGTGACGCACCAGATATTTTTTTCTGTCATCAGGAAAATTAATTTGAAAAAATAAAGTTAGTTACATGTAAATAATAAAAAGTGTCACACGCCAAATAAGCAATATTTTTATAAATGTAATATAACATAAAATACAAAAATATACACTGAAATAGCAAGGAAAAAAAAATTGAAGTTTATCAATTAATAAAACATAATGTTGCATGTTAAATTAGAAGTTTCTGATGAAGTTATATGTTAAATGCATAAATAAAATTAAAATCAGCATGCACAATTTTGCTTCTTAAAATTGAAATTTAATAAGAAATTCCAGAATTAAAAAAATAAACATCAACTGTACAAAATTATAAAATTGACATTTAATTTTGAAATATATTGTATTCTTTAAAGAAATACAAAATTTAAAATGTTTTATTAGATTGAAACATTTTCATATTTTAAAATATACGGAGACAGTAGAGAAAACGAGTAATTTTCATCTTGTTCAGATCTCAGTCATTTTCACCTCAAATATTTGGAATGAAACGAAATTAAATATATATATATATATATATATATATATATATATATATATCTTAATACATTTTTTATGTAATATAAATTCAATTTCAGAAATCGTTAATCACTTATAGTTTTTATTCTAAAACATCGTCGAAATATCATTATTTAAAAATAATGATAACATGCTTTATTTTGTCTAATACTGAAAAGTATAACCTAATTTTGAGTCAGAAATTATTTTACAAACTTAACGCGGGGTTTGAACACGGGCGCAGAACTGAAAACATTACCAATGAAACAATTTTTTCTACTTCTTAAATCAACGATGTTATATGTAGAGAAATTTCTTCAACGAATATCGGTATGAGTTCTTTACCATTTTGACGGTATAAACTTCACAAAGAAATTTCTTCTGAATTGTCCTTTGACAGAAAATAAATAAAAATAAATAAATAAAAATAAAAGAATAAAAATGTTGTTAGAAGGGGGGGGGGGTGCATTATCAACAGTGTTTTCACAATTGACTTTTCAAAACAGCTTTTTCCTGTTTTGTGGAGTTGTGTCTGCATTAATTTTTGAATTGTGTTTAGTCTTCGGCTCATTCTGTAAACGCAAGGTTTTGTCCCAGGTTACAATTATATTATAAGTTTTCAATTCTTGTTTCACGTATATCCAAACAGTTATCCAAGTGCTACCGAATTAGTTAGATTCCATCTCGTAAGTTTGTCGTCAATTACGATTTAAGAATTCACGTGATATCTGCATCTATATGAAAATTCTGATATAAATGAATTTTGTGTTTTGGAATTCTGTTTTGTAGAAACATTTTCTAAAATTCTGTTAATTTAAAACATTTTTTTTTTTTTTAAATACCAGAATGCAAGTCATTTTGTTATATCAAGCAACTAGTTTTGTTGATAAAACAAATATTTGTTAATCAACAAATTTTTTTGTTCATTTAATTAAATATTGTAGCTTTTCGAGCAACCCAGTACAAACACATCTCTTTTAATTATATTATATACTACATATTTGATTTTGATTGTTCGAAGCAAATTTATTTAATTAACTGCATGAAAATACTGTTAAATTACAAAATTATTCCAAACATTTAAAAGAGCAAAGTATAGATTTTTGTGCTTTTAACAAGTATTTATTTCAATGTGCGCGAGACACCTGCAGAGATTTTAATAAGAAAAAAACGAGGTGAAAGATGGGGAAGAAATAACTTAAAAAAAAAAAAAAAATCGTCAAAAAGTGCATAATTACAAGCGTGGAAAAGCAAGAAATTCAACTGGTACCAGTACACGAAAATACTATGTTCATATGTTTAAGAGATCAAAGAGTCACAAGAAGGGATAAAATTGTCGTTCGATACATGTATGATGAGATTTGCTGCAGATTTTCAAGAAAATCTCCAATGCATTTACTTCGGTTATTTTAATTCCATTTCATCATATCTATGAAGAAACATATCTATGAATCATCCTCATAGATACGTTCCAGTATTCGGTGATTTTTTTACTGCTTCCTAATTTGTAACGAGAACTTGAAATTGAGACTACTATGCCTATCAATGCAGATAATTGCTGCAGAGACTACGGCCCTTAATATATTTATCAAGACTCACAGGCGCACAAATCCCCGCACTTTTTTTTACCTGAATATTACTGAACGCGTTCTCACTGAGGGTTGAATTGCTAACATTTTCAGTTTGATAGGATTATTAACCTTACTTCATTAATACTTCAATCGTTGTTTTCAAAATTTCATTAAATATGTCCTTAATAAGTATTCACATTAATTCGAAAAATTATTAAATTTGGAATTTTTTCTAAAATATTAATTTTTGCAAATTGCACTATCAAAACTATATTGTAAATTTATTAAATTAAAATACTTAGTAAATATATCAAAATTTTAAATTCAAAGTTTTAATTATACGTATATTTGTTATAATCTCTAACAAATTCCTTTAACTTACGAAGAGAAAATATTAAATATTATTTTTTATGTTAATAATATTTTAATTCACATAATTAACTAAAATAAATTATGCATGTTTAAATAAAAAAACAATTATTTAATTTCTCGTTTATGTTAACTAAGATATAAAAAATAAAAATTTAAAAAATTAAAAAAATCCTTTTTCATATTTTAATTAAAATATTATCACATTGTTAAATACAACTGCTAATTATTGTTATTTTTAAAAAAATTAAATCTTGAAGGTTCCATCATAGTATTTTAACATCATTTTATAAAAAGCTCAAAGAATTTATTATAATGTTAGTTTAATATACCGATAATAGAGTTAAATATTTTTACCTTAAAAGAAATATTCACAAATAAAATTGATAAGAACTGTCAAAAATATCCATTAGTTTACAGAAAGAGAAAATTAAAATATTTTTTTTTACTTTCATATTAAATCAAGTTTAATGTGAAAATTGTGTCAGAAAAAGTGTCAGAAGCTTATCGTTTAAAATTGAATATTTGACTGATATTTATTAAAAGTGTAAATAAAATTTCTTATCATTTTCCAGATAACTTTCTGGGAAATCGATTTAGAAGAGAATTTTTAATGATTCTAGTCAATTAAAGAAGACAAAGTCAAGCTTACTGAATCTTTTTTTTAATAAATTATTTTAAGTACGAAGATTTAAATGTAGCAGAAAAACCCTTAATGTAACAGAAAGAACCTAATAATTAATATTCAATAATACATAAAATTACATTAAAATAAATAAAAAGAAGGTTTTATGATGTTAATTATATTTTACCAAGATTTATTATGATTATTCACATACGTAAATAGAAAAAATAATGATAGTTTAAGATGATGAATTTTATAACTGATTCATTTAACATCAAATACTGACTATATTGTATATGTTTATACATATATATTAAAGTTAAAACATATAAAAATGCATAAAAAGAAGATTTAATCAAATGTATTTTTTTTTCACATAAAAAGTAATAAAGTACTTTAGTTTAAACTAAAGTACTTTAGTTTAACTTTATTACAGTTAAAAATATCTGTAAATAGTCTCAAAGAATTACCAATGAATAGTGTTTGGTTTTATGTTACCTTAACACATTTAATACGTAAATGTATTTTGTACTGTCTAAGAAAAGGCTTACAGTTTCTTAAGCAAGTTTATGGTTAAACGTTCGCTGATGTGTGGAAAAAGGAAAAAATATTACTGAGAAATTCATGAGAAAATATCTTCTCTAATTTATATAGATAAAAAACCAAAACTTTAAGGACTAGAAATAATACCTTAATTATAAGTTACTTGTAATTCTTTCGGGAACACATCCCTCAATTATTATATACTATTGATTTTTCACATGTTAATGATTTAAAATTGAAATTGCTAATCTATTTCTAAAAAGACAATATTAAACCAAAAAGGATGCTTTGCAATTATAAAAAATAGAAATAATAATAATAATCTGGTGTGTCTCGCACACGACTTTCTCTTACCCTGAAATTTATTACTATAAATACAGGTTGCAGATTAAAAGGTAAGATAACGAGTACTGTTATGTAAACCTGTGTTAAACAATTCATATTAGGCTTCTGAAGAGTTTTATATAATAATTAGTTCTGTGTGAGGGGGGATACCGCCCCCCTCAACCCCCCGTTTCATTAATGCACCTACATTTATATAGAATTTGATTCGGTTATTAAAAAATAATTCTGTTTTTAATAAATAATTTATTTTTATTTAAAAAAAAAATATATTTTATGATAATGGAGACGATTTCCATATTAGTGAAGTAGTATAACACCAAATATCCAAAAAAAAGCCCATTTTATTCTCAATATTAAAAAAAAAAAAGTAATATTTTTTTTTTTCGTTAAAAGTAAAAAAAATCGATAACTTTGTTTTAAATTATCGCAGATCGATGGTTCAACCATTCGTTTTAAAGGTATTAGCGAGCTCTATTGAAAGATACCCATCATGAAAATGTACTCCCCTCGAGGGGGGACTTCCCCCCCAGGGGGGAGGCGAGGCTCCTACATACACAAATTTTTTTCCCAGTTAACTATCTCTATTACAAAAAATATATATTCGTATCATTTGGTTTAGTGCATTCTATAGACGTTAAACTCTACTTACCTGCAATTTCCCCCATAGACGTAATGTATTAAAATTCTCTTGATTGTCCCTGTACACGAACCATTTGCTTGATCTTAACGAAAAGCTTACTGTATCCCTATATGATACACATTTAGAATACCAAGTTTGAACTTTCTGCCATAATTTGTTTTTGAGATATGCTGATAACAGATAGACACACACACACATACAGACACACAGACACACACACACACACACACACACACACACACACAGACACACACACAGACACACAGACCATTTGCTAAAAACATGATTTTCGTATTTAGGGAACCTCAAAACGTGTAAATATACCAAAATCTCGCGTTTGAAAATTTGACCCAAAAACAATACTTTCTCTACCTTATGGGTAAGAGAAAGTAAAAAAAATATAGATTATATATACATATATATATATATACACTAAGGGACAATAAATAAATACAAATATAAATAAATAAATGAATAAATAATAGAAACCGCACTTCGATGTTTTCCTTTTCTCCAACCACAAATTTTATCGTTCAAAAAGCAAATTTTAGAACAGATTGTATTACGTTGTCCTTAACGAACACTTTGGGATTGATCCAAGTGTTAAAAACAAAATACAATTTTCAGGTAAATTGCAATTTTATAAAGTATTTCAAAAAGGGCATGGATAATGCAATTAATGATACCACAAAAATTATTAAATTTGGATTGAAAATTAAAAATTATTTTAACACGCGAGATAGCAAAATAATAAAATGTCAACGAATTATTCGTGAGATGGATTTTAGCAATATATACAATTTTGTGACTGTTTAAACTGAAAATTTGTATTTAGGTGGCCAAGTTTCTCATGTAGGTGAGATGGTTTCAAGTTGAAAAGCAAGTGTTTATAAAATCTATCTGTATCATGTTGACAGAATAAAAAGATTAAAAAAAAAAAAAAAAAAAAAAAATGTTTAAAATAATTTTTTAAAAAGTTCTTTAAAATATTTTCTTATAAAAACGGTGAAGCAACAATTAAACAAAACAGGTTAAAACCAGAAGACGTACAAAAAAGCTACTATTAAGAAAAATAATTAAAAATCAATATTTTAGTTGACTAAAAAATTAAAGCTATTCAGTTAATTATTGGACTGAACAGATTTTTCTCTCACGAATCAAGTTTAATTTATTTTGAACTTACAAAATCAAGCTAATCGGATGGCGAAAAGGTGACTGACTTAATGAAAATTTCTCTTTTAGAACAGTGCCACATTCTTCGTACACTACGGAGCGGTAATAAATAACTTTTCAAGGAATTGGGCAAATTTTCATACTAAAGGGATGAATTAACTAGTTATAAAACACGGTCATTGTAAAAGTGATACCTCACCGACTAGTTTGGAGGTAACTCAGAATTTCCCATATTCATCATTTTAAGACAATAATGCACCTTGATGCACAGCATCTGTGGTACGTTTATATGATTCAAATTGTTGAATTCACCAATACACTCCTCTGAGCTCATGTAATTCTAAAGTATTCATAACTTTCTACTACTTTAAGTTAAATTCCACAAAGAATATCGTAGAATTTCGTCTTTACCAGACCTGTAAATTAGTCCTAATATCAATCCTCTCGATAATGTTTAGTCTATAAAAAGAAAGAGGTATTCGAAATTTTTGCCCTACAGCTTCGCAGTAACTTGAAAAAATTATTTTTGATATTTGGCACAGTGAAATGTCTGAGGTTTTTGTTTCAAAACTGTATAATATTATGTCATTGTGCATTAAAGCAGTAATCCCATATAAAGATGGAATTACCTAATGTAGAGTACATATTTTTATTAAGCAATAGCTTAGATTTAACAAATAAATAATTTTAATTCATATATTAAAATATAACATGTTCATGTCACACAATAAATCGCAATAGAATACAAAGAATATGTTTGTTATATTACGTTTAAAAAGAAAGTTTTATGTAGATTTTTATTATGTAATTCTTAGAGTGTAATAAACGAATTACTAATTCAAAAATATACGCAGGTAGTATATCTTTTTGGTTTTATGCAAACGTTAGAGTTTTATTTGCTTCAATCATTAGATTTGAAGTTATTTGAAATAAAAAGAAATGTATATGTCAATTTTTCCTGCAGTGTATTCCCCCCCCCTCCTAAATATATTTATATATACATTTTGTCAAAACTACATTGGTGTTCAAATATTTAGCATAATTATTCATTATGTGGAAAAATTAAAACACTTAGTCTTACTTATATATATATATATATATATATATAAAGTGATACCGGAGATGAAAACAGCGAGAAAGTTAAATACAATCGAAGCAATAATAATATATCAAATAATATATCAAAATATATATAAATGAAAAAAAAACTGATATTGGACTAAAAAAATTCACATTTTTACTGAAAATGAATGAATATAAAGCACTTAATACAGTACCTGTTTTCATTTGTTAGCTAAGAACATCAAATTAGTACATCAAATTGTCGCACTTGCTATGGTTTTATAGATGCTACCTCAAACATTACATATATATATATATATATATATATATATATATATATATATATATATGTGGGGGGGGGAAGTTCCTTGCACAGCCAACAGATGGCGCTGTCTCTGATGCTTATCTTTGAACGAGATGACGAACCGGAGTCAGTTGAGATCTGGCTGCAGTAGAGATCGGTTGAGACCGTCAGCGCGAAGGCTGACATGCTGATTTTCTCCTAATTAGAGCTTGTTGTGCTCTTAATAAGTGTGTAGAGCCATGGAGGGCTCATCACTTCATTTACACTATTTGATAGCACGCGTAGGTGTTTTTGTATATATAAGTACGAGTAGGTGCTTAAATGTTGTTTTGTTACGGTTGTACTGATGAAGAAAGTTTGTTATGTGCTAAGCCTCGAAACCAGCTGTTGGATAATTGTGCAAATTCTTCTATTATCATATTTTCTATGTGTATCTTGTGTTGTATGTGTGTTACCTAATAAATGTGTAGTCATCTAAGTCGCAACTCATCATTGCCCCACCCCTAGACGCCCAGCCAAAATTCTACAAGTGGGGACTCTGCCGCGATATTATGGATACACCAACAAGTTATAAAAGGTAACTGTTATATATTTATCATTCTATTTGATAATAAATAATAATGATTAATGCATAAATTGAGAAAAAGGAATTTAATACAGTTTTGAATTAGAAATTAATGGTGAAATATTTTTTTTTGAGAACAGTTTTGGTTTTACTGTGTGATGAAATAAAAAAAATACATTACTTGAGAAGAATGAATAAAAATAGGAATTATGATTGAAAAAATATTCTGAATAATCATTTAGTATTTTGCTTATTACTGTTTGCAATAATATTTTAACAATATTATAGCAATATTATCTTAAAACGAAAGTGAAAACAATAATTAAAGAAAGAATAATGATATGTGCTAAGCCTCGAAACCAGCTGTTGGATAATTATTCAAATTCTTCTATTATCATATTTTCTTTGTGTATCTTGTGTTGTATGTGTGTTACCTAATAAATGTGTAGTCATCTAAGTCGCAACTCATCATTGCCCCACCCCTAGACGCCCAGCCAAGATTCTACATATATATATATATATATATATATATTCATTCTCTAGTTCTATAACGGAGATTAACACATGAGACTGTCACAGGGTATATTCTAAATAAAGAAATTTTTCTATAAATATAAAATCCTTTTTTTCCATTTTTTATTCCCGTTTCACAAGAAAAAAAAGAAGAGAAAAAAACTACAGTGATTTGAAATCTATGTCATTTATTTTATCCCCACATTTAAAAATATAATGTAACTTTAAATATATATATAAACATATCAAAACAATAAAACATCAGTATAATAATCTAACTGCAATGTTTTTATATAATATTAATAAATTTTTATTTTTTACTTTTTATTTTTATTTATTTATTTATTTATTTATTTATAAACTGGGCGCTTGTGATAACAGAAAAATAATTTACAAATATTAAAGCAATAGCATATACTTAAAAATAAAGAAAGAAAAATATTGCTTTTCTCCTGGTTATTTATTCTCTTTGTAAAATAATAATAATAATAATAATAATAAATAAATAAATAAATAAATAAAAATAAAACCTTGTAGTAAATTTTAAATTAAATGTTGTTACATATTAAATTTCTTGTTATTAGCGGCATTGTGATGTTAATAAAAAGTGTATAATATTCTTCAAATAAATTTAATTATATTGATTACCAATTCTTTTAAGTTTCCTTTAAAATACAAGAAAACATATGAACTAAGAGCATCTATGAAAATAATTCTTCTGTATAATATTCGTCAATAAGCATAGTCCATTAACATTTTGAATCATAAAAGCATCTCACAAGGATTATTTGAGTGTTAAAATGCACGTTTCTCCTTTTGCTTTTTTAAAATGCTTTTCTTTCGTAGAAATTTCAAGATTTTTATTTATTTACATGTAATACTCGTACCATTAGATATGTGCATTAAAAAAATATTAGTAGTAGAAAAGCAAAATACATTATTCACTTTTTTTTTCTTTCATGTAATAATTATTAAAAAATAAATAGCATTTTAAATTATACTTTGTTTTTTCTTGAAACTGAAATGATGGATACTGTGTTTGAAACTGAAATGATTGATACTGTTTTTGAAATTGAAATAAACTTATTTATTTGTTTATTTATTTTAAATCACATTATAAAACCAATAATTTGGGATTTATTTATTGTATTTTCTTAAAACATTGATATTTCCTGATATTAATAAGTTCACAAAAGAAATGAAAAATTTAAAACTATAATACCGAGTACAAATGTTTGAAAATGATTTTTTTTCTCTCTCTCTTTTTCTAGCTTAGTTATAACATTTAATATTATTTTACATGTTGATAATATTTTAATTCAAATCATTATTTAAATCGAATTGAATTACATATCTTTAATAATAACAATAATAATAACAATGTCGGGGAGGAAGAGAATGGAGAAGGAGGCAGGATTCGATGCGCAGAACAGAACTATTGTGTGACGGGACGGAGCTGATTGAGTCAGTCGCCGAATCGAATCGAAGAGAGATGCAATGCATCTTAAAACCAGAAAACAAACTCTTTTAATATAATAAGACTTATTCGTCATTATTCGAGTCAAATAACATAAGTTAGGATTGTAACAATAAATCGTTTGCTAAGCAGAATTTAGAGGTCTGAGTCTATGTATTGGCAGTTCTAGTTTTACTTTCACCCGGGAAATCTGGCAGATAGGGTAAGTAGAATTAAACTTATTCTCATTTGATTAATATGCATGTTATTCTTATTTCTGATAGAGTGAAGTTGCAGAATTTGAATTTAAATAAATGAGTTAAAATTCCTTAATATGAGATTCTAAATGTAATCAATCCTAATTCGAAATTCATAAATTGATACTTAGTCGAAAATTCTTAGTGGCTTCAAAGCCATAGTGGTCCGTCGAGCCGGAGGCTTAATTACCTATTAATTAGATAATTAATCGTAATTCGTTAAATTAAAAAAAAAAAAAATGTAAATTGAAAAAATTCTTTTGTTTACGTAGGATTAAATTATCTGTATAAGAACTTTAAAGTAAATTAAAATTAATTTGTTGAAATAAATCATTAATACAAGGTCAAATTGTTTTGATATAAAACGTAATTCAAAGTAGTTTCGCTTTCATGCTTACGTAGAAGTTTTGTTTTGAGAGAAAACGTAATTCAAAATAGTTTGGGTTTCAAACCGAAAGTTTCGGTTTGGAATTTCAGAAATAAACTTTCATATTAAGTAATTGTTGAATAAAAAAAGTGTATGAGAATGAGAAAAGTGCATTTAATATTTTATTAGTTTATTTATTTCAGTAAAAAAAAAAAAAATATTCTATTATGCGTTGTTTCTTTTCATTTGTTCTTATATTTTTGTTTTGTTTTACTTCCTGATCTGCAGAATAATAATTTAATGCAATCGATTAATTCATATTTAAATTTAATTGTTTGTAATTAGTTTGCTCATAAGATGGGTAGAAAGGGAAAAACAAGGGCGAATGACGCCGAATACAGTGCGTTGTTCTCAAAATCTAATGAAGTGATAAAATTTGAAAATGTAATTAAAGAAATAGAATTTATAAAATCGAAGGTCAATGATTGCGATAAAAGCGATCAAGCCAGATTAAAGATCTTAAAAGATAAGGTAAATGCACTGGAAGTTAAATTCGAGGATATAGTTACAAATTTTTCCGAAGAGGAAAACGATGAAAACTCTGAAGAGGTGTTAAAGAATAGGGACACTCTGTTAGAATTATCCGTTGTATTAGAGGGTAAATCGCAATCAAATACTCCAAATGTAAATAATGATGCACGTACCAAACCCGGGACTTCTGTTAATTCGCATATTAGTCTTCCCAAACTTGAAATTCCTTATTTTTACGGGGATAATGAATCTTGGTTGTCATTTAAAAATTTATTTAAATCATCAATTCTGGATAATGACAGCCTTAGTGAGGTTGAAAAGCTACAATACCTCCAATCGTGTGTAAGAGGTAGTGCATCAAAACTTATTCGTGGATTTTCGTTACAATCGGAAAATCTTAAACACTGTTGGGAAATTCTTACTCAGCGCTACGAAAATAAACGTCAATTAGCTATAACTCAAATAAATAAAATCTTTTCAGTAAAAGTAAACGAAGCGGATGATCCTAAATCGTTTTTCAATTTAATAGATACTTGTAACGAAGCGGTGCGAAATTTATCGACCCTCGGATTGGAATCTAATCCTCTTAGCGATCTTATTCTTATAAATTTCATGATTTCAAAATTGGATTCATCCGTTAGGCATAGGTGGGAGCTCAGTCTAGAGAATACGCAAACTATTCCCGATTTAAATTCGTTTCGTACATTCATTGAAAGGGAGGCGTCGAGTCAAACAAAGCTTGAAAATAAACCAGGGATGTTTAAGAAGCCAGTAGAAGGTAGTAGTGTAAAAAAATCTTGTGTCAATAATTCAATGCTAGTCAAAGAAAATAAATGCGTCGCCTGTTCTCAAGTACATCAATTGTTTAAATGTCCCAAATTCAATCGAATTAGTGTTCAGGAGCGATGGGACTTAGTTAAATCAAAATCACTGTGTGAAAATTGTTTGCGAACTAATCATCAAGTGTGTCAATGTAGAATTAATATTAAATGTAAAGTATGTGCAGGTTCACATCACACTCTTTTGCACATTTATGCACAGAATTCTGCAGATCAGGGAGGCGGCCTTGTTACTACGTCGGTGGCCAATAGTTCACAATCTAATGCAAAATTTAGTAACCAAAAGGTATTATTGGCTACTGCCCTTATAAAGGTTAGGTCACCTAACGGCAAAATTATTCAATGTCGGGCGTTAGTTGATAGTGCCTCACAAAATAGTCTCATAACAAAGGAGTGCGTTGAGAAGCTAAATTTGCCTTTGTTTGGCACTTCTCATCGACTTATAGGCATAAACGGTCTTTCCGCAGAAACTGTTTTGAATTTTACGGAATTCTCATTCTCACCATATTTCGCTAACGAGTATAGGAACTTGAAAGCGCTAGTAGTAAATAGGGTTACTACCCCTCTGCCAAATTTCCGGGTGCAAACGACGTCTTGGCCACATACAAAAAATCTGCAGTTGGCTGATATGAATTTCTTCAAGCAAAAACCAATCGAAGTATTATTAAGCGCAGATATTTTTGCGTCACTAATTTGTGGCACACCAGTATCGGGAAGGCCAGGAGAACCATCTGCCATTCTCAGTTCACTTGGGTACTTACTCAGTGGCCCCCTCTCAAGGGATGGAATGGAACCAAAATCAACATATAGCTCCTCGTTACACTGCCTTAACTTGAACGATTTTTTTGACAATCAGCCCATAATATCTTCTAAGAGTGAAACCGAAGCCGATCCGGCAGAGGAACTATATAAATCTTCCACCAAGCGCAACCCCGAAGGTCGCTATGTGGTGAAATTACCCCTCCATGATGAGATAGATTTGGGTGAAAGTGCCAACTGTGCACTAAAACTGTTTAAAAGGCTCGAAGCTCGTTTTGCGCAGAATCCCAACCTAAAACAGGAATATTGTAAGTTTATGTGTGAATACTCAGACTTAGGTCATATGACTTTACTAAGGGCTGAAGAACTTAATCGCCAACCCAATTATTATATGCCCCATCATGGAGTTATAAATGAAAATAGTAGCACTACGAAACTACGGGTAGTGTTCAATGCGTCGGCCGTAACTACAAATGGCAAATCCCTGAACTCCAATTTGCACAAAGGGCCAAAACTTCAATCTAGTATATTTTGCAATTTGATTCGATTCCGTTTAAATAAAGTCGCCCTCTCGAGTGATATCGAGAAAATGTTTCGGCAAATTCTAATCGCAGAGCCTGATACAGACTTTCAAAGAATATTTTGGAGGGCCAATGTTTCAGATCCACTCAGAGTGTATAAATTGAACACTGTTACTTATGGCACAGCCTGTGCTCCATTTTTAGCCCTGCGTACCATATTACAGCTATTAAACGATGAAGAACCCAATTTTCCCGTAGCTGTGCAGGCTGCCCGCAACAACCTGTATATGGACGATTTCCTTGGAGGGGCTGAAACAATCGAAGCCGCTCAATCTTTGGTCACAGACCTTCAAGCATTATTTAATGCTGGGGGTTTCAAGCTGCGAAAATGGGCTTCAAATTATGTGGAAGCTCTAGTTCAGGTCCCAGAGGCTCTAAAATCAACAAATCAGGAATTATCCTTAAACCCCGATCAATCCCAACGTATTTTAGGACTAAACTGCAATTTAACATCGGATACACTGCAGGTTGGCGTCAACACAGAAGAAAACGTCAAAACTAAACGACAATTATTGTCCGTAATTGCACGCATCTTCGACCCTTTGGGTCTGTTATCCCCTGCCACTATTCTTTTAAAATTGCTTCTACAAGATGTTTGGAAGCTAAAACTTGGTTGGGATGATCCTTTACCACCAGACATTCAAAACAGGTGGAACGAATTTTATGAAAAAATTGCTTCCTTTAAAGCCATGTCAGTACCCAGATTTTTAGATCTGAAATCCGAACCTATGTACCAGATTCTGGGATTTTGTGATGCGTCAACAAAGGCATATGCTGCCGTAATTTATATACGCCCAAGTCAGAACTCATCTTTAAAATTGATTGCAGCTAAAACCCGTGTAGCTCCTTTAAAACCCATTACCTTGCCTAGGTTGGAGCTATGCGCGGCTGTATTACTCTCGGAACTTTTGTCAGTCGTCCAGAGCTCGCTGGATTATCAGGTTGAGGAAATTCTCCTATGGACAGACTCAACAATCGCCCGTAGTTGGATCTTAAATCCGCCCTTAAAGGGCAACACATATGTCCTACACCGAGTAAACAAAATTAGAGCTCTCACAGACACAACATCATGGCATCACATACCAAGCAAACATAACCCAGCAGACTGTGCAACCCGTGGACTGTTACCCGACAAATTAAACCACTTTAATTTGTGGTGGTCTGGACCTGATTGGTCAAAGATTTCGGTCTCAGATCACGAGTCCAAGATTGCTACCTCAGTCCCATGTACAATTGTGGGAATTCCTGGACTAATAGAGTCAACTCCAATGCATGAATCCGTTATAGAGGATTTGGTTTCAAAATTTTCATCAAGTAATAAACTTTTTCGTGTAATTGCATTTATGAAGAGGTTTATTTATAACAGTAGAAATGCTACAAAATTGAAAGGACCAGTCTCAGTACAAGAAATTTCAGAAGCTAGAAAAATTGTTATTAAATTCGTCCAACAAAGGTCCTTTGCTTCAGAAATCGCAGTTTTGCAGCGCGGCCAACCCGTGGCAAACAGCAGTAAATTAAAAAATCTCAATGTGTTTCTTGATTCAGAAAATCTATTGAGAGTGGGAAGTAGAATTGATAAAAACATCACTCTGCCCTATGATACTAAACATCCAATACTCATACCTAAAACTCACCCTTTTACATCGACCTTAGTAAGACATTTTCACACGTATAGTCTTCATGGAGGTGTCGACCTAGTATTAAATCTCATTCGCCAGTCTTACTGGATTCCTGATGGTAGATCCACTGTGAAAAAAGAGCTTCATAAATGTGTCACTTGTGCCAAAATCCAACCGACCCCCATTCAACAAATGATGGGTGACCTTCCCAGTGCAAGAGTCAACCCTTGTAGACCATTTCAACATGTTGGCCTTGATTATGCAGGCCCTATTCAAACAAAGTGTGAACATAAACGAACAAAAACAAAATTTAAGTCCTATATTTGCCTATTCATCTGCATGAGCACCAAGGCAATTCATCTCGAACTAGTCACGAATTTATCAACTGAACATTTTTTATATGCCCTACAAAGATTCATAGCGCGTCGAGGCTATCCTACTGACATTTACCCAGATAACGGACGCAACTTTGTTGGTGCCCATGCCCATTTGAAGAAACTCGTGACACTTTCAAAAACCAATATTATTCAAGACTTTGCCACAACTAGACAAAGTCATTGGCATTTTATGCCACCTTACGTGCCTAACTTTGGCGGCCTATGGGAAACTTCGGTTAAATTGGCCAAACGCCATTTACTTAAAGCGTGTAAAGGCAGTTGCCTATCGTTTAAGGAGTGTGCTACGATTCTCACTACTATTGAGTCCTGCTTAAATTCACGACCCTTAGTCCCACTTTCCACCGAGCCCAATAATTTCTTAGTGCTTACGCCAGGACATTTCTTAATTGGGGCTCCGCTTCTCCAGCTTCCTGAACACTCTTTTAACCAAACTAATCCATTGTGTACCAGTTTTTCTTCCAGGTGGAAACTCCTCCAGCAGATCAAGAAGCAATTTTGGAGTACATGGGCAAAGTCTTATTTGACTTCACTCCAGTCTAGAGAAAAGTGGAAGAGCGGCAATACACATCTGCAACCTGGTCAGCTAGTCCTGGTGTTGGAGCCTTCTATTCAGCCAGCACAGTGGAACTTGGCCAGAATTCTGGACTTGCATCCTGGAGATGATGGCATCGTAAGAGTCGTCACTCTGAAGACACCATCTGGAGTCATCAAAAGACCGGTGAATCGAGTCGCCAGTCTGCCATGCTCAGCCCCCCCCCCGGAGGATGTCGGGGAGGAAGAGAATGGAGAAGGAGGCAGGATTCGATGCGCAGAACAGAACTATTGTGTGACGGGATGGAGCTGATTGAGTCAGTCGCCGAATCGAATCGAAGAGAGATGCAATGCATCTTAAAACCAGAAAACAAACTCTTTTAATATAATAAGACTTATTCGTCATTATTCGAGTCAAATAACATAAGTTAGGATTGTAACAATAAATCGTTTGCTAAGCAGAATTTAGAGGTCTGAGTCTATGTATTGGCAGTTCTAGTTTTACTTTCACCCGGGAAATCTGGCAGATAGGGTAAGTAGAATTAAACTTATTCTCATTTGATTAATATGCATGTTATTCTTATTTCTGATAGAGTGAAGTTGCAGAATTTGAATTTAAATAAATGAGTTAGAATTCCTTAATATGAGATTCTAAATTTAATCAATCCTAATTCGAAATTCATAAATTGATACTTAGTCGAAAATTCTTAGTGGCTTCAAAGCCAAACAATAATAATATAGTTATGAAAATTATTTTTTTATATTTTAAAATAAAGATTACCATATTATTAAAGATAATCGCTAGTGATTGTTCTATAATTAAAATAAGTAACATGGAAAGCTCTATGACTGTATTTTAATGTTATATTAGATACTAATTTAATGAAAATAATTTTATTTCTACGCTAATTAAAGCGATAATCACACATAATCTTGATAAGAACTGTCAAAAATATCCATTAGTTTACCGAAAGAGAAAAGTAAAATTCCTTTTTTACTTTCATATTATTTCAGATTTAATGTCAAAATTAAATCACAAATACTGTCTAATGCTTATCGTTTAAAAATGAATTTTTGACTGATATTTATTAAAAGAATAAATGATTTTTCTCTTCATTTTTTTAAGAAAAATAATTCTAAAAATCGATTTCAAAGAGACGTATTTAGTGATATATAATCAATTAAGGAAGAAATTGAATCTTTTTTACTTTTATTTATTTATTTATTATTTTTTAATTGTCACACATATATTATATTTAAACTGTCTGACTGCAAGACAGACTTGCAGTATTGCTTTTGCCTACAAGATTTTAGCAATGGTTCTTTCCAATTGAAGAAAAAATACTGCATACTATCGAAACCGTTATTGGTTACATTAAATTTATTCTGTAGGAAGAATTTTTAAAGCTTTATTGCTTATTGCACACCAGTTTTTTAATAATGTATTTTATCAAGAATTTTTATTATGAAAATGCGCCCGAAAATATAGAAAATATGCTGATAGAGAACATGTTGAACAGACGGTGAATTTTTTAATTGACATTTTAAACTCCAAATACTGAATTTTACTATACATTAATATATATATATATATATATATATATATATATATATATGCTAGACTTAGAACATATGAAAATACATGAACAATAAAACAAAAAAATTAATTTATATTAATTTTATTTATTTATTTATTTGTAAACACAAGACTACGGCTTATTTAAATTTTATATAAATAACTAATATAACTATTTAATATAAATAAATAATATAATACGGCTTATTTAAATTTAAATATTTGCAGATGCTCTCACAGTATTAGTACTTAATAGTGTTTCATTTTTATTTACCACTCTATATTTAATGTGGGAAATTTCTTTGTACTACTTGAACATTATAATAATTTTTGATAAATTCTTTTGTGTAAATTTTGCTAAATAATGGAAAAAATGACTCAGACATTCATCATAAATTATCTTCTCTAATTTATACATATTAAGAAACAAAGAATTTAGGGGTACAATTAATAAATTTTACTTAAAATAATTGTAAATCTTTCGCGAACACACTACTCTGTTTTTTTACATTATGACTTTTTGACATATTAATAATTAAATAATCTGGTGCGAAACAAGAACACGACTTCTGTTGCCTACAATTACATGTGTTGTATTCAGATTTGGGGATAATGTGATCAGAAGACATGCAACTGACCTAACAAACTAGACACTTGAAAATTTTCCGGTAAGAGAAAGCTGAATAGTTTACAAATCGAGTTAAGGTATAAGAAAAAAATCGGTAGAGCCATTTTCCGAATCTCCAATTTCCGAGATTTAAAACTGACCTAGATAATCAGGATGACTTTTAATTTTCCTGTAATAGCCGCGTAACGCTTTAGAAAGGATATCTAAAATAGATTTATGTAAGAGTTTTCAAGAAAATAGTTGGAGCCCTTTTACATATACCAACTTTTTTTAAAACTTGTCGTAGTCAATTGTTGAACTGAAAACAACAATAACATACAAAAGGATATTTGGAACATGTTAATATGGAGAGTTAATATAAATATATATATATGCATGTAAAGCTTATTACGAATGGGAAAATAGCTCGATGTTGCGGCCTGTAGCTCGAATACACTCCGCGCAGCAACGACGCATCTGTTGACAAACGTTCGTAAGTGTGAAAGGTGTATCAATAAAAATACCATTCGCATCAACGATTTGTGCAAAAATATTCTTTTCAAATGAACAGGTTTTAGGACTGAGGGCCTATTAGTCTCAATCTGGGATTTTTGCGTTGTCGTTTTCGATAAATGGACATTTGTCGAAATCATTTTTCGATAGTTGGACATTTATCGAAATCGAAAATTTATCGAAAATATAATCGAATAATTTGAAAGCGATGTTATAATTGGGAAGAAAAAAAACTAATAGTCCTCCGTCCTAAACTAAATTCTGCTTTTGCCAGAATTTCATCAAATTCTTTATTATTATTATTATTATTATTGAAAGAAAAAGAAAAGAAAATTAATAATAATCAGTATCATTACAAGCGATATCGAAAAAGTTTTTTTTTAATAATTTTGAATTAGGAAATAAAAAGTGCAATGAAATAATATGAAATAAAAATAAGTAAAAAAATGAATTTAATGATTTAATGTTTTTGTTTTTCGGGGGCTGCTCATGCATATAAAAAATGCGTATTAAAACGAGTCGAAGAAGGAAGCGAAATAAGTATTGAGTTATATTACGATAAATACGATATATAATATGATACGATATATTAGACCTATCGTCCAGGGTTAGTAGGCATTTTCGTTGAAAGAAATAGTTTGTTCGTTCGGTGCAACTTGCACATTAGTCCCGTGAGGTACAACTTTCACATTAGTCCCTTGAGGTACAACTTTCACTTTAGTCCCGTCAGGTACAACTTGCACATTAGTCCCCTTTAATTTCCTTTATTATTTATTTATTTATTTATTTTTATTACTAGAGTTTTTCTGTCACTATAAAAACAAAAATCAAGGGGGACAAATATGGAGAACAATATAGCCACGATTTGGAATCGGTGTGGCTAAACTATCGCCCTGGAATGTAACCACTAGATACTCATAGAGAATGAGGGTAAAAGGCAATAGAACTCTGCCATTTTCAATCTAATTCCTCTTCTTGATATGTAGCAGTACGTCACTCAACGATTCTGGCATGTTTCGAGTCGGAAATGTACAAACGTCCAATGTTTATGGAAACAAGCGTGTGCCGATTATTTCAGTTCCCTGATAGTTGTTCCAGTGCAATTAGGTGCCCCGTAAACGAGTTGCTGATCCGACTTTTTTCTATAATTGTAGCGATTAATCCTGCTTTACGCTCTCATACACCAAAATTAAGCTTCTCGTCACTTCATGCTTTCGAAACATCTAGAGCTCCCTATGTCTCGTCTGGCTTGCGCTTGTAGCAACATGAACCTAAAGGATTCACACTTTTTATTGTGTTCCTCATTTATATGCAATTTATTTAGGAATTTTCTTGAACAAATTAATTTTAAATTACATATATATACAGAGAGAACAATTGTACACCCTGAATATATAATAAATTTTGCACAATGCCAAAATTTAGCAACTACTATGAATATCACGCAAACATAAGAAACATGTAAGTTACCATTATAAAATTCCAATATAAAGTTCCAGTTTGAAAAAAAAAGTATATATATATATATTGAAACGAAAATAAATTTACAAATTATTATAGCGAGAAAAACTTTCAAATAAATAAACCAGTAGCTAAATTTTCAATTCGAATGCCATTATATACTTACAAGAAATAAAACCTTGAGAAGACATTTTGAGAATTATAAATAGCAACACAAAAAATCTATTGGTTGCACAATAAAAGATATATTAAAACTAAGCCATGAAGAAAAATTCTGATTTGATGAATTAATAAATGTAACATATTCTATAAAACAGCTAAAACTTTTAAATTTCACCCGTGTGTGTAGACACAGAGAGAGAGACAGAAATTAATCAATTTAAAACATTTGTACTTCTTCTACATTATAGTTTCAAAAATTCCATTTCTTTTGTGTTTCTATTAATGTCAGAGAATATCAATTTCAAGAAAAGACAAAGAATCAATAAAATGTTATTTAGTGTCTTAATCATGTGAGATTAAATATATCAAACGAATAAAATATTTTGTTTTTGACCTACTAATAATTTGTATACGCATATCTAATATTTTTACGGATAAATAGTTGGAATTCTTGAAATGTTTATGGAACAAGTTCATTTCAGAGATGCAAAAATATGCATTATCAATAGAAACATGCATTTTAGCACTCAAAAGGTACTTGTAAGGTGCTTTTATGATTCAAAATGTTGATAGACTGTGCTTACTGACGAATATTATACAGAAAAATGTTTTTCATAGATGCGCTTCGTTCATATGCTTTTTGAATTTTATAGGAAACTTAAAGGAATACATAATTCATAAGACAGAATACGAAATGTATTTGAAAAATATTCCACACGTTTTTATCAACAGTATAAATCTGCTATTTTTGAATGTTTTAACGTGTAAAATCATTCATGGAATAAGTTACTACAAGATTTTTTTTCCTTCTTTTGCCTAAAGAATCAAATAACCTGAAATTTATCAACATATATATGTCAGCGTTAAAGTTCGAATGTTGTTAATGTGCAGATTACCGAGCTAATCTGCATTTTAAATAGAGCGATACGTTAAAGTGCGGAATCAAGTGTTTTCCGCATAACTAGGTAATCTGCACATTAGCGGCTTCCATATCGTCAATGTTAAAAAGTTTTTTTCTTACATTTCCTTTCCCTACTCCTTCCCCCTCTCCCTCCACTTTTAGTTTCGTGTCTCCCGTTAAATTTAATTTTCATAGTCCAAGCGGCGGCTGCAAAAAATTTAGTTGATAAGGTATGAAGCTGATTTTTTTTTCTATAGATAGAATTCATTGCTACAATGAAAATCTGATAGGGTTGCCTGGTCAAAGCCGTCAAGTTTAAGAGAAACAACCTCACTTCCGGTCACAATTTAAACGGTTTTCGAACCCCACAAGTGTGAAGATGAAACCGGTGCTAAAATGTAGAGATTAATATGTTCTTTAAAATGGCATAGGGTTGTCTGGTGAAACCCGTCAAGTTTCAGAGGTTGCCTCGATAATAGGGGTCAAATTTAAACGATTTTCGAACCCCACAAGTGTTAAGATGAAACCGGTTCTAAAATGTAGAGATTAATATGCTCTTTAAAATGGCATAGGGTTGCCTGGTCAAAGCCTTCAAGAAACAGAGGTTGCCACGAAACTAGGGGACGTATTTTACGATTTATTTACCCAAGTAAAAAGTGATTTACCCAAGTGTAAAGATGAAGCCGGTGCTAAAATATAGAGATTAATATGCTCTTTAAAAGGGCATTAGGTTACCTGGTCAAATCTGTCAAGTAAAGCAGTCAACCACAAAAAAATAGGCGAGTTTTGAAGATCTCTTAACGAAGTGTAAAAAAAAAATACGAATAGCATTAACAAAGAAAATGAATAAGGATGAAAATATATGAATATTTGAAAGGTGTGGCTGGTTCCAGAATGTACAGCATAGAAGTTATTTTAAATGGCATATGTTTACCTGGTAAAATTCGAAAAGAAATAGCGATCAGTCTCCAAAAAGCTAACAAATATTAAAGGTGTTTAACACAAAGTGAAACACACATGAAGACTGCTTAAAAAAGGTTAAACACGAAATGATTAATATATAAAGATGAAATTGTGATCTAAATATAGAACATACAACACTTTTTAATTTGCTTACGATTGGTGCTTCAAACCTGTCAAGCTATAGCAGTCAGCTTAGAAAAGGAAGCGAATTTCAATATTCGTTTATTTTATTTGTTAAATGATGTAAGAGATTTTAAAGCATAAAGAAAATTAAATTATTATGCGTGACCATTCTTTTTCTAATCTGTATAAAACTAATTTCAGTTCACGAGCTCCTTTTTTCCCCATTTTTCAATACTTAAAATATTCAAATTCTGTCAAAGTATTGAGAATATAAATTTCCTGAAGAAATGTATGCGGCTGCTTTATAGAATTTTATACGAAAATTTTGGGTTGTGCCGATTTTGTTATATTAAAAGTTTGTCAATTTTAGAAAATTTTCTCAATTAATTTTTTATATCTAATTAAAAATAATCAATAATACCTTCTGCAAATTAATTATGAGTACACATAAAGCGAAAAACATTTTTAAAAAATTGATAAATTTTTCGCGTTTCTTAATAACCATGAATTAATTTATGAAATTGAAATTTGTAAATCTTGCTGCAAATCTGAAATAAACGTTTTTTTTTTTTTCCATTTTATTTAATTATTTATTTTGTATATTAACAGAATTTTTTATTATGAATTTCTCGGGCATTATTATCTTCATTTCTGTTAACTTTTGCGGGCGTATTTTTTTATCTGTATCCGCATGCTACATTTTAAATTTTTACTATTAATTCGTTGTTTTTATGGGAAATTTTAGAACAGTTTCATTACAGTTTATTTATTCATTTTTTCTTTTTATTTACTTTTTATATATATATTTTTTCACATTGTGTAAAAAAACCTTCAAAATTAGGGTTTTTTTTTTTTTTTTTTTTTTTCCCGAGGCAACCACTATTTCTCGAGATTTTCACCTGGCAACCCTATGATACTCTAAAGAGAATATTTTTCTCTATATTTTATAAACGGTTTCATTTTTAAGTATGTTAGGGTAAGAAAACTGCTAAAATTCGCCTCCCCCCCGTACACACACACTTTTCGTGGCAAACTCTTTTCTTGACGGTTTTTGACCAGGACGGTTTCATCTTTACACTTGGGTAAATAATTTTTTACTTGGGTAAATAAATCGTAAAATACGTCCCCCTTTTTCGTGGCAACCGCTGTTTCTTGACGGCTTTGACCAGGCAACCCTATGCCATTTTAAAATGTATATTATTCTCAACATTTTAGCACCGGTTTCATCTTTACACTTGTGAGTTTCGAAAATCGTTTAAATGTGACCCCTATTTTCGAGGCAACCTCCGAATCTTGACGGTTTAACCAGGCAACCCTATGCCATTTTTTTAAAGAGCATACCAATCTCTACATTTTAGCACCGGTTTCATCTTCACACTTGTGGGGTTCGGAAACCGTTTAAATTTGACCCCTATTTTCGAGGCATCCTCCGGGTCTTGACGGTTTTGACCAGGCAAACTTATGTCATTTTAAAGAGCATATTAACCTTTATATATTAGCACCGGTTTCATCTTTATACTTGGGTAAATCACTTTTTACTTGGGTAAATAAATCGTAAAATACGTCCCCTACTTTCGTGGCAACCGCTGTTTCTTGACGGCTTTGACCTGGCAACCCTATGCCATTTTAAAGAGCATATTAATCTCTACATTTTAGAACCGGTTTCATTTTCATACTTATGAGGTTCGAAAATCGTTCAAATTTGACCTCTATTATCGAGGCAACCTCTGAAATTTGACGGTTTTGACCAGGCAACCCTATGCCATTTTAAGGAGCATATTAATCTCTACATTTTAGCACCTGTTTCATCCTCACACCTGTGCGGTTCGAAAATCGTTTAAATTGTGACCGGAAGTGAAGTTGTTTCTCTTAAACTTGACGGCTTTGACCAGGCAACCCTATCAGCTTTTCATTGTAGCAATGAATTCTATCTATAGAAAGAAAATCAGCTTCACACCTTATCAAGCCAATTTTTTGCAGCCGCCGCTTGGACTATCACTAGCCACCTTCGGGACCATCTGGTTCGCGATCCTTGAAAAATCCGACCGTACGAAACCTTACTGAACTTTACGAAAATAGCTTCATTGAAAATTTTAAATGTAGTAAATTCTCGCTCGGTAGCGCCTGCGGCGTCCAATTCTCGTTTCATTATTTGAAACAGCCTGTTCGCTCACCGTGTTATATTTTTTTTGGAAATTCTGACCGTAGCAAAGTCCCACCCGGAAGCGCCTGCGTCGCCTTATACGAGTTTTAAAAATTGCAATACCTTGCTTGCTCATAGTGCAACTAGCTTCGAAATTTTTAAGTGCAGCAAAACTCAAAGTGCTATCTTGCGACAAAGAGTTGTAACAAGTACTTATTAATTTCAATTCAAATAACATTTAAAATGATACATTGCTTATGAAATAATGTTAATTAGAAGCTGAGATACAAAAGTAATATAAGCATTTTTATAAAAGGATTTTTGTCTGACTTTTCCATGGGTTTCTCTTTAACTAGCCTAATACCGGAATAAATAGATTTAAAAATCCTTCATACGAAATGGGATCGGATAATCAGAATTTGAAAGTTTGCAAAGTAAAAAGGAATAACCGTGTTCAGGGTTTTCTGTGATTTTCTCTGAAACTCCCGTACTGAAATTAACGGCTTACATTAGTTTAAAATTTCGCAATAAAATCACATTAAAATATATTTCAAATGATGTGTTATAAATAATTTAATCATAATTAAAACTGAAGTTATTGGAACAAAGGGTGTTCTGGATTTTCTGTGTTTTTCTCTGAATCACCCATACTGAATTTAAATACTGTGCAATTCAAAGTGTCACCAATCTTTAAATTGCACTAACAAGTAAGCATAATTATATCATATAATTCGCAAATTCATTTCCTTAATTGTAATAATAGAAACCGTTTGTTTCTTTGTATTATAGTTTTTCAATTGATTGATGATTGATTTTATCATCTAATTTGTTATTTGCTTGATTGTATTGACATGATTCTTTAGATATCGAAAAATAAATAAATAATATTATGTCTGTTTCCTTAATTGCAATAATATTTTAAACCGTTTGATTCTTTATTTTGTAGTTTTTCAATTTATTGATGACTAGGAGGCTACGCCCGCTTCGCTGGTCACTATATTTAAATGAATTTTCAAAAGAATTGGATCAGTATTTATTTTTTACATCACATTACAAATACAAACTTAAAAAAAAAAAAAAAAAAAAAAAAAAAAAAAACCTGAAATCGCTTTACATTTCGCTTCTTTGGGTACCCGTTGCCTAAGGCAGCTCTTTTTTCTACCCGTACTGCATCGGGTCCAGTTTCCCACTGTCTACAGAAAGGTCTTTCCCGGGCACTTCAATCTGGGTATTTATCGACGACTTGTGGATTTTCTGTTATTTAAGAACTACGATTTTAAAGATGACTGTATTTCAGCATCTATTATATATTTTAGTTTTTGAACCATGTGCTTTATAGCCCCAGTTATTTACACTATATTACGATTTGATTCCGACCAGTGCAATAAAATAAAATAAAAATGTAGATTTTCTTTGAAAAGGAATTAAATACATGAAAAACGAATTTTAATCAGTTTATCCTTTCTACTATAAACTAACATTTTTTTTCACCCAATAAATATTATACATAACAATAATAATAATAAAGATTTTTCTCTTAAAAGAACTAATTAAAAAAATGAAAAATAAAAAGTTGCTATAGTATAAAACTTATACATAAACGTAACAATTTATTTCTATTGCATTACCATTTGATTTTCAATTAATATAATAATAAAAAAAAAGAAATAAAAGAAAAAAAGAAAATCGCCTTCAAATGAATGTATTAAATAAAAAATTAATTGCATAATAGCCGTTGCTAAGATACGCAGACGATTACAATCGAAGAATAAATTCATGAAAAATGAAGCATTAAAGCCAATATTTAAAATCGAAGAAACATTAATTTAGAAAATTCAAATTCGAAATTCGAAAAAATCTCGATGAGGTGCACATCTGCAGGTTCCCAGGCACCTGTATGCCAAATTTGGAAGCTCTGCGATTAATAGTGTGAGCACCAGAGCGCAGACAGGCAGACACACACACACACAGAGACACTTCTCTTTATTTATATATTGATTCTATCAACTAATATGTTGATTGTTCGATTGTCTTGACTTGATTCCACAGATATAATATATATATATATATAAACAGCATTTAATTTAAACGTACACAAACGTTGCTATTATTTCGGAAAAAATCTTATTTTAATTTAACTATTGCCTGGTAGGTAATGCGCAGATTTAAGAGAGTCTAGTATGTGCAGTTTATCTATGTAATCCACAGATTACCTAGATAATTTCAGAACAACCTTCCGCACTTCAACGGATAGCCCTAGTCAATGTGCAGTTTATCTATCTAAAGTGTAGATTAACTTATTTCTGCACTTTAGCGGTAACATATAAATTTAAGCATCTGTAACTATATATCTTCTATACATATAATAGAGTAATACGTTTGTGAGTGTGTGTGTGTCAGTGTGTATCTATGTCCGGAGATTTTTAGGAAAATGACTGATCAAGAAGATACACAAATTTGCAAGGAGATTCGTAATGACCTCTCTTAATGCAACTCGAAGCCCCATTTTCGATTTTTTGATTTGTGTTCTTATAATTAAAAGGTTTTTATTTTTTTGAAATTTTATTTTGCCATAGTGTTTCCGTTCCACACTAAAAAAAAGGCATTTCCATTTTAAAGTAAATGGGAGGACTCCGTTATATCGGTAAATGGCTTAGTGTGTTAAAGCGTCAAGTTGTTAATGTGATGGTCGTGGGTTCGATACTCAGTGGCAGATGTCTTGATTCTCTTGCAGATAATTGATAGATAAGTGATCAATTGTAAAAGAAAACATTTGATTGTCTAAAGAGTATCCAATGAAATTCTGATTAGTATTTTTTTTTTTTTTTTTTTAAGTTTTCTTTTAGTTACTAAAACGCACAAAACGAAAATTGAAGTTGAAAAAAAAAAAAAAAAAAAAAAAAAAAAACTGGAGCCCTAAAAATCATAAAATAAATGTTCGTTCTTAAAGAGACATGGTTATAAAAATATAACCATTTCACCAATAAAGAAATGAGATATTTTAAGGAATCAACATATTTTAACCCTCCGTCGGACGCACCCTGCCTGAGAATCCCGTTCTAATTTTTATTCTCTAAATATCCTACACTTGATTTTTAATTCAGAAACACCCATACGGTGACCTTATTAGGAGTGACTAGAAAGTAATAAATGAAAATTTGATGCATAAGTACGTACAAGTATTGCTTGTAGTGCCTGACGTAGGGTTAAAAAACATTCGAGAACAACATTCGAGATTCTTTATATATATATATATATATATTTAATAAGTAAAATATAAAGTAATTTCTTTAAAATTGCTTTAAAATTAGCCGTTTAAATATTAATTTTAAATTTAATTGATACCAGAAAAAAATTTCCAGTTCATTTTTTTCGACAAAAAAATAAATATATTTTCACGCGAATAATGAAACATTTGCTGCAGAATAATGAAACTTAAATATTTAATAGATGCTGAGATACTGTCAACTTTCATCATATTGTCAAAATTGTAGTTCCTAAATAATAATAAATATACCTGCTGTCGATAAATACTCAAATTGAAGTACTCGTAAAAGACCTTTATATAGGTAGTGGAAACATGGAACCGATGCAATGCGGGCGAAAAAAGACCTGCCGTAGGCTGCAGGTAATCGAAGCAAGGTTTAGGGCAATTTCATTGTAGTTTATTATTATTATTATTTATTTATTTATTTATTTATTTATTTATTTATTTATAATGTGATATGAAAAATAAATTATTATTCAATTCTTTTGAAAAATCATTTAAATACAATGACCAAGGAAGCGTGCGTAGCCTGCCAGTTAAAAAAAAAAAAAAAAAAATGGATTTAATCATTTTGTTATTGTTATTATTATTAAAAGGAAGTTTCATTCAAATACCATTTCAATTACTTCGATTCAGGTAAAAATTATGCATATCATAAAAAAAGTCATAGGTATGAAAAAATGAAAAACAAAATCTTTCTATCGAAAAATTCTACTTTTTTGAAAAATCTATTTTCTAAAAAAACTAAACATAATATATATATATATTCTTCCATTATAATATAATAGGGAGATTATTCTAAAAAAAAATAACACTTTCACAAAAAACAATGAAATTAATTAGGGGAATTTAATTAAGAAACAAAACCTTATTTAATAACTCGAGTTCCAGGTGTCGTTCCTGGACGGTAATAACTTGAATGAAATTTATCTTGGGAAACTTCTAACACATTTTATTTTTTCTGCCATGCGTATGGGGTTAGAAAAAAGCTCAATATAAATTTAAAAATATCTTTATTTCTTTCTTTATTATTTTTTTATTTTTAACTTTATAATTAAGTCTAAACTATAAGACACGGACACATGCACGCGCGCACATATGCATATACTATTTTATTTTTTGTATTTTCTTAATAGTTATAATTACGCCAATAACTTATATATTAAAACAAAAACTGTTTTTTAAAGACAAAAATGAGAACATTTGAATGTGTATAAGAATCTTTAAAGTGACCTGGAATAATGACTTTTCCTTATTAATCGATGCCTCAAAGAAAAAACTACTTCATAGGAAATGAAAGAAAAAAGTTTGAAGTTAATTGGATTTAACCTCACTAGTGTTATGTGGTGCACAAAGGAATTTTGAATTAAAGGATAAATCATCGATTGTTTTCAATTCTACCTTGTTTCTCATTCTCAATTTCCCTGAGATTTTTCCTAAACAACACATTTTTTTTTTTTTTTTTTTTTTTGTTATGACACATAATAATATGAACATGATAATTCTGCAGTTTTCACTACAGTAGTCCTGTGAGAATTGTTTCCTAACGTCACACTGAGAAAGTCTATCAGTGACAGTAAATATTCCTTTCTAAAGGTGTCCGGACACATATTATCAGAATATAGATCATCCGGCGAAACAGATCGAGAAACGAATACTACGATATTTGTTTTAAAGGTACAATTTTTTATTATGATTATTAAAAGGATCAGCGCAGGTACTGCTACTATTTCTTTCTTCTGAAACAATTTCTTTCTTTGCTTTATAATTTACTTCCTACACGAAACCTTCTGAATTGCTTCGTACAAGAAGGTGATCTACAATAATTCATTTGTAGTAACTTCCTTCTCAAAGTCTCTTGCTACATTTATTTACCCCCCCCCCCTTTTTTTTCATATATTTAGTTTATTTCTTGTTCCACTTGAGTGCCGATTCATGGTCTTGGTGAAAAACATGGTTAACAAACATGATTTAATATTTAATAAAGAAGCATCACAAAACTGGCGTTGTAAAAATTATTACTTACAAACTTTGAATAAACACCATAAAATGCAATAAACTCGCAACAATTGTTTCGGGTCGAAAAAACACACGACCCTTCATCAGGCGAACAAAGTAAGCACGAGTGCTGCAGTCAAAGCGGCAACGCACTGCAGCACTCGTGCTTACTTTGTTCGCCTGATGAAGGGTCGTGTGTTTTTTCGACCCGAAACAATTGTTGCGAGTTTATTGCAGTGCGTTGCCGCTTTGACTGCAGCACTCGTGCTTACTTTGTTCGCCTGATGAAGGGTCGTGTGTTTTTTCGACCCGAAACAAATGTTGCGAGTTTATTGCATTTTATGGTGTTTATTCAAAGTTTGTAAGTAATAATGATTTAATATTGCTCTTTCTGTTCCATTCCCAGAGCTATATGTATAAACGTACAGTTATTACTAAATGTTAACCCGGCGTTAGGCGCGCGGAAATTTCCTACGCGTTTAGTCGCGCGGGTGACACACGTCACCCATTTTCAATTAACCCTTTGAGTACTATTTTAAGATTTGTATGCCCGTGGGACGATTTAATTTGTCACTATATGGAATAACACTTTCGCGACCCCATGATTCAGAATTTTTGACAGTAAGGTCCGCCTGTGGGCGTTATTCTCCCGCGCTACAATATTTCAGAACAAAATTTTCTGTATTCACATTTATATTACAAATGGATATACATTATAATTTTATTCTTTCTAATCGAATTATTTGTATCCATAGTATATTTCATTGTAAAATTGTGAATATTAATTATATATTTAAGAAAAAATTAGCAAACAAATTGTAAAAGAAACGCCCACTGAGGAGTTACAGATTTTCAAATGATGTGAATCTGCGTCAGCGGTCGCGAGAGTGTTAATATGTAAAAGTAATACATTTTACTTGGAATATACTTATATTGGTGATATAAGTATGGTTGTAAGATATCATAAAAAACGCCAGGAAAGTGATTGCGATCAACGCCTGCTGGCGAGGGTGCCACAAACATCAACGCCTACTTCTTAAATTTAGATGGCGAGTCAGACTCATCCACCGTAACTTCGCCCAAGTAAGCAGATGACGAGTCTTACTCGTCAAATGTACCCAAAGAGTTAACTACTTTTCTACTTTTTAAATTTTTAAAAAATCAAATACCTTTCTAAAACAACAAAATACACACTCAAAATTTATATTTAAACGTTACACAAATTTTAGAACATTACAATTATGAAAAGTAAAGAAAATACATAAAAGACTTAAATTTCAAAACAATTTACACACACTTCGTTCAAATGTTCACCACATGTCCAATTAAAATACTAATAACACCATTTTCGAGTCGTTTTGTCTCTTTGCCTTCCACATTCATAACATCGACCACATTTGCCCTGAGGGCTTGATCATTCTGGTTTTTGAGGTACCTTCTGATGAAAAACATTTGCACGACGCTTTAGCTCTCGCGGAAGACAAGTGTTTGCTGATCGGCGCACAATTTGTGGTTTAATAAGTTCCCAACAAGCTGTTTCTAAAAAGTATATTCTATAAACTGTCTTATTTATGTTTTTGCTTTTAAAGATCAATAATGCATTGACTGCAATGACATTCAAAAGATTATATAAAAGAACCATTTGCAATCGTCGTATATTCCTTGAGACATCATTTTTTCTACACAGCTAATCCAAAGCATCGACACCACTATTTGTCATATTGTAAAAAGTATTAATCTCTGGTTTTCTTTCATCTCCTGTAGTTTCAGCAATTGTATCTGAAAGATGCATCGCTGACAGAAGTTGGACAACTTTGTTTTTTTAAGTGCAGTATGAAACTAGTGTAGCATCTTCGATTTACTCAGAAAAAAAAAGTAAGTGGAATAAATGCTCTTTTCAGTAAAAAAAAAAAAAAAAAAAAAAAAAAAAAAAAAAAGATAAAGAAAGAATAACAAAAAAAGAAAAGAAAAAAATAAAGAAAAATTAAAGTGTCATTTTTTGCGAAAATTGTATATTTTAATGTGTTATGAGAGCATAAGCAAGTATGAAACATTAACTATTTACCAATTCTTTAATTACATGTATTTCATTTTTAGGATAAATTACATGTATTTCTTTTTTAGGATAAATTAACAGATTAAAACCAAAAACTATCACAAAAGAATTAGGATGAATGGATGGCTGGGTTTTACGTCACACTAGTGCTTCGCGGATGGCGACGGTCTGGAACACAACCCTAGAGGTAGTCCGAAGACATACCATCACATTTTTGATCCTCCACGGAAGGGATGGCTCTCTCGCTTCGGTGACCCCCAGAGGTATAATTTTTTATGGGAACATGGAAGACATTGTAAACGACAGATTTTACGTGTACAAAAAAGTTTTCCTATAGTTGACTATTTCTAACATAAATAATTATTTTTAATTTCACAATAATTCTTTAAATTAATTCTTCTTGTGCACATTTCAATGAAAGCTTTGCGTATACAGTCATATAGGAATTATATATATATATATATATATACTAGCAGACCCGGCCACGCGTTGCTGCGACTAAGTTATAAGTTGAATTCTACGTCTGTAAACTATTTAGTACAGTCAAATTATTATTTACGAACAAAGACGAAAACGATGTAGCCGATGTAAAAACCCACAGGGTTGAGATTTGAAACTTAGGTCAAAATTTGGAAGCGATTAATAAAAATTTTCGTAGTGTTGATATTAAGCACAAATTAATTTTATTGTAGGGTCCTATAAATTTTAATGGAGAAGGGATATATATTATTTCTAATGCTACTTTGGATAAAATTGCTAAAATGACTAATATATAAATTAAATTCTATTAAAATTCTATTAAAATAAAAGTATAAAAGAAACAGACGATTTTAAAATCAATTTTTATGGAGGAGTGAAATATAATATATGCTATAATGGATAATTTTACTATAAAATGACCTCATCATTTTAAATATTTTAAAGAGGGCAACAGCTGTAGTTATAAAAAGGAAAACAATAAGTCTAAACCAGAAAAATAAGTAAATTTGATAAATATTTTAAAACTTTAAAATTGGAAATCTTATGAAATATTGGACATTTAAAGTAAATACATGTATCATTTTAAATACAAAAAGATTTTGGAAAAGTTTAGTGTATTTTAACGAAGTGATGAGGAGTTTTTGAGTATGTTAAAATTTTAATAGTAAATTCAAGTTAATAAAGATTGGGAAACATTGAGGATTAAGATAAGAATAATTATAAGATAAAAAAAAAAAAAAAAAAAAAACTTTTTATATACCATGCTTTTAAATTTTAATATACTAATAATATACTAATTAAAAGGGAAATGATAAATATTCTATCATAGTTTGAAGTCAAATTTGTTTTCAAATGTCTAAATAAAATATCTGATGTAAGATACTAATATTTTGCAGAGGAATAGATTTCATTTCTGTCATCCTTGGCGAAAAAAAAGAATATCGCAGAATTATCTTGCGAAAATATTTATTTCCTTTCAAAAATCATGGTTATTTTAACAACTTATATTAAAAGAGTAATGAATAATATGAAACAATATTTCGTACAATACATATTACATGTTATACATACGTACAATGAATAATACATATTACATTTCGTACAATGCATACATCTGGCATGTATATTTTCGTGTTACGCTTTTGATTGCCAAATAATAATAATAATAATAATAAAAAAAAGCCAAGTGCGACAGAGTTTTGAAATTTAAAATTAAAATTTTGTCAATTTGACAGCAAAATAATTCAATCTAACACCCGCGATAACTAATACATATCTATACCCAAATATAAGGATTAAAATCGGGAAATATCGGGAAATAAATTTCCTCGATTTTTAATAATTTCTTACAAAAAATCCAGTGGGCAATTAACATAGGAAATCTTCTTGGCAGCACAGATGGTCAGTGAGTCACACTTCGCTTGCGTATAGAACTCATAGATATAGTATAGCATATATAGAATAGAGTGATCATTGGGGAGAAAAAAGTTATTCCTTTTCATTTGGGAAAAGGCGACGTTTTTACCAAAATATGGCCGTCTTTCCCCGAGTGAATACACACGGGAATTCGTACTAATATTTTAGCAAATAAAATTTATGAATAATTTATTTGCTAAAGGGGAATGGAAGACTCCAGATACAGTTTCAAATTCATATTTCTTTCTTTCTTTTCTTTTCTTTTCTTTTTTTTTTTTTTTTTTTTTTCAATACCACTTAATGGCTGTTTCTAAAGCTTTTATTTATTTTTTTTTCGGCATCAAAAATCTTTGTACGATATCATGGGGATGAGAGATCTATATATATTACTATATCTATGATAGAACTATATTAGCACTTTATCAATGTGTATAAAATCTTTAAATTGATTATGACGTCAATTTTCGTGAGATGCATAATTTAACTTTTTTATAATTTTTTAACGTTCACGTTTGATTAAATGTATTTATTTTTATTTCGAAAGAAAATGAACTCGTATTTTTTTTTTTTTTTTTTTCAACAATTAAATTAATGGAACTTACAGATATTTTGGAGCAACTTTAATAAAAGTCTATAATTAACAAATAATTGCAATAAAACAATATTGTGACAATAAATTGAGATAAAAACTATCCTATCTCTTAAGTTGGACCAAACTGCACACAGTGTGCAAAATTTCATTAAAATCGGTTCCTTAGTTTAGGAGTTTACCCCGGACAAACATTGTGACACGTAATTTATATATATATATATATACAGATATATATGTATTACATAAACAAGATGGCGAAATCACATGTTGACAAATTTCACCGAATGCTAATTGTCACTAATTTATGTCAAGGTGCAGCTAATGAAATTCTATATATTTTTTCTCGAGTTAAAACTTGCAAAAATTTTGTTAGCCGCCGATAGATAGACATTTTCTGAACTAGAAAGTTGTCACAATCACAAACATTTCTATTAAATATTCCTTTCGCTACAGCAATATGCTAAAATTTAATTATTATTTAAGATGTTTTATTTAAATTTATGTCAATTAATTTTATTAATTGCTTTTCACAATTCAAAGAACACTCTAGAAACTAGTATGTTGTGGCCATCACAAAACCTTCGTTTTTTTTTCCCTATAAAATTTAACGCAATACAAACTATCTGTTTTTTTTTATCCACTATTAATGCAGATTATTTTCATCTCAAATAGGTATTACACTAAATGTACAACGAAAGTGAATATTCACCATGCAGATAATATCCTTCCAATTCTCCACTATAGCAGCACCAACTATCAACACATATGCGCCCAAAGTAATTAGTATAATGTTTCATAATGGTGTTTTTATCTATCACGTTTTGTTCGAATAAACGCAATAGAACCTAAAATACAACCTTCCCTTTAAATTACGGAAATCATTATGTAGCAGCGACACCTGTTGAGCGATTGGGATCAAAAGTTTGTATAAACCTATTTATGTCAAGTTGCATCTAAATATAAATTTATATGTAATTCGTGAAGTAATTCCTGTGATACAGACTTTTTCCTTAAATTGCGGAAATCTATATGCAGATGCGCCTACCGCAGGACGATCGGCATCTAAATTTGATACCCATAAACGTATGTTGTAAAGACGTTGTCTTGTCTGCCTACGTCAAACTTAATAAAGTAGTGATAGAAAGTAATTCACAGAGACAAATGTAAATCTGAATATTATATTTAATTAAATTTCAATTCAAGGGAGTATGGGACTACACAATTAAACTACCTTTTGAAATACATTTATTTGCTCAAACTTCCTCGTAAAATTATAGATACTAAATACTTTTACTAACTAGCAAGAATGTAACTTAGCTATCATAACATAAATTAATAAACGATACTATATTACCACTCTTGAAAGAAACTTGACTGCTAGCTCGATGATCTCTCGAACAGCTAGATATCCTAGGCGTACTCGCGGCCAGACTTATGCTTGCAGGCAGAAGCCACTGCACTCCCTACTTCACACCTAAACCACCTGCATCCCCCGAGCACGATAACTTCATTCTTTTTATACTTTTGCTAATTTGCATCTTTCCCTTTAACTGCGCTTGTACTAAAACTCCCTTGGCGAATCTCGTAAAATACGCAAGTTCTTTTTAAATACTAACTCCTTATTAGAATACTTTAGTAGGGAAAGTAAAACCCCGAAAACAGTTTCGCGATTCGTACTTTGCGAAACTGCCTCCTACCTTACAATGTCAGGGTGCATGTAAGCATGCATTATAAGTAATTTGTGCAGTAGTTCCTGATATATCGCATTTCATGTAACTGTGGAAATTGCTATATTGTAGTATCACCTGTTATACGATTTTCGCCAAAAGTTGATAGGCATTAATTTATGTCAAGGTGCATCTGCATATAAATTTATATGCAATTCTGCGTATAAATTCTGTCACCGCAAATTTTTACCACATACACATAGACAAGCGTTTTCTAAAAATGGTCAATTCATGGTCTAGAACTCTCAAAACATGTAAATCTATCGATGACTGAAATTCGAATTTTTTTACGAATCCAATATTACTTTCTAATGAATATTTACGAAAGTAATATTATACATCACTACTAATACCAACTCTTTATATTGGTCACAAACCTCAACTAAAAATTATAAAATTTGTAAGTACGATTAAATTCATTATGACTGATCTTCACAAACTAATAAACTTAATATTTTAAACTTTTTTAATCAAAATTCAAAATAATTTTTGCAATTGGTTTGGCTGTCTGTCGATACTCTGACTAGGGTAAATATCATTTGCGAATCCAAAATTTTATATAATATTACTGATAATTACCATATTATTGTAAGAAAAATGCTCTAAAATGTATCATTTTATTTATATGAAACTGAATTATCTCTCACATTAATTTGCCGTTCATCCATTTAGCTAGACGAAAGTTAGTCGACGTGATATTCTGTTCTCGCGAGATTATATCCTTGCGATATGTTGTCCAGTTGGAAGGCGAGATATTGTCCCTGTGCGATTCTGTCTGCGCTAGCTTTAGACCGCGCGATACTTTGTCCCGAGATATTTTGGCAGCGAGATTATGTTCGGATCCCTGTTCAGGTACGTAAATTTATATTACATCTGCATACCTGTCAACATTCTAATTAATATTCTTTAAATCTTATAGTACACTACCCTTTCTCCACACCATTTTTCAGTAAATATAGCCAAGTTAAATGAAAATGAAAATAATAATAATAATAAAATTATTATTTTTAATATTTAACTAAGTCTTATTATTAATAATGCGTAATTGAAATAAATAAAATATGTATTTTTAGCTTGTAAAAATATTACGTAAATATTCTTATAAAAAAATTATACAGACACGACATTATTTCATTATTTAAAACATGGAAATCTGACATTGACAGATTTTAATTTAGTGCCAGAGGCCTACTGCTAAACTTGTTAATATCGACAAATTCTTCTTTAGTTAATTCGTGACGATCTAAATTCCATGATAAAGTTTTCATTAAATCAAACCAATGTGTTTCAGCTGCAGATATTGTAACAAATAACGTTGGAAGTCCAAACTGTCTTATAGCCGCAAAACAATGTTTTTTCTCTTTTTCCCAATGAGGGGGAGGTGTGCCTTTGGGGGGACTCATGTCAAAGGTGTGCCTTGGGGGGGGGACTCATGTCAAAGTTGTACCTTGGGGGGGACTCATGTCAAAGTTGGGCCTGGGGGGGACTCATGTCAAAGTTGTACCTTGGGGGGGACTCATGTCAAAGTTGGGCCTTGGGGGGACTTCATTCAATAAATCCCCATTCAATAAACCAACTGAAATAGGCCCTTAGCACCACTAAGAGTGTATTATAAAAATTCGACAACGCTGTACCGACTGAAATAGGGTCACCTTGGGGGGGACTCATGTCAAAGTTGGGCCTGGGGGGACTCATGTCAAATTTGGGCCTTTGGGGGACTTCATTCAATAAATCCCCATTCAATAAACCGACTGAAATAGGCCCTTAGCACTATTAAGAGTGTATTATAAAAATTCGACAATGCTGTACCGACTGAAATAGGGGCACCTTGGGGGGGACTCATGTCAAAGTTGGGCCTTGGGGGGACTTCATTCAATAAATCCCCATTCAATAAACCGACTGAAATAGGCCCTTAGCACTATTAAGAGTGTATTATAAAAATTCGACAACGCTGTACCGACTGAAATAGGGGCAACTTGGGGGGGACTCATGTCAAAGTTGGGCCTTGGGGGGACTTCATTCAATAAATCACCATTCAATAAACTGACTGAAATAGGCCTCTAGCACTAATTAAGAATGACCTATAAAAATTCGACAACTGTACCGACTGAAATAGGCCTCTAGCACTAATAATAGAAGAATGTTGTATGATTGTGGAATTGAAGAATGTTGTATAAAGAATGTTGTATTAATTAGAATGTTGACATGTACACATCTGGTCCATTGTACAAAGAGCTATATGACTCCAAAGACGTTACTTTATGTCCAACCTGTATTTATAAAAACATTTAGAAATATAATATAATAACAACTGGTATTTAAGAAAATTGTACTTTAAATTTATTAAATTTAAAACTAGAATGTAATTTATTTTGCTATTAATTACCTTTTCAATATAAATGTGTTTTTGCAGAAATTTCGTCTTTTAAACCTTCAAAAAAATTATAGGACTTTAAGATGATAATTTGTGTTAGCTAATTGTCCACATTTGTATCCAACGTTAAAACATTATAATATTAAAAAGACACAAAGAATATGCGAAGCTTGGATAAAATAAACAGGAAATTTATTGTAACTCTAAATATAAATTTCAGTAAGAACCTATGAATATCTCTAAATTTCTAGGAGAATAAATCTTTACTAAAATATTGAATAATTACCAAAAATATTACAGAAAAGATTTAAAATTTGATGCATGACAAAATAACGTTAATAAAATATCGCAAAATAAAAAAAAATCATTAAAAATTATATGTAAAAATTTAGTGAAAATATAAAAAATTTTGGATATATATATATATATATATATAAATACGAGGGTTGTAAATTAAATAGTAGCAACTTAACCTTGAAACTCGCAGAAAGGCGGGCATGCACAAATAGGATATGGGAGCGGTGAGGTAGCACTGTTGTCGATGTGTAGAGTTAAAAAAACAGTAGATGTGATAAGAAGGGTAGTTTTTGTGTGGCGTTAAAGTGAGGAGTTTCGTTTCCATCGCTCTAAAGCATATTTTCAAAAGGTGATCAGCGGTGGTGGCTTAAAATCGAATGCAACAGAATGCGATCGAGGATTAGTGGAAGCCTGTGGCACAAATGCTTTACCGTATAGGACAGTAGCACGATGGGTTAAAGCATTTCGTTCGGTTCGGAATGAGACTGCGGATTTGCAACAACAAACATGCTTTAGAGCGATGGAAACGAAACTCCTCACTTTAACGCCACACAAGCACTACCTTTCTTAGCAGATCGAATGTTTTTTGCACTCTACACATCGACAACAGCGCCACCTCACCACTCCCATATTCTATTTGCGCATGCCCGCCCTTCTGCAAATTTCAAGGTTAAGTTGCAACTATTTAATTTACAACCCTTGTATATATATATATATATATATATATATATATATATATTTCCATATTAAGTCTCCTAAACTAATTTAATTTAATCTGAAAATTACGAATTGCATAAAATTTTAACTAACAAAAATACATTGTTAAACACGTAGATTTGGAATCTAAAGTTAATTTAGTTTTTTTTTTTTTTTTTAGTTTTTTTTTTTTTTTTTTTTTTTTAATTCGACATAGAAACTATCTTTAATTTTATATAAACGGAAAATATGATCTCCATTGTACTTTGAAGTGTAATTACTTCGAGGAGTAATTCTTTTGCGCAATGTATAGAATATCTATAGCTTCAAAGAAACATCCCATATATAATAATAACAATGCAACTAAAATACTTCTTTTCAACAAAATCATTCAGCGTGAATTTATAACTTGGAAAACAATGTTTAGTTAGAAAGTTTTAAAAGATTTTTCACAACAATATAGGGTTATTTTGCAAGGTTTAATTAAAGAACTAACGAGTTAAGTAATTTATGCATTTTTTGAAATATGTTTCCATGCATGCAGTTGTAAGAAATTGGGATAAAGGATTGTGACGCAGCTCTCTTTAAATTATGGCTTTAAGATTTTTAAATATGAGTCTTTAAAATATTAATATAAAGATTTGCGTGACACTGTGCTATTATTTATATATATATATATATATATATATATATATATATATATATATATATATATATATATATATATATATATATATATATATATATTTATGGATATTTATATTTATATAATTTTCTGTTTCTCGGATTTTACTATGTTTTAAAAATGTTATTAATTAAAAATATTATTGATGAATCACGCATGATTAAATATTAATAAAACAAATTATATGAAACACACACACACACACACACACACAGACACACACATATATATAAGAAATTATAATATATGATTTCAATCGTATTAAAGTTGAAAATATGTAACAAAAATAACTAAAGAAAATCTTACGAGAAAATTAGTAAATGTGACACAATTAATAAGTAAAACTTACTGCAAAAACATAAAAAAATGATATAAACTTTCAAAAATGCCCAGTATGACTTCAGACATACGTGTGGGGTTAAAGCATTCTTTGAATTGATCAAAACTCTCCCTTTAGTAAGATAGTTTAATAAAAAGGCACACATATGGCTAAACTCAATATGGATAAAATAAAATGAATAAAATAATATGGAACAGACAAAAACTGATATGGATTAGGCAGAAAATTTATCAAACATTTACACAAACAGTAGCATGTATTTTATAAGGTCTACAGTAGGGCTGGATTATTTATCAATATATCCCCAAGTATCGATATTTTTTAAATATTCCGATAACAATATTTAAGATTTTGCTCTGCAATATATCCCTTTAACGATATTACCTAGTGCGCACCGCGCGATCAATTGATAAGTACCGTTAAACGCCAAGGACGGATTAATAGAATTGTGCTTCCGCGCTACCGCGCATCACGAATGAAACCCGAATTCCCGAATGAAACCCGAGCGAACGAACATTCCGAGCGAGCGAACGATCCCATCAGCGAACGAAACCCGAACAAAAAGAGCACGGAATATCTTATACTAATACCCATTCTCTTATTTTTCTCCCATCCCTCACTGATAAAATAAAAAAATGTAACCCCACCCCCAAACGATCACTGCACTCCCACAATGCATATACTTCCTATGCCTTTATTCCTGCGTGCGAAACCTCAAATCTAAAATATCACTGCTTTAATAAGTCCACCACATAATAAAAAATAAACAGTATTTATTGAAAGCCATCTGCTTTTCCCGCAGTATATTGACTTCCCAGAGTATATTGACTTATTTATTACTGACCCTAAACGATAATATGAAATAATTTATACTACCGTTAGTATTTGATAATATTCCACATCACCACTCATGGATCGTAGGTGTAATACCACTGTAACCAAACCACAGACAGGGCAATATGAATGTATACAATATCTTTTGTTTTAGCTCATTTCCTGCTATTAGTTCATTGATATTGGTTTATTTCAAAGTGTGGATAACTTCTGGCCAATAAGATGCTACGTTCATTGTGTTTAACTCGCTTTGGGCTCAGTGATTGAGGCCAGATTGGGGATTTTGTCCCAATTTTGGGGATTTTTGAAGCTTCTGGGGACAATTTTGGGGACTTTTTTGGGGAATTCTAAAATGTTTGGGGACAAATCTGGGGAGTTCTTCAACTTTCTGTCAATGTTGGCAACGTAATGATTTATCCCTACGACTAGAGACTTTCAATAGCTTTATTGTTATTTGGGGATTTTTTTCAAAAATTGAGTTCATTTGGGGAAAAATCTGAGCTCAAATCAGAAAAATCTGCTTGATATTCTTTTTTGAAAAAAAATGTTTTTTTTTTTCCTCTTTTTAGTGGAAAACCTGTTGGGGATTTTTTCGAAAAAAACCCTTGATTTGGGGAAATTGTAAGACCTGTTTGGGGAAATTATTTTCGACCATCTGGCATCACTGTTTGAGCTCCTTTTCTCCTTTCCCATGTTATCCAATGGGATTTTCGTTGCTTCGTTTTATAAAAATATCTCATTCAAAAATGAAGTTTTTCGAATTCTGTTTTTTGAATATTACTCTTTGAACGGTTCGCCTTTTAGCTTGGTGAACAATTTTTCGAAAAAATTAGTTTAAATATTTTATTTCAATAAGTAAATTATGGACTCTAAGTGTGGATCTCTAAGTAAAAAATATTAAAATTTATTTTTTCGAAAAATTGCTCACTAAGCTAAAAGACGACCTGTTCAAAGAGTAATATTCAAAAAACAGAATTTAAGCTAAAAGACGACCTTTTCAAAGAGTAATATTCAAAAACAGAATTCGAAAAAGTTCATTTTTTAATAAAATATTTTTATAAAACGACGCGACAAAAATCCCATTGGATAACATGGGAAGGGAGAAAGGGTGCTATCTGACTGATGTAAAATAAAGTTTTATCTTCAGTAATTTTACAGTGACAGTTTCTTTATAGAAATATATAATATTGGTTAGTTTATTACTTTTTTTGTGTAGCATTTATTTTTTTTCTTTCCTTTTCCTTCTTTCTTCTTTCTTTCTTTTTTTTTTTTTTTTTTTTTAAGCCGTACATGTTAAATAAAATTGGTTTAAATGCAAAATGAGTTACTTTAAGTAACAAAATGAAACTTTAACATAATATTGTTTAAATAATATAATTTTTATACTGACAATGTATATATATATATATATATATATATATATATATATATATATATATATAATATATATAATTCAATTTTCAATTGTTGTGAAACTCTTACGAATGTGAATTGAACACATATACATTTAAAAAATATTGTAATGATTTGGTAAGCAGAAATAAAAATAAAAATGACAAGTAACTGACATTTAGGATGCATATAAGAGTTTTAAGTAAAAAATATTACTCTCTACGACCAAAAAAGGTGTATACAATTCCAATGGCATTTCTTAACTATTTAAAATGATTTTCCTTTTTATTTAATACCTACATCTTAAGGCAATTTTTCTTAAGCTTTATTTTTAGTAGAATTATGAATTTTGATATACTTGGTACAAATAAAACACAGATCACATATTAGCTGTGTTAAAATATGATTTTAAAATAATTAAAGCTTAAAATGGGAAGAATAGAGGATAAACTATACAGAGGTATACTAAAAAGCAATAGTATAAGTTATAAGAAACACAAAATATTGATTCACTTTTTATGATTTTTTTTTTTTTTTATGATAAAGTTACGGTAGTAATATACCAGAAAATACATGGAAAACACTCTATACTTGTATACTTTAAAATTAGTGTGCATATGTTGTTAAAAAATAACAAATGTCTATTTTTTCCTATCTTGAAAGAAATATCGCAATATATCACTAATATCGATATTAAGTTGGTGATATATCGCGATATTTAATTTCTGATATCGTCCAGCACTAGTCTACAGCGAGACAACTAACCAAAATACGAAACAATCGAAAATATATTAGAACGCCATCTATATTAAATTAAAGAAATTAAAACAATAAATAAAGTTATATTAGCTAAATTTAATCGAAAAATAAGGGATATTTGAAAAGGAAAATTAAAAAATCATTTATATTTCAAATGTTTTAAATATTTTTCTATAATATAACCATGTAAAAAATCTATAAGATAATTATTTCCATATATGAAACATAATATGCAGTCTACAGCAAAATTATTGAAGCACACACCCATATTTTTCATACTTTTACCTTAGTTTGATCGCTAATTTTTATTATCAACTTACTTTTTTTTATAAACCATATAAAGGATAAGATCATGATTCGACAATTATTTATTTATCAAAAGAGAATTAGTTGCACATGTTTTAAATAAGAATTTTAGTAAAATGAATTACATTTTGCATAACACTGTCTAAAGCCTTAAATAGGTTATATGTAAACGTTTATTCTTATGCCATATTATCGAAACCAAGTGAAAATGTAAGCAAGTAATTTTGTGATGCAAACAAAATATATACAAAAAAATTTCTAATCGTTTTTATAGTGTAACATAAAAATGAATCAAAACGTTGATACATATCTATTTCAATACATAATATATGCTAAGTGAAGTGTGTTACATTTGGATTCGTATTGGGAAACTAAAAGCATTGTTTGAATGAGTAAATATACTTTATTACACACACAAGAAAAAAAAATATTATTCGTAGTGAAAAAAAAAAAAAAATATATATATATATATATATATATATATATATATATATATATATCATTTGAAGTATTGCCAAGGCGTCACTGACATATTGATACTACTTTTGAAGTGTTATATAGAACTTATGAGGGATGTAAATGATAGAGCATCAGTGTATCGGATTTGAGTATATTTTTGCGTTTTAAATAATGTTTACCCTACGAATATAAACAAAACAAAAGATAAAATGATAAAAAATTGTCTATATTTTTATCTATATCTATATACATATAGTTTTTAAATGTTATCTTCATGTTGGTTTGAATTTAAATTTCTTGCATTGTTTTTATATTTTATTTATGTTCTTTTTAGTTCTTCATGTGGTACTTGGTTTCATCTTTTAAAATGTTTGGTAAAATATTTCTCTATATATTAATAGCAAAGCGTCACTGAAATTTTTATAACATTGTTTTATAAGCCTATGTTTAATAATCGTAAAGACATAAAGACAAGAGCACCCAATCACAAAGTTCAATCCGTTAAAGATATGAGTATTGATCTCGTTACATTTTAGCGGTTAATTATTTTAAGGTTAAAAGGAAAGTGCTGCCTGATCGTGGGAGTGGAGTGACTCCACTCGACTTTCCGAACATTGAGTAATTAACAGTTTTGTAGATAAAGAAAAGAAAGAGGAGTTGTTAAACAAACACAAGAGAGAAAAGCATAATAGAGTGTTTGAGTACTTTTCTCCATGTATTACAAGATGTTTTATTTAACGCTACTGAACTTTGAGCCCATAGATCATAATGTTAAAGAATTTTTCGTTGTGTCCCTGTAATAACCTATAAATGCTAGATTTACGAAAATGCTTATAGTTAGTGCAACAGGGATGTATAATATACATATAAATTTTCAGCTCAAGTGAATAAGGCGTTTAGACGCTATCACACTTTTAAAATTTTAGCCCCATAGGCCATAATGATAAATAATTTTTCTTTGTCTCCCTGTAAAAAAAAAAAAAAAAAAAAAAAAAAAAACTGCAAGTGCTAAATTTACTAAAATCTATACTGTTCATGCAACTGTGACCTATAATATGTATAAATTTTTTTTTTGATCAGATTAATAAAGCGTTTACATGCTATCGCACTTTTAAAAATTTGGCCACATAGGCCATATATATAAAGAATTTTTTCTGGTGTCCCTGTAAAACAACTATAAGCGCTAGGGGGGGGGGTTCATACTATGGGGTTCATACTATGGGGTTCATACTATCTATAGGGTTCATACTATGGTGACTTACATTATACGTACAAACTTTCAGCTTATTCGAACAAAAAGTTTAGACACTAGCGTGTTCACTCACAGACATACACACACATACATACATACATACACACACACATACATACATCATCGTAAAAATAGTGACAATGGACTCAGAGGACCTCGAAACGTATAGAAACATCAAAATCTCAAATTTGGATTTTTCACATGATTACAATACTTTTCTCACTATAGTGTTCGGAAAGTAAAAAAGAGAAGCTGCGTAATGTTTGTTTGCTACGTCAACTTGAACTCCTGTTCCATTCATGGCAGTTTATTGTGTAAACAGTAACAGAGGTAAACTAGATACTTTATCACATTATCTTTTATTTTAATTTATAGAAGAAAGGAAGGGCTCGGGACTTGCGAGAACTCGCAAACAGACCTAATTATACAATAATGCAAGTTAAACTGTATCAATACTTTCCTCACCGCTATAGCAGATTTCACTATCACCAGCTGTCACACGGGAATCCTTCATAAAAAAGAACTATCGCCTTATAAACTCTTTTTAGATCGCTATCTGCTAAAACAACACTGTAGCAAAAAAACATATCAAGTGCTCCTTTAAGCACTCTATTTAAAATTATTTCTTAAAATATAATATTCACTTCATCTTATACCAAAATAATTCTCCTAAAACTACTCACGTTTATTTTCTACTCACCTTTTCAATCTACGTAGATCCTGTTCTTAAATTGTCAAGTTACCTAACCAATAACTAGAGACACTCTATGCCAACCCAAATGCATCTCTACTCTACACTTCCAACCAGCTATCTCTAGCACAACACCCCCAAAATACCCTAGATACAGCTAGAGATCTCCCCAGTCTCAACCGAACATTTTACTTCCACTCAACATTATCACTTTCAATACTAAATTCAACTGCAGACATTTACCTTTTCAACCATATATTCTAACTCACCACCATCGTTTACAACCTTCTCCAATACTGAATTCAATTGGCGACTTTTACTTTCACAACTCGTCGCCACTCATACCTTATAACTGAAATATATTATCTTACAAAAATTGGATTTTTTGTCAGTAATATCTGTGCAAAAAATATACAGTTTATAAAATCAATCTTTAGTATCCAAAGAGTTCAAAGAGAAACATGTTAAATGTTTATCCAAAGTTTTATAAAAATAAAATTATAATCATTGGTTTTTGTGATTATGTAGTGATTAAGGCAAAGAAATTGTAATTGTGTCATAGGCGAAAGTTGAATTCCCTCGGTATTGTCATTTAAAGAATTCCTAGCTCGTAAATGTGCGTCTCGGTGAAAACCACAAAAAACTCCAATCGGCTATGCCGACAAACGTAAAGTTCCATTAAACCTTGTATTTTCCATCTACTAACTGCAAGGATAGAGCCTCTTGGCCGCTGGTGCGACTCAAGTAATTATAGAAGGAAAGAAGTAAGATCATTTTACTTATCACCGGAAATGTTTTATTATTTTTTTAATAAAACGTTTCCGTTCTTAAAAAAAAAAAAAAAAAAAAAAAAAAAAAAGTTCAGAAATGTAAATTAATATAATCGTATATATTTACAGCAATTTTTTCTTTAGTCAATTTTGGTTTCATTACGTAATTTATCCCAAATTACGTAATTTCATCCCCCCCCCATTTAGTCCCAAATAAAAGATAGCATTTTGAAATATATTAAAATGCGTTTTTTACTTTACATTACTTTGCTTACAATACTGCAATTTTGCCTTTAAAAACGTCTTATGGCGGAAAGTTTTAAATACAGGATGTAGAAAAATCAACATTTTCCCCTGAAATCGCGCTATGTGTATCTAAGTTTCCTTTATACAATGTTTCTTGTAGTTTTACTCTAGCCGTATCGATACCTAATATATATTTATTAAGATTTTTTAGTTGCGGACCTATGTAAAGGATAAAGTGTATGCTTCCTTTTGTGGCTAACAATAAAATACTGAAAAAGCTAGTATCGCATGCAATAAATAAACTTCTGCATAAAATCCTTGTAAATATGAGAATTTTATTTGAGTAACCTTTGTTTTTATTTCGAGATATAAGTGCACGCTCATGTAGAAAAATTGTAGAGAATATAACAATATAAAAATCCTTTTTTTTTCCCTTGCTGTCTAAAAGGCACAGCGCCATTTTTAAACAAAATTAAATTAAACATTATTTACTTAAAAGATAAAAATAATAATAATAATAAACTTGTCAAGGAGATTTTAAGTATAAACCACATTCTCGTAAGTCAGTTACTGGTTTTTCATCCTAAAGTGAGTAATGCGTTTTCTGAATACTTTGCGTTTTTTTCCCATATTTAGCATAGTCAGGCATATTCGGGTATATTGAGAAATTGCCCGATATAACACAAATAAAAGTCCCTGATATGAAGCTACTAATCGGTTATATATATATACATATGTATCCTTTAAATGTAAAAAAAAAAAAAAAAAAAAACATTTATTGTTAAAATAATGATGTGTGCACAAGATATAATAAAAGTACTAAGCACGGTTTTTTTTTTTTTTTTTTTTTTTTTATTAAAATACAATAAAAAGAGAAATATGTTCTATAATTTCGTTTATGAAAAACATACTTTAAAGCATGAAAAATATTAATACATTTATGTTAAAAACATTATGAATTGTAATTAAGAAAATTTATTTTTAATGTATTGTTTTCGAAAAATGCAAAAAAAAAAACAAAAAAAAAAAAAAAAACAGGGTCGTTTATCTTGAATAAATAAAAAGGGCTTATTGACCCGCAAGCAGTTATAAGTGCGAGATATAAGTGCACGCCCATGTAGAAAAATTGTAGAGAATATAACAAAAAAAAAATCTTTTTTTTTTTTTCCCCTTGCTGTTTAAAAGGCACAGCGCCATTTCTAAAAAAAATTAAAATTAAACATTATTTACTTAAAAGATAATAATAATAATAATAATAAACTTGTCAAGAATAAATAGATTCCAACATTCTTTAATTATTAAAACTTTAAAGCTATTATAAAAATTGTAATTACACAAATTAATATTTTATTTATAAGAAAACTCAAAATTTCTGAATATAACTTTTATAATTTTTTGATGTATGCATAAAAAACAAAACAAATATAATAAATATGTACATATATATATATATTCATTCATTTATTTATTTATTTAAAGTGAATGTTTGTTTTTTACTCTGTCTCTTTTGTTTAAATCCAAACGCAGTACTTTTTTGCAAAATGGCTAAAGAACATAGAATATATATAATGTAAGAGAATCACTTCACTCTGTTCTAAGTCATTTCTATTTTTGTTTTACTTGACATATTCTAAAATGTAAAGCTCTTTCATAAAATAGGTTATCTGATAAAATGCTGGAAACATTCTTTTTTTGATGTTGAAAAAGATTGATGTGCTAAATTTTGTATGAAAATGGTTTTAGAATCTGAATATGGAAATTTAACATTTTATATTTTAGTAACTTTTACATGTGTTATTTTGGGAATATGTTAGTTACATAAATTTTAACAAGAAGAAAGTTTTTGTTAGTTCTGCAAGAGAAATTTTGGTAAATTAGGTAAATATAAAAATAAATAAAAAAGTAAATTATATTAAATTTCTCTCGCATATATAAAGAACGAATGATTCTGAAAAACAAATCACCAAAAAGTCCACCGAAATTTCAGGTAGAAATAAAAAATAAAATAAAAATAATGTTAAAAATTTGAATAAACATATACGAACTATGTTATTAAGAAATTATTTAAAAAAAAAAAAAAAAAAATCATGCTTTTAACACTTTCCAACAAGGTTGAAAAGTATTTATGACTTCGGTTTGTCTGTCTGTCTGTCCGTCTGTGTGTCCGCGCTCTAACTCCCGTAAATATTTATGGAATTTCTTGAAACTGATATATGTTATTCAAGTTCACTATCGGACGTACCCTATTGAAAATGGAGTTTATACCTCTACTTGTTTCTGTACAGGGACACCCGAAAGTATCTCAAAGCATTGTGTTCTACGACAGATATTTCTATAAACCACATTTTCATACCTTTACTGCAGACATATCTTAATGAAATTGAAATATGATATTCAAGTTCACTATCGGACGTTCCATATTGTAAATGGAGTTTATACCTCTACTGGTTTGTGTACAGGGACACCCGAAATTATTTCAAAGTGTTGTGTTCTATGAGATGTATTTTTATAAACCACATTTTTATACCTTTACTGTAGCCATATCTGAATGAAATTGAAATATGTTATTCAAGTTCACTATCGAATGTTTCCTGTATAAAATGGTGGCAATACCACCATCGGTTTATGTACAGGGACTCTCGAAAGTATTCCAAATCATTGCGTTCTATGAAAGATATTTCTATAAATGAAATTTTAATAACTTTACATTCCACGAAGTTTTTGGAAATTTAAATATATATTTATATGCACAAAATAATTCTTTGCACAGAATATAGCATGATTAGCATTAGATTTACAGGGTGGCACAAAAATACCTAGTTACATTAAGAGCTATTAATAAAGAATTGCTAGAATTTTACTTTCATTTACATTAAACGTTTTTAATAATTTCTAACATTTTTAAGTGTGAATATGATTTCAGTTTGTGCATCTGTGAATCTGTCTGTCTCTCTGTCTGCTCGCACTTAACACCTGTAAATAATTATGGAATTTCTGGAAACTGTTATATTTTATTAAAGTTCACTATCGGATGTCCCATGTTGAAAATGGAGTGAATATCCCTTCTGGTTTGTGTACAAGGAAGCCCGAAAGCATTGTGTTCTATGAGTTTTTTTTTTAAATATTTTCCCTATAGAATGTTCCCAAATTAAAATAACATTAATAGATCCTGTATAAATACTTTGTATAACTACTTTGTTTACATGGACAAAAAAAAAAAAAAAAAAAAAAAAAAAAAATGAACTGCATTACGCTTTAGGACAGAATTTTTTGAAAGTTATATTTAAAAATCTTTCTTCTGTAAAAATCATAAAAATATTGAAATGTATTTTAATATTCTAAAATAATGCTTTGTACAGAATATGATATGACTAACTCTCTTATTTACAGGGCTACACTAAAATATTCAGAGAGATCAAAAGCTGCAATTATAATCTATTGGCTGCCATTTTTTTACGTTAAGCCTTTTTAACTCTTTCCAAAAGGCCTAAGAGTAATTTTAAAATCAATTAGTCTATCTGTATGTTATGTAGTCCTTCTGTCTGTTGTGTGTTAACGTAGGCAAAGAATATTAAAAGTTATTCGACACATCAATTACGTACTGTTGGAAAGTGTTACTAATCAATGCATACTGCATAATATATATATATATATATATATATATATATATATATATATATATTATGAAGATAACAAAACATTTCTGAATGAAATAATTTTAAATGATACACTCATGTTTGTGAAAATTGGAGCGCCAAGAAAGAATGCGAATATCTGAATTATACTTATTGGGCACATACATTATAGTAGGAAGACAAATTTATTAAAATTTCAGGAAATTTGGAGTAACATGTACTGAGAAAACTGTATATAAAGCCGCGACCTCTGTGAGCAAAAACAGCATGTATATGCTCAGCCATTGACTCAAACAACGATTAGATGGCAATTACCGATAGAGCTCTTCATGAAGCTTCAACACAATGCCACAATTCATCGATCGTAGTAACTGGTATGTGGTTAGGTGCAGTCGCTTTTTAATGGTTAATCAATTATTTTCATTGGTGCCAGATCAGGAGAACGTGCTGAGCAGAACAAAGTTGAACATATTCCGCATCAAGGAAGGCCTGCACAATACGGACAGCTTGCGGTCGTACGTTGTGTTGCTAAATATTCCGCTTCGGAGGCCTTGAATCAAGGGCAGATGGATGGGCCTTAATTTGTCAGAAATGTAATGGCGGGTATTCAGAGTGGCATCGAGACGTGTATCCAATGGTAAAGCATACCATCACACCAGGTGGTAACCCAGGATGTGGTTACCAAAATTTTGATTATTTTCAAAACTGCATCACTGATATGGGCGCATTTAATGCGTGATTAACAACGAACCTGGACGCAGGAATGGCGTGAAGTCGCTTTTCAGACAAATCAGAATCCTGTAAACAGCATCAAGATTGCCACATCCGTATTTAACAATATCGTGAATAATGCACATTACCAGCTAGGATTCGACATCATTACACTGTTCATCGCCCCATTGGATACACGTCTCGATTACTTCTTGTTGGCATTCTTGACTCTCTGAATAGCGGCCATTAAATTTCTGGTGAGTTAAAGCCCGCCCCTCTGCTCTATATTCCAGGCTTTCGTAGCACAACATTTAAGCACGATAATGCACGACCGCAAGTTGTCTGTATTGTCTGGACATTCCTTGATAGATAATGTGTTCAACCGTTGCTCCGGCCAGCGCGTTCCCATTATCTCACACCAATGAAAATGTCTGTTTAATCGTTGAAAAGCCAGTGGCCCGCCACCACTCACCAGTAACTACAGTATGTGAACTGTGACATTCTGTTGAAGCTTCATTCATATAATGTTTATTTCAATAAGTTATTCAGGAAAAGTAAATATATTTCATAAAATAATTTTGGACAAAAGCATATTTTAAGTAAGGGGGAAAAAATTACCTTTTTTAAAAAATATATGAATTATGACTCAGATTTATTTTTTTCGGAAAATGAGTCACTGAGTTATAAAAAAATTAGTTTACAGACTTACAACCTATTCCAAATATTAAATTTCAAGGTATAAATTAAAAATTTGAATTAGAACGTCCTAGAGGTTATTGACTTTTTCATTTAAAAATAAAGAAAGTATTAAAAAATCACAGAGAAAATTAGACCCAATTTAAGCAAGTAAAGTTATGATTTTAGAAATATAGAAACATTGTAGAGAATGGTATTGCTTATTCAGTGTTTTTGACATTTTTTCGTTCTGTCTTAAAGGTATAGCGCCATCTCTAAACAAAATTTTAAACTAAAATTAATTTAATCAGTCAAAACTTGTCATCTTATTGAGAATTTAAAAACAAACGTCACTGTTGCACGTCAGTTAATTTATTTTATGTTTAAATTATAGATTTTTTGCATCATACGAAAAATCATACGAAATGCGTATAATTTTATACCTGGTAAAAAAAAAAAAAAAAAAAAAAAAAAATAGTGATAAAGTAATATACACTTGCAACGTCAGACGCAAATAAAGAAAAATAAAAGCTGATTTGAACAGACTAGTGAGCAGAAACGACAATTCTTATTTACAGAGAAAAAAACAGTTTAAGTTATTCTACAGCACGGTTAATACCCGGTTTGTACCATTATAATTGTAGTGGAATTATCTTCAGTATTGAAATTATATTTTTTCGACTGAGTGAAAATCATTCCTGGACCGGGCTTTGACTTACAAGGTCAAGTCTCTACCAATTGAGCTATCCAGGCCGAAAAACCGGTCGGCATTACTCACTCAGACAACCTTTTGGCAGAAACATCTGGTCTATCATATACATAGCTCGACAGAAATAAGCCGCAGGTATTTCTGTCGAGCTATCTATATGATAGACCAGATGTTTCTGAAAAAAGGATGTCTGAATGAGTAATACCGACCGGTTTGTCGGCCTGGATTGTTTAAATAAATTTAAATGAAATAAGTCTTTAGATACAGAAAATGAAATAATAATAATAATAATAGATTTGTGTATTTCTGCCTAAGCTATGCTTCATTTAATGAGATTTCGCTTTAATAATTTATGTCCACAGGCTTTAATGAACAAAACATTTGTGCGTCCCTATAAAAAACTATTACTGGCGCTAGCGTCAAAATGAATAAAGTTCGTAGGATGGTGAACTGCTACAACATACCTATCAATTTTTAGCTCAATCGAATAAAGCATTTAGACAATAGAGCACTTTATACACTAGCGTAGCAAGACCACAATTTCGAGAGGGGTGGGGATGGGGAGGGGGTGTAACTTTTATTTACTTTTTTCCCTTTAATTTCTGTTTTGAGAAACTGTTTGATATATACGATATAGAATTGATTCTACTCTCTTGTATATTCAATAAAATAAAGTATGGTATTAGAAAAAAAAAATCAATTTCCGGTTTTCGACGGATTTACACGTTTTGACAGATCCAGAACTGAATTAACCATTTTTAGAAAATATGTGTCTGTGCGTGTGACAAAAATTTTTATTGCAACTGTATTTCAGGATCTAGCGCACATAATTTCATTTAAATTCACATGTAGTTGCACCTTGACATAAATTAGTGCCAGTTAGCTTTTGATGCAGATCACTCAGCAGGTGACGCAGCTAGACCGTGATTTGTTGTATTTAAGGGAAGGCTATATCTCAAGTTCTATTGTGTATATTACCGAACAAAATACAGAATATGAAAAGTACTTTATGAAACATAATACTAAGTGAAATTGGGTGCAGATCGTCTGATAGATGCCGCTGCTGTGCTGCAGTTTTCCCTGTTAACGGGAAATCTATATCTCAGACTTTATTGCATGTAATTGCACAAAACTTGAAATATAAGAAACCCATTATGAACCATCAAACCCAGTTTGATGGTTGTATTCGGGTACATATCGGCCGGCACGTGATGCTGATATGCTACAAATTACGTTCTTGAGTAGGAAGGCTAAATTATAACTTTCATTGCATATAAATGCACTAAACTTCATATGTGTGATAGCCATTATGAAGACGATCCTGACTTAATTTGGGGGCATTTCAGCCGATAGGTTTCAGTGCTATCACTGAACTTCTATGATTTTCCACATGACTACATCTCAGCATCTGTTGATTAAAAGTGCGTAAACCTGCATACTTAATGTAGCTATTGAAAAGGTATGGTTAAACTTTTATGCATGTAAAAGTGATATAAAATTATTAAGTGGCGCTCTAATACAAAAAGATATAGAAGAACGTTTTGTGATGGCTACAATATACTACTTTTTAAAGAAATACCGTTTTAGAGAGATAATATGGGTTCTATTATTTAGATTTAAAGCTCAAGGATAGAAGGTGCTGCCTTAATTAAGAAAACAATAATACAGCATTGACAATTTTTCGACACCAGTAATTTGGTCAACATTTTAAGAATCTTAAATATTAATGGGAAAAAATCTAAATTATATATCATAAAAAGAATTTAAAAAAATCTATATGAAGAATCGAATTCGATATAGGTATAAATATTAAACAACAACATAATTTCCAAAAATTGGTGTGGGTTGCCACTTTCATATCGCAATCGTACACCTGCTTTACATCTCCTGATGAACAGTTATATTCAATTATTTTGATTTGAAATAATTACTGTGAGCTTTGCTTACAAAGCCTGTATCCATTACCTTTCTGTTTTATACACGTTCCGCATTGTAGAAATTGTACAGTATGCATGCACATGAAATAAAAAATTACTATGTTGAGGCTATACAAGATTTTCTTCTATACTATCCTATAAAAATTAAAGCAGCACCAAAATATTTATTAAATAATTATTTATTAAAATTATTTTTCATGATAAATGCAGACGATTTTTATATCAGAGAAGCAAAACAATGAATTCCGAATGGAAGTCAACTTGTGCTAACCTCAAAAGAAAATAGCTCTTTTTTCCCCTCCCCTAAGGCGTACCACGAGCTACAGTTATAAAATTGTAAGTCCAGCCACATATACCTAAAAAGAAAATTATAAAAAGTTTTCAATGCCTAACTATGCCCACATTTGGCGCACTCACTTCATTACATGGCTACCACGCGTTCTGAGGAAATGGGCAATCCATATTATTCCATTAATGTTCCTGCATTTACTGATGCAGGTTATATATATATATATATATATATATATACATGTTGTTTAACTAAATATTGTACATGCAAATACTATACAAATATTTCTTTCGTCAAATGCGTTTCGTAGTATTTTTATTCTAAAAAAGGTATAGTTTTCTTCTATGTGTAGTGAGTTATTTTCCATGCCTGAGAGGCATATATCAAAACAATTTGATAACGAATTAAAAGTTACATAATTCCTGAATGAAATTTAGATTTTAGAATCCTCCTTATTCTATAAAAAAACATTTTTTGGCAGATATAGCCGAGCATCTGAATTTTAGAAGACATTCCGCTATCAGAAGAAACGTTTAATCCCAAGATTATGAAATTTTTCAGGTGTTGAATATGAAAAAAGAAATTCAGTATCTGAAATAAATGCACATAAAACTGATTTTGTAAACTTTTATCAAAGTTCGAATAAAAATGCGCATGCTGAAACAAATGATATATCGTAAAGCAATGTGTCATTTATGTAGAACATTTATTTAAAATATTGACTTGTTTCATTTCCAATAACCGCAAAATTTTGTACATACTTTGGAAGTTGAATAATTTACCTCGATTACACAATTTGAATAGTGTGCATGTAAGAACAGCGCTAAAATCTCCCCTGTCGTTGAACTTGGTACTAACTTTGCGAAAATTTTCTTACCGTGTGCATCACAGTCTGTTTGTGAAATGTGGTTTCATACGATTCATACGTTTTTGCTGAATACCTCTAAATACTCAAAGTTATCTCTATGTCATCTTGTATTTTAATATTAGTTTCTTTCTTCTTAGTCATAACTCAAAGAGACTCTGTTTTTGAAGAAGCTATATAACTACTTATCTCCTCATTCATAACTAAGCAAATTCAATTTGTAGCTAACTTAATGTCAAGTGAAAGCAAGTGACCAAATAGATACGTTCAACTAAGAAAGTTATGCAGAAAATGATTGCTGCTAAAATATTTGAAAAAGAAAAAAGATTACTGCCTAGCCATTTCAATAACTATTTACTTTCTCAAAGAAAATTTATTTTTCCTAAATATGTCAAGAACTTCTGACTTTTATTCCAGAAATTTTGTCACACCTTATCTATCATTCAACTTATACTGAAAAAAACAGAAAAATAAAATTAAAATAAAATACTGGGAATTTGAGTGTCAGCACTTTTTGCTGGAAATTATGAGCGATGCTGTCAACTGTAATCCGCTGTTAACAAAACATGAATTTTATAAAACAATCGCGTTCGGACACGCAGGATCGAACCACAGTCCACAACATACAAAACGACAATATTACCTCATTAACTCCGATTTACGTCTTGGATAATTGTTTAGCACTGACCAATAGTGTTACCAACATATAGGGACTTTTATATTTAATATTATATAATCTAATATATAATTTAATTATATAATCTATATATAATCTAACCAGTCATGTCTGATTGTATGGTAATCATTCTATATTATTTAGGTATAATTTAGCATGTATGTTATGCTAACGTGCGTGGCTCAATTCTCGGCGTTATTTGTCGGACGGAGAATGGCAACAGCATATGCCAGAAAAAAATTACGCGGTGTGTCATGTTGGGCTCAATAATGGTTGTGTAATTGAAAGATGTTGATTGCGGTTAAGTTTTATATAAAAACGAATAACAAAAATTATATAAAAAAAAATAATAATCGTCAAAATTTGTGCTAATTGATATATACGAAAGTTCCTAGAAGTTGGAAGCACTGTTGCCCATACTTTATTGAACAAGGTGCATTGTATTGCCTTTTTTTCCCCCTTTATTTTAATCAATAAAAAATAAATAATATATATTTATATATTTAATGTTATTGCACAGATTGTGGAGCTCCACCAAACTATAATATATTTATATTACTTTTAATATCATTATTATTTAATCAAGAAAGCTTGCGAAAAATAAATAATTTACGGACATTTTACATTTTATTGAAATATTTTCAATACACAAGTCATCATGTAAAGAGTAAAATAAAAATAAAATAAAATAAAATAATAATAATAATAAATGTTATTATTATTTTATTATTCACAATTTCTGGATTAAATCTCAGAATTTGTAGACGTATATGTGATTCATTGTTAAAGGGTACAGTGACTAGAATATGCATTGTGGCAAGCACTTGTAACTAAATGCTTAAAATACTCATGACAAAAGAAAAAAAAAAGGCCTCGCAAACTGCGCTGCGATCGAAATTTTTTGCCCAAATCTAAATATATTTAAATAATGATAAATGATGACATGACAGTGCAATGTAACAAACAAGAAAACTTATTAAACAATGTTAATAAACAAGAAAATTAGTTAAACTTAAACTATATTTAAGCCAGAAAATTAAATTATGCTGTACCAATCTCCTCAGCAGGTGGGAACACAGCTATTAAAAACTATGTAGTTCTAGAAGGTTTCGAAAGATATGCAGGCTAGCATACTGCAAATATATTTCAAACTGAATAGTAATGAAAAACTTAAAATTGTAAAACAGTGTTTCTATTTCTTGAAAATTAAATATTGAAATTTGTATCCTTTAAGTTTCATTTTTCATTATACTAGTAATTTGAATTTTTAGTGTCAGCACCGCAGCTTCTGGCTTTTTTAACGGTGATCCATATAGGTGTCCAGTTTGATGCTCACGGATTAAAGCCTTTTTTGGACGATCGTTTGCTGATGTTTGGAGTTATTTTGTTTCGCTAGACCTGGAAAGTTTTTTGGACATCTATGGATATGGAGTTAGAATTTCAATGTTTAAAAGGTTTTTGAGCTAGGATGGATTTTGCAGTTGTTGTTTCTTGCAGGTGGTGAGTGTTTCTTCTTTGTCTGGCAGGTTCGGGTAGGGGTATGTTTGGCTAGCATTTTCATATAAAAATCTATATAAATAAGCTTTATAATAAACAGCTCTTTTGTTTCAGTTGGCTGTAACATATGATTTTAAAATTTCAATATTCAATTTCGATAAATAGAAATACTTTTTTACATTTTTTTACAATTTTATGATTTTCAAATTTCAATATTTAATTTTCAAGAAACAGAAATACTGTTTTACAATTTTAAGTTTTTCATTACTATTCAGTTTCAAATATATATTTGGAGTATGCTAGCCTGCATATCTTTTGAAACCTGCTTGTACTACATAGTTAATAATAGCTGTGTTACCACCTGCTGAGGAGATTGGCACAGCATAATTTAATTTTCTGGCTTAAACAGAGTTTAACTTTAACTAATTCTCTTGTTTATTAACATCGTTTAATAAGTTTTCTTGTTGTTTGTTACATTTCACTTTCATGTCATCATTTATCATTATTTAAATATATTATTGTTTTTCTATACAAATTTGTGCTGCTTTGAGTGCCTTTTTATACAAATTATTTTTTGTCATTTATATTGAATTTAATATATATATATATATAATAAAATTAAATTTGCCTACGCATAAAAAAATAAAATACAAAAAGGATGTTGTTATAATTAAAATATATATATTTATATATATAATATTGTTAAACTCTTACGTCAGTATATTATTCAAGTATAAATCTGTATGTATATTACACTAACGTACGTGGCACAATTCTCGGTGTCATTTATAGGATGGAGAAATGGAAAGGCATCAGCCCGGGAAAAAAAAAAAAAAAAAAAATATATATATATATATATATATATGCAAGAGCATTGTTAGGCTTAATAATAGTCGTTCAATTGAAAGGTAATCGCAGAAAATTTAAACGGAAGTTTTAAACAAAGAAAAAATAATAAAAAATAAACAGTAAGATCTTTCCGAATTTTCATTCCTAAACTTTGTTAACATAACCCAATTTTACTTTTTATTTTTATTTTTTATGCATTAATTTTTGACACCAATAATATGCTTCGCATGGGAGTTAATTAAGCATCATATTAAGAAGAGCCTTAATGATATTACCTTCAGAGCAATTTTTTAAATATAGGAGCTGAAGTAGATCTGCAAGCATATTTTTTTCGTGGCAGGCATGTTCTTTTCGCTATGTTTCATTTTTAGCTCTGGTTTATATTAAAGATATTTTTCGTACTCTATTTGGTTTTAGTTTGTTTATTAATTTCGTTCAGTTTTTGTTGACTTGTTTTAATCTTGAATTTTATGTTTAAATTTCAGTTTGGAGTTAATAATTTTATTTTTCAATACTATATTTAAATATATATATATATATTAATTAATTAGGAAATCTACATGCAATATTTTAAACCTAGCATTCTGTTAAAAATATAAGCAAAATATGATTTTTTTTTTTTTTTTTTTTAATATAAATTAACAAAAAAGTGCTATCGTTAACAGTAGTAGCAAAAAAACTCAAAAAAGTATAAATTTAATATATGACTTTTTTGGCAAAAAAAAAAAAAAAAAAAAATTCTAAGTAGCTCAGTTCTTTCTTATCATTTCTTTATTTAAGCAACTTTATAGCCATTTTAATTCATTGCTAAAATTACAACAGATATTAAAAGTCGCGAAGGATCCTACACCAGAACTATAATACACTAAAACCTAGACTAACTACTGCATACTAAAACACATTTTACGTAAGAAGTTATAACCCCTCCCCCCTCCAAAAATAATAATAATAATAATAATAATAATAATATTAAATAAATAAATAAATAAAACAAAGTCACTGAAATAACGAGAAAAATTCAAAAGTACGCTTAAAAAGCTCTAATGTAGCTGCACTATAATTAGTTTTGCCTTATTATTTAAAAGTTTTTCTTTGTATAAAATACTACGCTAATTTAATATACAAATAAATGAGCTACAATTCGTAACTCTAAGATATATACATCCAGAATATACATAAATACCAAAATAATAATAATAGTGATAATATTTATATTTGTGTCATGATTGAAATAGTGCTCATAGCATATTCTAATACTAGATTTGGGGTGAAACTGCTGTCTTTATAAGGTCAACCGGATAAATTAAAAATAGTAAATAACGGGGCAGTAAACACTCAGTATATTATGTATAGCCTTGTCCAAATGGAATTGAGATTAAAATACAGAAGTTCTCTTTCGATATTTTCGAAATTGTCTCATTCGATGTATGATCTTATAAATATCCAAAGCAGACGGGTAAGGCATTGCCCCAGGCATTAGAGACACGCACCGCAAGTTCAGCGTTGAGGAAGGTCCCCCAAAAGCAGTCGGGATCCGAAGTAGGTTCTAAACAATTTCAACATATAAATTTTTTATTTATAAAATGAGGTAAAACTAAGTGATCCTTATGTATATGTATATATATATATGTGTGTGTGTGTGTGTGTGTGTGTATTTTTTTAATTCCTTAAAATAGTGAGCAGAAAAGTGGACAAAGTCTGATAGAATGTATATAAGATATCGATTAATTTTAATCAATTTACTCATTAATAAAAGCATTGTTCTTTACATTCATTTTTATACGCTTCATTTAAGTAATATTAATATTGTTATTTGACAAAGTGCAAATGAGGAAGTTTTTCAATACTTATTTTTGCTGATGCTTTAAAATTTGAAAAAAAGTCTAATTAGGTAATATTCTGCCAAAAGTATATAAAAATATTGTTCTCGTTATCTTTATTTTTTATTTTATTTTATTTTTTATTTTTTACATGTCCATTTTAATTTCCAACTTACCAAAAATTTTCAATATAAATATTCTTTTAAAGCAAAAATATTCAAGATTTAAAATATGCTAGTATCACCATGTGGTCAAAACTCGGCCACTTTTTTGCAAGGCAAGGCAAACAAAGTTACCTTGTCCTTGTCCTTGGACCTTGTCATTAACGGAATTAATATGCAACACAGCTGCGGCAATTGTTTGTCGATATGCACTCTAACTCAATCAGCAGAGTTTTACTTAATATATTTCCCTAAGTTCGGTATGCAGTAGATGTTAAGCCTTTCCTGAAATGAGAGGAAATAACAACGTGGAAACGTTCCTTGTTGGGTGATACAGCCCAAAAGCTAATCGGTACCGTGTCAAACCAAGGTCCAACAAAATATCAAATTCGGCTACGTTAATTCCATTCATTCATAAAGTGCAGTGTTTGAACTAAAAAAAGACAGTAATTTTTCGAAAATGGTCGAATTCAGTTCGGGAAATCTCAAAACGTGTAACTTCATCGAAAACCGAAAATCTAAAGTTTCTCTCAATCTTAAACTTTTTTCTTATATATGCATAGGAAATAATAATAAAAAAAATAAAGTAGTCAATTTCATTTAATTTAAACGTAAGGAAAGCACAAAACATGTAAATTCAACGAAAACAGGAAATGAAAATTTTTTCCATATCTTCTACTTTATTCTTATACATGCAGAATAGCTTGTGCATGTATAAGAATAAAGTAGAAGATATGGAAAAATTAAGTAAATCTACGTAGTAATAGTTACTACTAATTAAGTAGTAGTAAATCTACTTTTCAAAAAATAAATAGTAAATTTTAGTTCATTAAAATGCAGAGAAATCTCAATACGTGTAAATTCATCGACAACCGGAAATCAAAATTTTTTCCGTATCTTCTACTTTCTTCTAATACATGCAGAAGCTAGTAATAAATCCACTTTTTTAAAAAAATAGTAAACGATTTCAGTTAATTGAAATGCAAGGAAATTTCAAAATATATAAATTCATTGAAAACCGGAAATAAAGTTTTTCCAAATCTTATTCTTCCTGTTTATATATGCAAAAGATATACGCAAGTGAAGTGTGACGTCACTGACCGTTGTTGGCGCCAAGTAAAATATATCCTATGTTAACCGTCAATCGGATTTTTTGTAAAAAAAATAAATTAAAAATTGACGAAAATTATTTCCTGATTTTAATTCCCATATTTGGACATAGTTAAATTAGTTATCGTGCACATGTGTTAGATTAAGTTATTTTGCTGTCAAATTGACAAAATTTAAATTTCAAATTAAAAATCGCTAGAAACAAAATGGACATAGGTCATAGATTTGATATATGTTCATCCTTGGCGTTTTGCATATTTGACGATCAAAAACGTAATATGAAAACATACATGACCAATGTAAATTTTTGTAATACTCTTAATGTACGTTATTAAAATAAGCATGTTTTTTGAAAGGAATTAAATATGTTCGCCAGATAATTTAGCGATATTTTATTTTTTTTTATTTTTATTTTTTTCGTCAAGGACGACGGGTATCAAATCTCTTCCTTTTAAATGAATCTCGTTCTTTTGAACTGAAATGTTTATATTTATAATAAAAAAGGGGAGTCTTTTTTTTTTTTTTTTTTTTTTTTTTTCTAGAGCATTGAAATTTGAAAAAAAAAAAAAAAAAAAAAAGGAATTTTACGGAAAAAATCTAACACAATCTAACACACGGAGACAGTAATTTATATAAAACTATACCCAAATATGAGGATTAAAATCGGGAGATAATTTTTCTTAGTGCTTAAAATTAAACCAAATAATGATTAAAATCAATCTAATTAACGATTAACATAGGTAATTTTTGCTTGGCCCCACGGACGGTCAATTATGTCATCACATAGCTTGCGTATAGTAATAAATTTATTCAAAAAAAAAAAAAAAAAAAAAGTGTATTTCAGTTAATTGGAATGCATTATGTTTTCGCTTAAATATATGTTTGCAAATTAATTAGATCTTAATAAAATTAGAAAATACAATGAACTCTAATAAATCAAATTCTTTTTTAACTTGCATTTATTTTGAACAGTACAAACTTTTTATCTACCACTCATGCGCTCAAACTTTTGCCAATTTAATGGCTGTATTCTCTTAGAACAAAAAATCTGTAGTGGACAGTATAGTGATGCTACATTATACAAATTACTGTGTCTATGGTTTTATTTGAGTTTTAAGAAATTGCCAGATTTAACATTCTATGTTTAGGTATTTTTTAATGTAAAAGAACACGTGAATGAAAGGGAAAAATGAGGGAAAATGTATAAAAAATAAAAGCATTTTTAAATACCATCTTGACGTCGTAAATAAAAAAAAAAAATCATTTTTATATTCTGCACATTTCGCTATCCATACCTTTCAAATGATACCATTTACAACCCTCTACTCCCATAATTAATTTGTTAAAAGTCTACCACAAATTTTATGCTTGAATATTAATATATAGATATAGTCATAATTCATGGTTTTCGACTTTTTACCATTAGATATCACTGCAGACACTGGCAATACTTGGAAAAATTAAGATTAAATGTCGTAATTACAGTATTATTTTCCGCCTTTATTTTCTTTTATTATTATCTTTTAAATTTGTATGCAATTTTAAAGTCATTCATGGTATTATAAAGTTATTTTATATGCTGACAAAAGCACACCTGGTTTGTTTTGTCTATTATTACAACCGAAGTGTTCCAACTAGGGTAATAATTTATTTCATATTATCAGGACGGTCATATTTAACTCTAATTTACTCCAAAAGTTAAACTATTTGACTCTAGTTTAATCATTTTCCTTTTAATAAAGTTTAATTAACAAATTTATTCGTAAAAAAATGTTTTTTCAAATAAATACAGTGTCATATATATATATATATATATATATATTGCATTTAACGACAATTCAACTAAACTTGTCGCTTAGAATTTTTATGTCTTTAAAATATAATATAATATATTTTTTCAATGGATATTAATATATATATATATATATATAATACTGATTTATAAATACATAATAATGCTAAATTAAATAAGAAAAGGAATTATGTCTATGGTTAGAATTTGATTTCCAATTATTTGTTTGATAGATGTACTATTTCTTCTGTACCAACACATACATAAATACGTATAAATATTAATGAGATTTCCCTTGGACGAGAGAAATGATTAAATTACTTTTCCAATTCAATATAAAGTTTTCCGCCTCTCGATATCGATTTTCATGATCTCGTCTAAATGCCAATGCCAATAAAACATATTGTATTATATAAAGATGTATAATTATTTCATACGTTCTTTAATACGTTAGACAGAAAATGATTTTTAAGATCCTATGCAATTTTTCTTGTCATTAATTTTTGTGCTAGTTTATATAAAATTATTTCTATTTATTGTGCAAATGAGTAGCATTTGTTTCATAATCGTATCAGTTAATATCGATGTTTAATTGATTTTTATATTAAAATGTTACTCAGAAATAGATACTAAATTTCGGGCAAAATATGTGTACAGTCGGAAAAATGTATCATCTGATGCTATCTTGTTATTAAATGACGCATCGGAATCTACATGCTATCATTCAACTAAAATTTAAGTGTGGTTTTCGAAAATAAGAAATGGGTCATCTGCAATATTTAAAGAACACCAAAAAAATACATAATTTTTTCTTTCGCATTAATGTAGTGCGATTAATATTTAACATATTAAATATTTTATATCTGATTGCGCAGTCAGTTTTATGTATGAAATAAGGTTTTCATATCTGTAAAAGTTGTTAGTTCTATGCTAACAGGAATTTCCAAATTTCATGCGATAGTATTCAGTAATATTGATTCTTCGTAATACTTTTTTGAAGTGCATTAGCAGTAACGTTTTCACTAGCACACAAACACATACACTAGAAACAAACTCATACACGTAGATGTATCATGATAGACATGGCAAAATTTATCCAGAATGCCTCATAATATATTGATATACAAACATTTCATATTCGGATATATTAAATATTACAGATTTCCTATATAATATATATTTGAAAATGGATATATTTATTTATCAATAGTGTGTATTTTGCATAACAACATAACAATATAAAAATAACAACAAAGCAATAGAAATATAAAAACTTTACAATAGAAATATAAAAACATAACAAGATAAATATAATGATATACATACCATTTATTTATTTATTTATTTATTTTCATTCATGCAAACAAATCAATAAATTTCATTTTTTGAGCTTTGTTTGAAAATCTCTACTTTATGTTTAGCAATTTTTATTTTATTGAGATTTGAAAATTCTACTACTGTTCATCTTCTAAACATTACAATAAATTTTAACTAAAAGAAGATATCTTTGAAATTCTAATTGATATATTGCAATTTTATTACGAAAAACTATTTTTATAGGTATTTTATAAGATTTTCCATGGATTCTCTTCTAATTCAATAAGAGAACATTGCAAACCATTTCTTAAACTAATCTTATATTTAAAACATTTACTCATTTATATACATAAAATCGTTCTTCCTGACTGACTGACTGAATGAGGGAGAGATTCATCATCGCCCACACCAAACCCTTGGACCCAGAAGCATGAAATTTTGTGACCATGTTCATTCTATGACGTAGGCATCTACTAAGAAGCGATTTTACAAAATTCTTCATAACTCAAATAAGAAAAGAAACAGATAACCGTAAAATTTTTGCTTTAAAATATAGCTAACACAAATGTCTAAAAATCGATTTCTGGAATTTTAGAAATTCGGTCCCCAAGGGGGGGGGAGGGCAAATGGTGATTTCGCATGCATTACACGTGATTTCACATAATCCTATATATCACACACAAAAAAGCAGATATACATGAAATTTTTGCTCTAATATATAGCTAATGAAAATATCTAAAGCCAATTTCTGGAATTTTAGAAATTCAGCCCCCAGGTGGGGCAGCAAGGGAGTGGGGCTATGGACAAAAACAAATAGAAATACAGTTAGGACGTTCAAAATTGGTACAGATAGGTTTTAAAGGCCTGCAATTCGAATGGGGATATTTTCGAAAGTGTAAAGTTATAAGGAGGGGCGAGAAGGGGAGAGGGGAGAGGGGAGGGAAAAATAAAAATAGAGTTACATCGTTCAAAATTGGTATATAGAGGTTTTCGATACTTACAAATCGATTGCAGATATTTTCGAATTTGTAAAATTATTAAGAGGGGTGGTAAGGGGGAATGGGGCGGTAAGGAAGGGGAGGGTACGGGCAAAAACAAATAGAAATACAGTTAGGCCGTTCAAAATTTGTACAGATAGGTTTTAGAGGCCTGCAAGACTGATTGACGGAGTGAGGGGGTGATTCATCATCACCCAGACAAAACCCCTCTACCTAGAAGCATGAAATTTTGTGACAATGTTCTTTCGATGACGTAGGCATCCACTAAGAAGCGATTTTAAAAAATTCGCCCCCCAAGGGCGGGAGGGGAGCAAAACGTGATTTCACAAAATTCTTCATATCTGAAACAAAGAGACAGATATCCGTAAAATTTTTGCTTTAAAATATAGCTAATACAAATGTCTAAAATTCGACTTCTGGAATTTTAGAAATTCAGTCCCCAAGGGGGGGGGGGGCGAAACGTGATATCACATGCATTAAACGTGATTTCTCATAATCCTATATATCTGAAACAAAGAAACAGATACACATGAAGTTTTTGCTATGGGGCAAAAACAAATAGAAATACAGTTAGACCGTTCAAAATTGGTACAGATAGGTTTTAGAGGCCTGGAAGTCGAATGGAGATATTTTCGATAAAATAAAGTTATTAGGAGGGCTGGGAAAGAGGGAGGGGAGAGTGGGGGGAGCAAAAAAATAAAAATAGAGTTAGATCGTTCGAAATGGGGATATAGAGGTTTTCGATATTTACAAATCGATTGCGCATATTTTCGAACTTGTAAAATTATTAGGAGGGGTGATAAGGGGGGAGCTATGGGCAAAAACAAATGAAAATACAGTTAGGCCGTTCAAAATTGGTACAGATAGGTTTTAGAGGCTTGCAAGTGGAATGGGGATATTTTCGAGTGTGTAAAATTATTAGGAGGGCCGGGGGGCGGAGGGGCAAAAAAAATAAAATACAGTAAGATCATTTAAAATTGGTACATAGAGATTTTCGATACCTACAAATCGATTGCGGATATTTTCGAATTTTTAAAATTATTGGGAGGGGTGGGAAGGGGGGGGCGGAGGGACAAAAAAATAAAAATAGAGACAGATCGTTCAAAACTGGGACATAGAGGTTTTTGATACTTACAAATCGATTGCGGATATTTTCGAATATGTAAAATTATTAGGATAGACGGGAGGGGGGGGGCGAAAGGGGGAAATAATATAAATAAGACTTAGAGCATTTTGGGATTTTTTTCCGAAGGCAGTGGACATTTTTCCTAATCAGGCTTTGTTTCTCTCTCTCTCTCTCTCTCTCTTTTTTTTTTTTTTTTTTTTTCACGTGATAAAAATTAATGCAATTTTGAGAATTCAGTAATTATAGTGATTCATTTAAAAATAGGGTCCAGCGAAGCGGGCGTTGCCTCTTAGTAATTTATAAAATATTAAATTGCAAAAAAAGTAATATACGATTTTCAATCTTTAGTATTTCCATTTAACATATTAAACTTTATTTTATACAATCTCAAATAAAATCGATTGCCTCATTAAAGAATAATGAATAATTCTATACAGTTTTTTCTTGTAAAAATTAGCAAAATTGAAAATTTCGATGTTGTAATTCAACATAATTTCTAAAACTAGTTAATTTTTTTTTTTTTTTTTTGTTTAATTTTCTTTAATTATATTGCATTTTTAACTTTAAATATTCACAGCTAAATTTGATAAGAACTGTCAAAAATATCCATTACTTTACCGAAAGTGAAAATTAAATTTTCCTTCTTAAGTACATATTAATTCAAGTTTAACGAGAAAATTATGTCTTAAAATCTGTCAAAAGCTTATCGGTAAAAAATGGATTTTTCACTGATATCCATTAAAATTTTAAATGAATTTCTTGTCATTCTAAAAGAAAATCTTTTGAATAAATTTTTAAACACACGTATCTATTGACTGTTAAATGATTAAGAAATTGAAATTTATACGGTAAAGGAATCTGTTACGCTAATATTTATACTTAGAAACAAAAATAATAATTGTACTTAGAAACAAAATGGCAGACCAAGTAGGCAAACAAATATGTAAAATGCACTTACGAGATAAGCCTACTGTACAAATTTTGTTCAAATTAATTCAGAATAACAAAAGTCATCATGTTAAAAAATTAAGTGGCCGCCACATGGGTCAAAATAGCGGAGCAAGTTGCTCAGTGAACTAATCCAATATATTTGTAAGATAAGTCTACTGTCCAACTTTGGTTCGAATAAATTCAGTATTTCAAAAGTTAACGAGATGTCAAAGTCTCAAGTGGCAGCGTTCAAGTGCACGCACTTAGAAACAAAATTGAGGAGAAAATTGTCACCGAAATCACAGATATTTGAATGATAAATCCATTTTTCAACTTTAGTTTGAATTGATTAGTTATTTCAAAAGTTATCTAGATAACAAATTTTCAAGTGGCTGCCTCTTGGGAAAAATATAACTGAACAATTTGCCCAGCAAACTCATCCAAGACATTTCAAGCTTAAGTTTACTGTCCAACTTTGGTTCGAATCACTGCAGTGTTTCAAAAGTTATTGTTATGACAAATTTTCAAGTGACATATCCAATGAACTTATCTGAGACATTTGATTGATAATACCACTACCTAAATGTTATGCGAATTGATTCAATATTACAAAAGTTATCATAATGACAAATTATCAAATGGCAGAAACTTGGAAATAAAATTGCAGATTAAGTTACCAAGCGAGCTTATCCAAGACATTTTAATGATATGTGCATTTTCCAACTTTTGTTTACATCAGTTTAGTAATTTAAAAGTTATTGTGATGGCGCATTTTCAAGTGGCAGCGTGATTTCATATGGCCGCAACTTGGAAACAAAATATCGGCAAAAGTTGCCCAGTAAACTCATCCAAGATAATTGTAGGATAAGATCGCTGTCCAAATTTGGTTGCAGTTGAAAAATAATTTAAAAAGCTATCATGTTTCTAAATTTTCAAGTAGTAAGTAGTAACCTAATTTTAAGTTACCTCGCTTAGTTTATAACATCTGCACTTTGTTAAAAATGCCAGATAAAATTCATTAATGAAATGGTTGCGACCCTTTTATGATTATGTATACATCAAAATTCAACCAAATCCAGTCTTAAATGCGCTTTTTACAGTGTGAACTTTAAATTTTCAAGTGATCTCCACTTGAAAACAGAACTTTGGAGCAACTCAGTTAACAAATTCATCAAAGATATTTATAAGATATACTCACTGTCCGAATTTGATTCGATTGGGAGTATTATTTCGGAAGTTATGGTGATTATAAATTTTCAAGTGGTAACCTTATTTCAAGTGGCCCAACTTAATTTGAGATGACCGTCACTTTGTTAAAAATAACGGAAAAAATTCATTAATAAACTTGGTTGAGACCCTTTTATGATTATGTATACATCAAAATTCATACAAATTGGGAATACGCGTTTTATAAAGTAAATTTAAATATTTCAAGTTGTCTCCACTTGAAAACGAAATGCCGAAGCAATTTAGTTAACAATCTCATCGAAGATATTCATAAGATTAGTTCACTATACAACTTTTGTTCAATTTGGAGTATCATTTGTGAAGTTATCATGATTTTAAATTTTCAAGTCGTAACCTAATTTCAAGTGGTCCCGCTTAACTTAAGATGTCCGCCACTTTGTTAAAAATGGCAGATAAAGTTCATTAGAAAAATTGATTGAGACTCTTATATGGCCTATATTTAAATCAAAGTTCAAGCGATTCCGACTTTAAATGCGCCTTTTAGAATGTGGATTTGAAATTTTTAAGTGGCCGCGACTTGAAAATAAAAAGGCGCAGCAATTTGGCTAACGAAGTCATCAGAGATATTTATAAGATACGTTTGCGGACCAAAGTTTTTTGAATTTAGAGTATTATTTTGGGAGATATCGTGATGACAAAAGTTTCATTATACATACACTGTTAAAAATGGTTTCTTAAAAATAGCTCCGAAACAATATATACTTAAATTTGAAAACCCATGTACTCATTTTTGAGTATATTGATATGTCAAACTTGGGGATATTGGGATTCCCATTTTTGATCATGTCAGTATACTTAAAAATGAGTACATGGAATTTCAAATTTAAGTATATATTGTTTCGGAGCTATTTTGAGACAAATCAGCTCGTTTTTAAGAAATCATTTTTAACAGTGTACATATATATATATAAATATGTATATAGATAGATAGATAGGTAGATAGATAGACGAAGTGATTGCTTTAGATCGATTTGTAAAGACTAAAAGTGCATGTGTAATTATTGAATTAACCTTTATTTTCATTATCAAAAATAAACTATACAACAGATTAGTTAAGTTTAGTTAAAAATGGACAGTAGGAAATTACAAGCATTAATGTATTGGATCATTAGTCATTTGTATTCATCGTAGTCAAATGTAAACTTACAACATTTACCGCGAAAAACATTTGTTCTAACTAAAGAAATATTTACAAATATTTTTAATCACATTTTTGTTTAACATCTACTTGATTTTTATAAGATTTAACTGCAATGACTTATTCTAATTCCTAAATATGCATAAAATTTAACAGATTAAAGCTAGTAATAAATTATTTTAAATATATATATATATATATATATTTTTTTTTTTTTTTTTTTTTTTTTTTTTTTTTTTGCGAAGTTAAAAAAAGAAATTAGAAGTCATTCCTCTAAACAGACAGTCAGAAGTGGAAGAAATTTCGGTTCTGAAAGAGATTTAAAAGAAAAAAATATGTAAACTATTAAAAAGAAGTTTAATTAACACTTTGAAATAAACAAATAACACAAACAAACTAAATATAGTATGTCTTATTTTCTGTCATCCAGAAAAGCTGTACAACTATTTTCAATACTTTCTATTACATTGGACGAGTTGTTAGCTCAATGTTAAGCAAAATTATATCTTTTAAATATAACTATAATGTGCAATGTACAAATTTTAAAGTTATTAAGTTGTCACATAAATATAATTGAACTATTCTTTATATGTATAATAATGTAGGGCATTAAAAAATACGTAGTCATGTACTAAAATGTTTTGAAACGTGTCTATTTCTTTATTGCGTTTTTATTGCGGTATATAAAATGTGGCTTTGTTTATAAAATGCATCAATATATGAATTTTCTGCGAAATTACCACTGTTTTTTCTATGAAAAAATGGTATTGAAAATAGTGACAATTGCAGACTTGTTATATGCTTACAACTTATTATTTCACAGCCGTTTTAATTAAAACATATACATATTTAAAAAATAAAGCATCAAATGAGAGTATAAACGTGCATTTAAATTACAGGTTTTATGTCATTGTTTTCTATATTTTTATTGAAAAGATCGATTTATATTTCTGATTCTTCTTTTATTTGATTTGGTGAGAGAAACGTGTTATAATATTTTTGTTTTGACTTTTTTTATAATTTATTTTATTTTATTTATTTATTTATCTATTTATTTTTTAGCTTGGAAAAGTTTTCTAAAATAACATCTTTTCACAAGACAGCAAAGCTAAAAAATAACCCTTTATGTTTCAAAATTTTTTATCAGGAAAAGCATTTTAAGATTATTCTATATTTTTATATATACTATGACAGATTGAAGATCTCTGAAATTCCCGATTTATGTATAGTATTCAGCTTTTACCATATCTGATACTGGTGTTCAGCAAATATGACTTGCAAGGGTATAATTTGAAATTGAGCGTTTTATTTAATTTCTTATACTTTGGAAAATTGGGGTGGTAACATGATGTCAAGACATGCGATGGACACCTTTAACATTTTGTTAACCTCACGACCACACGTATCCGTTTACTAAGCTGTTTTTTTTTTTTTTTTTTTTTTTTTCACAATACACTGTTAAAAACGAAGTGCTGAAAAATGAGTAAATGGATATACTCATTTCAAATTGAGATTTTTGTTTCAAAAAGGAAAACACGCTTGTCTCATTCATAAAATATCGCATCTTTCCAAATTAACAACTGTTCATTTCATAATTTATTATAAAAATATTGAACTAAAAAAAAAAAAAAAAATTGTTCCTTTTAATCATAAAGAGTAACTTTAAACATAAGGTAAAGAGATATATAAACATAAATAATTCCAACACGAAATTTGTTTTCTGAAATCTCCAGAAAAACTTTGTGGCGATTTCATTCTGGTTTGCTGAAAATACATCAATCACGTCGGTATATTGGGATTCCCGATGGTCTACGCCAATTTTTATTTGCTTATTTATCAAATATATATATTTGCTAATCAATGCTGAAAATACATCAATCACGTCTGTACGGAATATTGGGATTCCCGATGGTCTACGCCAATTTTTGAACATGTTCCTATACTCAATATTAATTGCATGGGTTTTTTAAATTTGGGTACATTTGTGTGATTTGGTGCTATTTTGATTATGTGACATAGTTAAGTTTGAAGCAGTTTTAGTCCATTTTTGAGTATTTTTGCTTTTTTTTTTTTTTTTCAGTGCACACTTAATTTTTTTTTTCCAGTACTAAAGTGTGAAGGTTATATTTCATCGTCATAATGTTTATTTTCATACATACATAATTACGTTTTTAATTAGAAGATGATATAACCTGGGTTTTAGTAGGGTAGATCCAGGTAAGTTGAAATAAATATTGGTTTTTGGACTTTTAAAATTTTTATACAATACTTAAAACAATTCTGATGATTTGAAAATAAAGCATACGTATTGGGTTACAAAATCATGTACAACCTATCAAATAAATACATCTTTAAACGACACAAAAAGCACTTTACCTGAGAGTTTGCAATCATTCCAACTAACCGCGGCTACAGTGCTAGTTGGCATAACGTGACTTTGGTAGGGGGACTTTGGCAGACAACTTTGATTTTCTGGTAAAATTCTTTTACTTTTGTAAATAATCTTATTTTAGTAACATTTGGCGAAATTTTTATCTTTAAATATATAAGCAAATAAAAAATTCGCAAAAAAAAGAAAGAAAGAAAAGAAAAAAAGATCTGCTTATTAATATAACTGACTGTAATTTATTCAGATTTAGATTGATGTTACAAATTAACCACGAATCTAGTAGTTGAGCGCTCGTTTATTTGAACAAGTGCGTTCCATTATTGCACAATATTTCATTGTAAGTACATAATTCAATCATTCCATCGGCCATCTCCATTTTCCCCCATTCTAACTCTAAAGGACTTTCGAATCTCATTACTGTCGATTCCGTCAATTTTCCTTAGGCAATTACGGGTTTGGTATTTAACTAAATTAAAGATTTTTATTTTATTCAGGGTATTCAGTAGGTCCTTCATTCTACGAAGGATTCGTCACTGGATTTTTTTTTTTTTTTGTGTGTGTGTGTGTGTGTGCATCTTTGTCTCTTTTTGAGATTCTCCGTGGTTTGTGGAACTCGTCGAATGAAAATCCACCACCACTTTGACAGGAGACTAAAGAAAATAACTCTTCATCTTGGAGGAGATTCTTCCGTCTTTGAACTATCATTAAGATAAGAAATGCTATGTTGCTATGTTTAGCTATTCCAACTGACCCCATATTTAACTATGCTGCCTAGCTACATAGGGATACGCAAAATAATATAGATACAAAAGAATCTCAAACAACCGAAACAAAAGTCTATGATACATACATGTAACCCTAGTTAATCACTCTTGTTTAAAAACTCCAATAGCAGCGACAGAATTTGATCTGCAGATTTATGAGACCAAAAATTTACAATATAAAAATTCACTGACTAACTTGAAAATTGAAGAAACCAATATTTTTCAATCATAACGCTATCAAACCGACTGAATTCACGGTAGATGATGCAACTATATATACACTCTCCACTAGTAAAATGTCAATCATCTACCTACAATGTGACAAAAAATAAAACAACTACCTCCTTATGCCAGCAAAGCCCAGTCTAATTTACATTCTTAAACTGTGCTGTGAAAAGATTATTACAATTCCGTCGTTTTCCAAGGCGGTTAGATGAAAGCCGCTTCCTAGATTGCATAAAATATTTAGGTATCGAGTTGTTTATAAATATATGATTAATTACGATTTTCATGAAAAAAAAATATATATAATAATAAAACATCTTAAATTTTTATTTACTTTTGTGAAATAAATGTACGTGTGAATTTAGGTGTAATATGATAATTGTCAAAGTACGATAATTTTATATTACGTATTTCCAAAAGTATGATGGCTTTCATAGTGTGATGAACACTACAAATATTCTTTTGTAATTTATAGTTTTAAATTTGTGAATATATACGTACACGTTCATGAAACGTAATATTATTAAATATATTTAATATCTGGAAAAAATAGCTGCACTAGTGACAGATTGGATGCACAAGTTTGTGAATGCACGAAAATTTTTTCTGTCAACAAAAAACGCAAAATAAAAATATATTGTTATATCTTTATCAGAGACAAGGAATCTAAAAGACCCTTTTGTTATGGGTGGAAAGGAGTATCTGGAACGTTTTCTCTATCCGAAAATCATGTAAAACATGACTGGATGGAATCGAATGGCAATTGGTAGTGATTTAGATATTTAACACCTCCACCTCCCCCTCAAATTATCATATAGCGATTATTTTCACAGTTATGAACAAAAAAAGGAGGCACATGCGCAATAACAGTTTTGTAAGTAAATTGCACAGAAAGGAAAAACATTGCACTATTTTTACGTTTCCAGACATACGTTCGAAGATATTTTCACGGTATGAAATCTGTTAGTATCAAATATTGCTATTGTTTTTTAAACTATTTCCATTGAGTAAAAGATTTTTCAGCTTTACAGAATTAAAGGGTCTTCTTCTTCTTCTTATATATATATATATATGTATATTTTGTGTGTGTGTGTTTGCTATGTTGTAACCATTGACTTTTTTTTTTCAAAGGAATATTTTTCAATAATCGCACAATTCAGTTCCCTAAACTATTTTAATTTTTATTTAACAATCTACTTTTATTTATTTACACGTTTTGTTCATATAATACTTTTGATTCATTTTCAGATTCATTCTATCTATTAACCTAGGGTCATTTAATTTCACGAAAACGACAAGGAAATACATACTAAATATTTTCTTTTCTTAAGTTTATTTTCCTTCTATCAACAATAAACATGTCAGAAAAAAGATGTAAGATATTAACAATGCAGTGCCTGTTCAGTCTTTGAATTCAACATCACAGGTGCGGCTAAAGCACGAAGTTGACACATTTATCAATCACGTGCAAAATAAATCGCAAAAGTTTTTCACATTTCAAATGTCAAACTTTTCTTGTGCCGTGAATTTGGAATTTACAGAAACCCAAATATTTAAAACTGTTTATTCAGTTAAAGCAAATCACGTTCCTGAAAGTTTTTTAGAGAATGTTCGAAATTTTAAAATTTATCCTGACAAACACGTTTCATATAAAATTCTTTCAGAAATTTGTTTTTGAATGTCTACTGAATTATTTGAAATGCGAGAAATGATATAAATTTCACACAATTCATTTTTAATAAAATTTAGTTTGTATATTTGGTATTTTTTAATTTTTGATTTTTTGAACGGACGGGAAATTCACATATATGCGTGTTATGGATATTTTGTAATATCAAAAGTAATATTTAAAAGTTAAAAAAAAAAAAAAAAAAACAGTTTTCAAGTCTTAGGCTTCATTTCCACAGACATACTATAATTACAGTTAAAGTGTAATATATGAAATATTGTATTTATAACTTTTGAATTTATTTTAAAAATTATAGAAATATGTTTAGAAACAGCTTTCTATCTCATATATTTCTGTGTGAAAAGCGGGTGTGACAAAGATTTAAACATATAAGCATTTTAAATATTGATTTAGAGAAATATTTGCTTTATTTAAATACTAAAATTGTTCAAATACAACTATATGAAGAAGAGGTGTATTTAATTTGTCTAAAACTTGGAAAATGTGTCGACACATCAAACATCCGATTGGACATAATTACCACATTCCTAATACGTTAGCGAAGTTAATAAATAAATAAAATTAAGTTTATAATTACATAATTTTTTCTGATAATTTTCGCTAAGACAGTATTTTTACTTCCACTACCCTACTACCGTAGGTAATGGAAATATTGTATTCGGTGCAAAATTGATATCGAGTTTTCAGATGATTTTAACGTTTTAAGGCCCCATGAGTCCATGAAAATTGTTTTTAGCTAATGGTCAGTTTGTGTGTTTGTATTTCTGTGTGCATGTGTGTATGTGTATGAGGGAAATATTCTGCTATCACATCTCCGAAACTAATACAGTTAGAACTAGAAAACTTCATAATTAATACAGGCCTGGTGTACAAATAATTTCTTTATATTTTGTTGAAAACTGAAAAATCGGAATTGGGTCATCAGAAAGTGCGACCGTAAGTCCATATCTCTTAAACGGCTCTAACGATTTTCTTCAACGTTGCTATATAAATATTCTATTAAATATCCTTTCGACTGATATAGTTGGTTAGTTGAAGAATATTGATAAACGTCCTGTGTAAATAGCTCAATTTAAAGTCTTGCAAGTGCGTTCCTTTAAAAACGGATCTACGGGATTGTTTCAAACTCGCCATAGTAACAGCCTTTTATATATTATTTTGTATGTGATTATTTTTTAACGGTCAGTAATTGGGTATTTTTGGTAAAAGTTGGTATCACAAAAACGGCTCTAACGAATTTCTTGAAAATTGTTATATAAATCCATTTTAGATACCCTTTCACGTGTATTATGTGGTTATTATAGAAAAATTAACAGTCATCTTGAAGAGGTAGTTCGGTTTCAGATCTTGGAAAATGGTGTTTAAAAAAATAACTCTATCATTTTTTTTTTCTCATTTTTTAACTCTGTAAACTCTGTATTTTATGTCTTTATGCATGTATACAGTTTCTTACTGGAAAATATCAAATGCATATAATATCTCAAAAATAAATAAATAAATAAATAAAAATAAATGAATAATACGGTATGCAGTCTAGAAATTCTGAGCACATAAAAATATATACTTTAAAAAAAAAAAAAAAAAAAAAAAATCAAAACCCAACTAGAAATGCACTTATAGTCGTTTTCCATTTTTGTGATGCAAATGAAAGATATGGAATAATAAACCACGTATGTTTTATTTAATAAAAATTTAACTTTAAAAATTAAATTTAAAAAATGAAATCACATAATATCTTCCAGAATGATATTTTTTAGATTGAGAAAATTGACTCAATTGTTTGTCTGTTTTTCTAATTATGGTATATTAATTTTATTTTTATAGGTATTCAGGGAAAAACAAATAATGCGGGGAATAATAAAAATTCAGAAAAACATTACCGTCTGCATTTGAGACAACTAAGCAATAAAAGTAATTTGTAAGCAAAATGATTTTATTCGATCCAGACATATCGATTTTTTGCATTTCTCACTAATGTAACATGTTTGTCTGACAAATTTTCTCGTGAAACACTGAAAAAAAAAAATATATATATATATATATATATATATATATATATATATATATATATATATATATATATTGATAATGATGGATAATAACCCAGTATAAGCTAAATATTGAGTTTTTTAAATAAGTACTGTAATGAAATAAAAATACTTAGTAATGGAATTACTAATAATAAACAGTATATATTTTCCTTTGTTTGTGAAACAGGTTTAGCAGGCATGAATCTTTTTGAAAAGAAAAAAAAAAAAAAAGCAATAATAATAATAATTTTCTCAATTCTAGTCCTTCATGAACATTGGAAAAAACTTAAAAATAATATTAATAATAGTAATAATAATAATAAGTTCGTAATCAACACTTTACTTGTCAAATTCATTTTTAACAATAATTATCACTAAAAAAAAAATATTTGATATTTAAAACAATGTTTTCGGTTACACTGTATCATTAAAAGTGTGAAATAATCTCTAAAAGTAAACAGAAATCATTTACAATCATCATATTTATTTTCTTAAAATTAGCAGGTCATATCCTGCTCCTTATTATCGAACGGTTCATATTTATATACAATCTAGGGGAAGAAAAAAAAAAGACTCACCAAGAAAGAGTAATGCAAATTGGACACAAATTGACATGCCTATAGGTTTCGATGAGAAATGCAAAATTTTAAAGTTTGACTGCCATAGAATGGACATGTGACGCTGTAGCGCATCTTAACTGCGCAGCTGGTTGAATATTTTAAGGCCGTATTCACCAACTTCTTAACACTCGGATTAAACCTCGGTAAATCAGCGGTAATCGCTCGATCATACGAAAATCGGTATTCTCCAACGAAGATCCGCAGTTCACCGGCTACTTCGTTTTTGATCCTCGAATATCGGAGGATTAACAGAGATAATTCTCGGATCTTTTCGTAACGCATGCGCACTCCGCAGCTTAGCTTCCTAAACACTGAACATGGAAGAAGTAAAAATTTTGTTTTATTAGCAGTATATTGCTTTTAAAATCATTTTGATGATTTTTTTATATTTAAATCTGTTACAAAGAAACACAGTTTATACCTGATTTTGAACAAGAATTTGATTAAAAAATATGATTTAATTATATAATTATACACATTTATCATTGTGTTTTAACTTACATAAAATTGATTTAAGTTAATATCATTTCTGACATTATTATACTCTGTTCTGTCATGTCAAATAAATTTATGCTGATTAAGCGATTTTTGCTATCAATAAAGATATATATCTTCTCCTTCATTTTCATGAGCTTAATCGTTAAAGATTAATTCACAAATTAATTTATTTTAATGGGTAGCATAGCAGAAATTTTAAACTTTTCAATTTTAAAAAGATATCTTTGACATAATTATATAACTATAATGTATAGAAAATGCACCAAAATATTTGTGTTAAATGAAGTTTGTAAACCAGCACCTTGAATTAGAAATGTATACAACAATAATATCGTGTCGAAAAATCGTGCTTACTTTTTTTCTGCTGATGAAAGGTTGAACTTCGACGGAAACAATTGTTGCGTGTTTCATAATTTATGGCTTTAGCTTATAAAGTTTTCATTAGTTTATATATTTTCCCCAATTTCTCATAAAATTATTTTATAAACTTGTATATTTTTTTAACCTTTTTATTAATTACTTAAAAATGTACCCGAAATAACTACTGAAAACGGGTAAATAAATGAAACAAGGGAAAAGCTAGCTTCATTTGCATTGCTTAGTTATGTTTTAGTTTAAAACTTATTCTAAATTTTTAAGTAATCTAGTGAGCTAACTAAAATAAAAGAAAACTAATTATAAATATTTAAAAATATTTTCAATTAAAAAATCACTAATATTTGAAGACTGCTTGATAATAGCTTCTGTAATTGGTCTACAGTCAGGGGCATTGCTTGTGGGGGGTGGGGGTGGGGGCGGATGTAGTTCAGAGAAATTTTTTCTCTTATCCATAACAATCAAAACTTTAAATAGTTGCGTAAACAGTTGTTGTCTGCGTGATTATTCTTTCAAAAAAATGTTTTTTTCTTTTCACCCTTTCTAATTTTGATATCCGATTGATTAGTTAATTTAACTAATCAATCGGATTTGAAAATTAGAAAGGGTAAAATCAGAGATGAGAGTGGGAAGTAGACAAAAAGTCTGAAAGTATCAGCAAAACTCAAAGATAATTTAATTTTAGTAATAAAAGAAGAAACAGATACACAAAATCATACTTTCTATAAGCAAAATTGGAAAATATATGAAAATAAATTGTTTAGAAACACTCAAAAGAAAGAAAATTGAACAAAAATTAGAATATTTAGAAGCAAAAACCTGAAAATTGCTTCTAAAAAATTAAGAAAAGTCTGAAATTCCTACAAAAGTCTCAAAATTCTCATCCCTAAATGAAGCCGAACGGTGAATAAAGGCTATCTTCGTTCTTGCCCAATCAAAACGAAGCTTTTATTTATCTTCCAGTTTATCCATGGAATACGTAATCGGCTGACGGTGAATGCCGTAGGAATTTAATCCAGTGTTCGCTTTAATTCTGGGATTTGCTGATCCATAGATTATTCCTCGGTCAATGAAGTTTGGTGAATACGGCCCTAACAGAAGAAAATGTGATACGAGGTCGTAAATTCTTTGAGAATTATATTCCATCTGATTAGATAGACAGTAACTATGTCTGGTATACATGTGCACAAAGAATATGTGCAGATGTCAGCGTTTGAGAGATGAGTGAAGTGGGGCTCAATGAAGCCGGTTTGTCTAATCTGCGAATTATTTGAAATTTGGATATGAGCGATGTCACTATTAAATGATGTTGACAGGAATGGGTGATACATGGCCGAGCATAGTGCTAAGAAGGAAGCGGTCGGTCTAGAGATAGGACTCAACATAAGAACCGATCTATCGTCAGAACGGTACTCAAAGCTTCAATGTCATCGTTATCATCGATCCTACGTGCAACTGGTACCACAGTGTCTTCACATACCATTAACAGGTAGCTCAGAGATAAGTGGTTGATCTCACGGAGCCCCCTGCACAGACTGCTATTAAAATATGTACACTGACAAGCCCGTTTGCAGTGATATGGGGCACTTTCGACCTGGAATGTTACTGAAGGAGTAGAATTGCCTTCAGTGATGAGACCAGCTCCAATTTGAGCTCCGATGACCAGCGAAGACGCCTCGAAAAATGGAGATTCAAACTTCATTGTCGCCGGTCATACGGCCCGACAACCAGGAGTGACGGTCTTGGGTGCAATTTACTTCATAACAGGAGCCCTTTAGTTGCCATCCGCAGCATCTTTAAGCAGAGCGGGACGTCGGCGGAATCCTATGTCCGGTTTTGTTGTTCTTATCACGCAATTTTGAGCGTATATTCAAACATGATAATGCTTACTCGCGCACGAATATAATACGTCGCCGGATCACTCTACTACTGAGGACGTTAGGTTCATCATGGAAAAGGTTTTACAACCACCTCGGAATTTTACCAATCTAACACACCAGTTGGACAGAATTCAGCACGATATCTCGCAGTAGGACGTCTGAAAACTCTATCAATTAATGCCAAGTGAATAAATGCTTACATAAAGGCTAGAAGAGGACCAAAATTGACTCGTTTACTTTGCGAGGCCCTTTCTCTTATTAGATCATCCAAATTTTCTAAAACTATAATCATTTGTGTTTCTCCACATGTAGATCACAGCTACCAATTTTCGTCCCATTCGGATAACTCTTTTTTTTTTTTTTTTTTTTTTTTTTTTGCGAATTGCTCTAATGATTTAATAAAAATATAACGTGTTTCTGAGATGAGAAACAGATTTGATGAACTGAAAAACACCAAATTTGTTTGGTAACCCGTGCTCCGCTCGGGACAAAATATAATAGAAATATAGTTTTCTAGGAAACTCATAATAATAATAATAATATATATATATATATATATATATATATATATGTAATAGGTATTTGAAAAGACAGTTTGATCTGCATTATCGCACAGTAAAAAAATGGTTTCTGAAAAATGAGCTAAATTCTCTCAAAATAGCTCCGAAACAATATATACTTAATTTTGAGAAACCATGTACTCATTTTTGAGTATATTCACATGCTCAAAAATTGGGTTGACCAATAAGATTCCAAATATCCCCATGTTTCACATGCAAATATACTCAAAAGTGAGTACATGGGTTTTCAAATTAAAGTATATATTGTTTCGGAGCTATTTTGAGACAATTTTGCTCATTTTTAAGGAACCGTTTTTAACAGTGCTTCATTTTTAAGAAAATCGCTGTTAAGAAGTAGCTCGTGCTCCACTTTGGCAGGTATCTAAGTTTCGTAAAAAGGTCTCTAACGGTTTTTGCGAAAAGACTTGTATAAATTTACTTTTGGATTGAAAATCAGGATGGCTTTAAGTCCTATTCAGGAAATTGGGTTTTTACTGGTAATCTTTTATTTACTTAGGATAAATCACAGATAAAGCAAACGGAACTGACTGCTTCAAGGAAGAATAATAATATTTATTTTATTTTATTTATTTATTCGTGTTTCAAAATACATGTTTCCATCATATATTCTGAAATAGCTTAAATTGTGATAAATAAATTATTTTTTACTCGTCATTAGGATACGAGTAATACTAATAACCCGTTTTTTCCTTTAATTTTCTATTAATATATATATATATATATAAATATATATATATATATATATATATATATTAAAGCAAAACAATTGTACTTTTTAAAAGTTTATTTTTCGAATAAATAAATAAATAAATAAACAATGTTTATATGCATATGTATGAAATTCAGTTTATTCAGTCAATTTAACTTTCGCTGGTAAGCTGATAAGTCTCAGTACACATTTTATAAAGCAAAAAAATACATTTTAATTATCATGTAAAGCATGAGTATATATACATTATCTACCAATAAGTATTTGGACACTTTCAAATTTAGACGTCTTGTCACATATCTACAAAAATTCTCAAGGAATGATCTTGAAACTGTAGATGCATAAAGAACATGTTATACCTGATATTTTTCAGTAAAAGGTTTGTTTTAAGAGAAAAAGTGGTCCAGAAAAAAAAAAAAAAAGTAATAGTCAAAATGTTTTGGATCACCCTGTAAAAAGTAATTCTTGAAATGTATTTTTTGCTTATGCATGTAAATATGAGGTTTTTTCTAATTATACGTAAAAATTTTTATAAGGCTACCACGTATACACATGGAGATATAGCGATGACGTGAAAAAAAAAAAAAAAGTCATTTTTTAAATTTGAACACGTAAGGTATTCGACCGAGTGAAAAGCCATTTTAATGCAAACTTCACATACTATATTTAAAATTAAACACAGCATACAGCAATCAGAATACAAACATGTTAAATATCTTCCGAGACCTGTGTACATTTGAAATACTTTTTTTAACTACTCCTGCACAAGATTAAAAAAAAAATTCATTTGCGTAACTTAATAGCTAAAAGCATTGACTTACCCTTGTGAAAACCCCAAACAAATATTTGATAAATTGAAAAAGATTTGAGAGATAGGATGAAGAGAATTTGAGTTTCTTTCAAAATAAAATCTGGTGCGAAACAGCCACACGACTTCCGTTACCAACTATTACACGTGATATATATGTATATATATATCTATATATATTATATATATAGATATATATATATATTTTTTTTTTTGAGATAATACGATTAGAAGACATAAAATTGACCAAACGAAGTAGAAACCTAAAAATTTTCCGGTATGAGAAACTTTGTACACGATTAAAGACATATAAAGTAAAATTTGCATTGCAATTTAAAAAATAAGGAAAATATATATATATATATATATAGTTATTTTTTTGAAACACCAGTTTCCGAGATCCAAAACTAACATATCTAAGCAGAATGACTGTTAATTTTCCTGTAATAACCACGTAAAACATCAGAAAGGATATATAACATTGATTTATGTAAAAACTTCCAAGAAAATCGTTAGATCCGTTTTTGCGATACCAACTTTTCCGAAAAAATAGCATACTCAATTATTGACCGGAAAACAATCATTACTTACAAAAGGATATTTAAATGGTAGTTAATATAGTGAGTTTGAAAAAAAATAAAATCGTTCAGCCGTTTTTAAATGAACGCATTTCCGAGACCTTAAGTTCAGCTATTTATACGGGACGACTATCAACTTTCCTAAAACAACCAACTGTATTTTTCGAAAGGACATCTAATAGAATGTTTGTATAGCAACTTTGAAGAAAATAGTTAGAACTGTTTTTCAGATATAGACTTACGGTCTCACTTCTAGTGTTCTCATGTTCCACTTCTAGTTTTTCGTTTTTTACAAAAATTTGGAAAATTCGTCTGTACATCAGATCTGTCTTAATTCTGAAGATTCGTAGTTCTATCGTTATTATCATTATGATAGCCAGAAGGTTCCCCACATACAGTAGTGGACAAAATTGTGGAAACCTTTTGAAAAAAGTTGATTTTAGTGGCTTGATGTCTAATAACACCACAGTTTTTGTACCAATGATATAACATTATATATCATTGGAAAGGAAATTTAATCAAGATTGTAAAGCTATAATATGTATTCAATTATCTGTATTATATCAAAAGTTATAGCCAAAAACCCAGAAAAAAGAAGCAGAGTTTGCTTAAGTTTATAGGAAGTAGCTGTCCTTCATTTGAATGTAGCCAATGAGCATGAGTGTTAACAGAACCAATCAGATGTCATCTTGTTCGGGCAATGTTTTGGCAATGAGTCAACATGTCACAGGACATTTATCAGCGTGTATTGTAATTGTTATCAAGTTGGTTTTGTGCTTTTTGATTTACTAGTGAGCTTGTGAAATGTAATAATAATAAAAAAATAATAATAATCAATGTAAATTTAAAGAAATGGCTCGAAGAGTTAACTAGTAACCTAGGTAGCGATGTAAAATAGTAACATTAGTGAACAAGGCTACAGTTATAAAGAAATTAGAAGAAATATTGGGGAAAGCATAACCAAAGGTGGCATTTCTAAACTTTTGAAGAGGTACAAGGAGACTCAGTCATTAAAAAAACAGACTGGTAAAGGTAGAAAAAGGTGCACAACAGCAAGTGATGATAGAACAATTAAAAGACTGTGCCTAGGGTACAGAAAAAAAATCATCTCGGTGTATACAAGGGAAATGTCGCAATGCAATGTGACGGTAAGTGCAAGGGATGTTCGGCGCAGACTGCATGAATTTGGTCGAAATGCTAGAATTTCACAAAAAAAGCTATTTTTGTCTCTGAAACAAAGGTTGAAAAGATTAAACTGGACTAAAGTTCATGTTAACTGGACAATGGAACAATGGGACAGTGTAATTTGGAGTGATGAGACCAAAATCTCCCTGTTTGTTAGTGATGGCATAAAATACATATGGAGAAGAATTGGAGAAGATGTCCATCCTGAGTGCATTACACCTACCATGACACACCCATTTAGTATTATGATTTGGGGTTGTATGACATCAAGAGGTGTGGGCAGAATTGACGTGATCGGTGAGAATATAAATGCCCAAAGATACGTAAATGAAATACTTGGGCCCAAGCTGCTGCCTTCTGCACGTAATCTTTTCCAAGATAACGAAGCATTTATATTTCAACAGGATTCAGCTCCATGTCATGTTGCTGGTGTGTGCAAGAAGTGGTTTCAAGATAATCATATTCAACTGCTGGAATGGGCTGGGAATAGCCCAGACCTTAACCCAATCGAAAATCTATGGAGCCGGCTAAAAACACTTGTTAGACAAAAGCAACCCGGCAATAAAACACAATTAACAGAAGCAATAACTCAATCTTGGTTTCATGTTATAACAGTTGCAGAACTAAAGAAGTTGGTTCATTCCATGGAAAAGCACTGTAAGGCCGTAATTATGGCTAAAGGTTACCCAAATAAGTATTAACTGATATGGTGAAAATTTTTGTATATCTCATTTTTTCTATGTATATCACCTTTCTTCTTTATAAATGCTGTTCTATTAAAAAAATATTCTTAAATATTATTGCTTTGCAATCTTGATTAAATTACTTTTACAATGATATATAATTTTATAGTATTGGTACAAAAAAAAGTAGTGTTATTAGACATTAAACCACTAAAATCAACTTTTTTCAAAAGGTTTCCACAATTTTGTCCACTACTGTACATACCCACAGACACACACACAGTGACCAATCGCAAAAAAACTATATTTTTGGACTGGGGAGATCTTAAAACGTGTAAATCATGTAAAAACGTGCTATCGAATTTTTGGACCGAATTCAATACTTCCATTACCCACAGTAATGGAAGTAAAAAACTAATGTATAAGGGGCTTTACTTACATTTTTATTTTGATTCAATGAATGCCCAATGGCAACGCAGTGTTCACTGATTGTAAACAAATATTGATAAACCACCCTATCTTTTTCCTTTTTTTTATTATTATATATATATATATATAAGCATATTATCTATCTATCTATCTATCTATCTATCTATATATATATATATATGTATACATATAAATTTATTCATTTATTTATTTTTCAGAATAATTTAAATTTTGTTTATTATATCTCTCATAACTTTTTGAGTTTACATGATATTTGTTTTGGGTTTTCATATATGTAGCTCAGTACTTTTGGATATTAAATTATGCAAATGAAATATTTTAAAAGTTCGAGCTTTACTTAGTCAAAAATTATTTAATAAAAGTACTGATATTTCGTAAGATATTTAACATTTCTGCATGCTACGTCTAATGTCGGGGGCTAAGTTTCCTAAAAATAGCTTTACACTGGATCTTATATCCTATGTGTTATAATTAAATGAGTTTTTTTTTTTTTTTTTTTTTTTTTTTTTTAACGAAATCGTTCTATCTCCATGGATATACGTGGTAGCCTCATGAAAGTTTATACATTTAATTAGAAGAATCATTATAACCATATGCTACAGCCAAAATGCATCTCAAACATTACAGGGGAATCTAAAACATTTTTATGTTTGCATAATTTTTTACTGGTTCGCTTTACCTCTTCAGGACAATTTCATTTTCTGAATCATATCTGTGATAACATGTTCTTTATGTTCCAATTCAAGATAATTTCTCAAGAATTTGTCTAGATATTTGTCAAAATGTCTAAATTTAGAAAGTGTCCAAATACTTATTGGTAGATAGTATATGAAAAAGATTTTCTTATAACAAGCACCAAAGATAAAGAAAATGGTGAAGATAAATCTTATACTTAAATCTATAGGCTATCACCCGACAAGTTTTAGTAAAATGTGCTTAAAATATTTAAATATACATTAAAATGAATATACATATTTTAATTATATGATACAATTTTTTTATGATAATTTAATAATATACTGTTATTTTTTAATATATTACTTTTTAATATATTTACCTTTGCGATATATACATGGGGTAATCTATTTGGCGTAAAAATTTTCATGAGAAAAATAGGAAAATTTCATGAACTCATGTTATTTCATGTTATTTCATGAATAAAATCGTTTTCTTTTTTATTCAATGAAATGCGACATTTTTTTTTTTCGAAATCAGATAAACAAAGATAAGTTCCAGAATTAATTTGCATAATTACATTTTATTTATAAAAAAAAAAAAAAAATAAAATAAAAAATAAAGTTAAATATATTCCTTTTATTTATTTCGATTCATATAAAAACCGATGCACATAAAATAGTAAATAAAACTTACGGTTATGAACAAATTGAAAAAAGAAACGTTGTAAGCAAAATTCCTCTATTTTTTGAAAAATCAATCTTCGATAGTAAAAAATAAATAACTTAGACCTGAAAAAGTAAAACATCGCAGTTTTTTATGATAAAATAATAGGATGTTTATTCTAAAAAAACGTAAACACGCAAAAACATTGGAATTAATTAGGAAAATTTAATTAAGATGGGAAACTATTTTTATCATAAATACCTGATTTTATTAATAATGTTCCAGGTGATAACTTCTGGATAGTAATTGAGTGCATAAAATTTGCGCTTTTTTTTTTCCTTAAAAGTACATAGTTACAAGAAAATATATGATAAAGTATAATATTTTACTTTTAGAAATTGAAGATTGCATATGGAAGATTTTCTTTTTAGATTTATTATTTATTTATTTTTATTTGTTATACATTTTAATACTCGTATGTTCCATCTATCTGTTATTTAGAAAATAAAATAAAGTAATATAATGTGATTTCCGTTTTTATATGTTAAAAGGTATTATAATATATATTTATGTTTTATACTTATAAGCAGTCATATTGAGCCCCAATATATTTCTGGGTGTACAAATGTATGCATATTTACGTAAATGATATGTACACCCAGAATTAATGCAAATAGTAATTAAATTTTCTTAAGTTTGGATATCTTAGAGTTTAATTTATTATGAATCTAATTTGCCCATTTTGCAGTTCACTATATTTTAATGAATGAAATTTATAGATATAGAATAAAGTCACCAAAAGAAATCGGGAATCTAAATACGTGAAAACATCTATTAACACCCAAAGCTTAAAAAAATGAAAAGTATGCTTACATTCTTGGTAAACAGAATTTAATTTAGTACGAACGGACTTATTTTAATCTGTTTTTCCATGTAAAGGCATGCAGTAACCGTATTCCGTTTCATAATATCGGTTACTATAATCGTTTTTTTTTTTTTTTTTTTTTTTTTATTACTTTGGTATAGGTTATCTTAGGTGCCCTTTGGCGGTTTTTAATTTTTTATTGTCATTTCGGTGATGAATTAGAATATCTAAAGCAATTGCGTAATTAAAGATCTCGGCGAGAAACATCCGAGCTTATTCGTTTCCAAATTTGAAGTTTGTCAAAGTGACGCTGCTCTATTTTTCATGATTTTTCTAAATTTTACTTTAATTATTTAAAAGAAGAATATTCTTGCACGTTCTTGTTTCTTTGACATAAAAATAAATTATTCACTTATTTATTTCTTTAATTTTGGTATCATTTAGTTTTCTTCTTTAATTCTTTGAAATCGTTTGAAACTTCGTTTCGGTTGATTATGTATGGTTTTAGACTTCGAGGTTTTTCTTTGCTTTTCAGCTACTTCAAGCAGTTGGTGCCGTTGTAGGCGTCCATATATTTAGCAGAGTTTTCACTATGAGTTTTTAGTTGATATACTTTGTAGAAATTATCAAATTTGCAGTGCTTAGCGTGTTTTGCAGCACACTTTAATTGCAAGAATAGCCTCATACTATGCAAAAAGATTAAACAAGACGTGGGACAAAGGATTTCGAAAAATAATATATATATATATATAATTAAAAAAAAATAATAATAATAATAAAATTAAGTTCTAAAAATACCAATAGGGAAATATGTGGCTCTGTATTTCTAATTAAATCATTTCTCGCGGATAAACTAGAATAGTGTCTCCAATTCAAAGTAATAAATAGGACAAAAGCAGTGTTTATAAAAGTGTGCAATCATCATTTTTAAGTTATAAATTGTGAACAAAACTTTACTTTGAAAAAAAGCGCGACATATTCCCCTAATAGTAAATTTTGGAACTTTATTTATTTATTTATTATTATTATTATTTGCAGAATCCTTCGTCCCCCATTTTATTTAATCTTCCTACAAACTTTGGTGCTATTCCTGCAATTAGAATCTCACTGCAGAACACTGTAAACTTTGAACTGCAAGCCTAATTATGGTCACCTAAATTATTTTAAATAATTGCAACAATTTAAATTGTCAACCTGAAATCCTTGGGTTATTCTGCATCTTTTGTTACATTCCGCTTGTCTGTGAGTGAGCGGATTGTGAGCTGAACACCTATACAATATGATTTAATAGTATTGTTTTAAAATAATTTATTAGGATAAATAATATTGTGCACATTATATTGCAAATTTAAGCCAATAATGTTTATTTGTTTATTTTTAGGAAGCCGTAGATTAAATTAACTTCATTTTTCACGAAATATGCAAAGTCCGGCTAACAAAACCCACGAAAAATTAAAAAAAAAAAAAAAAGCGTGCATGTATAAGAATGCATGGTGGATGCGTAAATAAATTTCAATAATTGTAAAAATAAACAAATAAATAAAAATAGGTTTCAAACCTTTTTTTTTTTTTTTTTTTTTTTTTTTTTTGAATAATTAAAACACTGTAAAAATGACTCGCATTTGTATTAATTAAAGCTAGAACTAGAAAATCAACATAGCAATAACAAATTATATATATTATTTTTTTAACCTATCCGTGCATAATTTTGATACCATTTTTTTTTAAATATATATATATATTTCCTATGCTTTAGCTTAATGAAACAGTTGTAATAAAAACAAGAAAGCAATTTTGTTCTATCTATCCTTGCAGAGTTGTTATAAGTACGCACATGGATAGGGGAGATTCTTACTAATCTCAAAACAATTAAATTGTTCACAATAATATTTACAATTAAATGCCGTCGTTCTAAGATTTTGTAAACAGATATCATTATATTAGGTGTGTATAATTCAACCCAATGTTTAAGTTTCTAGAGAAAAAATGAAACGTTTTAAAGAAAAAACTATTTCTTTTTTTTTTTTAAGAATAAATTTAAAAAATTAGAAAAGAAAGCTTAGATAATATTAGAATAAATTACTAGACAACATGATTCACTTAAAGAAACTAGTTCATTTTCACTTCCGCAGTTCAAAGTTTTATTGTTTGATTACCAAAGTTGTCGTGGTTGTTAAACGATGTATGCATTGTTGTAAATAGTGCAGCTTTCATGTAACCTTTTGCCACAAATAACACATTTAATGCAGTCTCCAGTTATTGTTTTTTCATGATACGCTAGTGCATGTTGTTTATCGTGGACAGTTCCAGGAATCGAATGCCCTAATCCTCAATTTTCTTCTATTAAAAATAAGCTGCGTAAACGCTCCTAGCATGGAAACTAATAAGAACAAAGCGCCATCTGTTCTATGTAGCAGACGCGTATATTGTCCCATTTCGGTATGAGATAATTTACGTATATGTATTTAAATATGACCACTTTTAGGAAGAACCGTTTTTGTTCGTACCGTTATTATGGGTAATCAATTTATGAAAAATCATTTATTTAAACTAATTAATTATTTATTATTATTTTTTTTTTTGTTGTTGTTGTTCTACTACCATTTTATTAAAAAATCACAGAGCGATTTATGAAAACAAAACAAATCAAAATAGGGATGTTTTATCCTAGATGATTGAAGTAATTAATGAGTACATTCAAGTACACACTGCAGTATTGCTGTAGTACAACTACCTGAAGATTATGTTCGCGCACTTTACTCATTTCCTCCAATCCTCTTTGCGCACAATTTTTCCGACTATGAGGATTGTCCTAGCTTTATTTTATTATTAGCATTAATTTTAATGCCACAATCACTTATATATAGTTATGTTATTTAAGAATATTTATGTATGTATTCTTCCTTTATACGTGTTTCTAAATTGTGCATAAAAATACTTTCATATTATAAAGTATAAAATCAGAAAAAGAAAAAAAAAGTCTTCTTTAAATTTACCTTGAATTTACAAACTATTAACTGTATAATAGTTTTTCCATTGCTCCATCAACTATACATTTAGTTTCATTCTTTAATTAGTGTTTTAATGTATCCTAACAAGTATACAGTTTAGAATACAAAATTACTTTAAAATGGAAACAATTGCCAAGTCACATATTAAGAGTAACTTTATGTTTTAATTATTTCATTTTTAATATATTTTATAAAGTATTTAATCTCCATTCGTTACAGGACACACACACATACATAAATGCAAAAGAAAAAACATCCTCCCATTTAAACGATTTATACGTCAGTTACTTTTTAGGTGATGCAATTTAAAGTCTACGTAGAAAATCGCCCCACTTACTTCTACATTTTTCTTTTCTTTTTCCTTTTAATCTAAAGTTTTTTTTTTTTTTTTTTTTTTTTTTTTGGGGGGGAGGGGGGGTTTATAATAATATTACTGATTATTCTATTTAATATATTTCAAAAGTTTTTCAATTAATATTATTTATAAAAACGCCCTATCTCACCAAATATTCATTTATATAACTTGAATATATTTTTCTGCAGTTCACTGATGTTCTAACAAAATTAAAAGATTCTTTCATTTCTGTTTTTATTGGCCGTAGGCAAACTTATTTAAAAGTTTCGTTCATAAATAATATGTTTTTTCTTAAATGTATAAAATGGCAACAGATGGACACATATTACATTTTACTTTAAAAAATCAACAAAAATAGCTTAAATACTATAGCATAAAATAAAAAGGAATTAAGCAAACGCATATATATTTAATAATGTAATGTAATTGAGAAAGGTAAAACTCATATTAACCCTTTCAGTCGCAGTGTTCCCGCTGATGGAACACTTAATTTTATTTCTCAAGCGCAAAAACTCACCCCGGAAATTTTTTAGCAAAAATTTATATTTATAACATAACAGAAAATGTTTTTATTTTTCTTTTTTTAGCCTGTAAATTTAAAATTTCTTTTATTTTAATTTTGTTCGTAAATTCCGGTGGCAGTGTAATTTAAATGATCCGAATTACCCTGCGCCGAAAAGGGTTAAATATAAATATATAATTTACAAAAATATTAAATTTATATTATTTCAAATGTTATATTTACTACCTTATATTTTATTTGATTATACAGTCGAATATCGTTAACGTGAATCTCAAAGCGAATGAAAAATGAGATCATGTTATGGGTAGTGTATGCTATCATTAATTCAGAATCTAATCTTCATTCTGACGGAGATTGTGGAAAGAGTTCATTTTAAAAGTAATGCACGTTAAACGTGTTCAAGTTAATGAGGTTAGACTGTGTGTATATATATGTATATATATGTATATATAATATAGATAGATAAATAGATAGATAGATAGATATAATTTTGCTAAAATTACATTAAATGGTAATTGTATTCACACATTTCAATATAAATAACTAATAGGAAAACTTACATAAATGACGCTCCGAAATGCAAGAAATAATCGAAACATTTGAATTGGTACATAAATAAATAAATATATAAATAGTTATCCGTCTATAAGTAGACATTTTTGTCGAATTATATAGAAGAATACTCTCATATTCCATGGAAGAATACTAAATGAAAAGTTAATTTAAAAACTCTATTGGATTATTCAAAAATTTAAAGTTATTTTAATACATTAAATAAATTCTAATTAATAACATAATCATTAAGTACATAAAAATTACAACTCTATTACCTAAATATTTTTAGAATTGCTCATTCCATACAAAATAAACTGTAAACGGTAGAAAATTTTAAAGACAAATTAACTATTAAATAAAACTTAACAAAACATCCCCTTCCCGAAAAATTCCTTAAAATATTTACCACATACATTCACACTGACGTTTGTTTGTCTTTAATGCAATTTATTCTCACTTTATATATAACATGAAAATAATTGTAACATCATAAATTTAAACCTATTACAAAAGGGTTTATACTTTTTTACCTGAATAAATGTAAATCATTTTGTATTAAATTTGTATGCAGCAACAATTTATTGTTTCAAAGTCTTATATTGTATTATCTTATTTTAATTTTCTAATGAAATTGTTTGGGAACAATTTATGCTCATTTCTTTTTCTTAATTTTTTGTCAGTATAATATAGCAATTATTTATTTCGAAGAAAAAGAAAAAAAATTTGATTAGAAATGAAAATATATTGGATATTACTAAATTAAGATATGGAAATATTTTTTTCTAATGTCAAAAAATATCCATTACAGAATTTATTAGTTTTTCTTGGAAACATGTTAGATATTCTATATTATTCAATTAAATTGCATTTGCATTATTTTCTTAAATCATATTTTTCGATTATGAATAAGAAAATTTTAATAACTTTATGTTAAAGAAATAATATTTTAATGCAAATTAATCTTATTTTAAAGATCATTACAACAAACATCCTTTTAAAATCATTTGAATCATTTTTATGTAAGGCAGTGTTGGGCATAATTGATTAAAAAGTAATTGAATTACAATTAAATTACAATTAAATTATAATTATTTTACTGTAAATCGATTAGCAAGTAATTAATTACAAATAAATTGGATAAGTAATTCAAATTATTGAATAAGTAATTCAATTTATTTGTAATCAATTACTTGTTAATCGATTAACAGTAAAATAATTGTAATTTAATTGTAATTCAACTTTAATTCAATTACTTTTTAATCAATTATGCCCAACACTGATGTAAGGTGATGTTTTTATTATTTTATTCATTTATTTATTTATTTGCCTTACGTTTAAATCGTTTTCACCCCAAAGATTTATCCCAAATTCTTTGTAGTATCAGACTTTCAGTATTTTTATAATATTTCTGTGTTTACATTATCCGTCTGATTTCAAACTTTTATGTTTTTTTATGCACTTTCTTCCGCATTTTTCTGGGTGTAAGATGCCAACCATTACGATTTTTAAATACTGAATTTTTTTATAGAAATTTTTTATGAGTTTTGTTACAGTTTTCTATGATTAAACATAGGGTTTTCAATAATGATAAATACAAAACAGACAGAAAATAAATCGGCAAATGGATATATATAAATATGTTAAACTCATGGAAGTTTTCAAATTGATTTTTCTTGTATTAAATAGTTCAATAAAACTTCCGTGTGTAAATCTTCCGTCTTTAAAGAAAAACATTTCAAAGAAAATAAGTAGCATTTTAAAAGAACCTGGTAACTGAAATATTAAACGATTTAATCTTTTTAAAAGTGTATATATTTTATTGATTATTATTAACTATATATATATATATATATATATATATATATAAGAACATTCGATTTATGAAAAGCCGGAAGCTTATATCTAAGCTAATTATCGTTTTGAATAAAATAATAAGAAGAAGAAGAAGAAGAAGAAGAATAAATGTAGAATAAATAATAAACTCAAAAAAAAAAAAAAAAAAAAAAAAAAAAAAAAAAACATGAAATTAGATAATGGGTAAAATATGCAAAAAAAACCCCTTTTAAATAATGTTTGTTAAGCTTTTTTTTTTTCCCTATCGCTGAACGCAATCGGCAATAGTAGAAATTGCAAGCATCTTTTAGAATATAATGTCAATCTGTATGTTTTTTAATAAGATAAAAATACATCTCATCGGTAACAAAAAACGGTTACGTATGGAATTGTCTGATTTCTGTCATTATTGATGACAGTTTTAAACCTAACATATGGTAAGCATATATCAAATTTAAGCAAATCCGTTCTTAAATACGATTTTTTAAGATGAAAGTTTGAAATTTTACGTCACTGCTATTCGGAAACAAAATGGTATATCAAGGTTCTCAGAACGCAAAATATGTTTGATAGACATAAGTTTGCTGTTCAATTTGGATTAGGATTGAATCAGTATTTCAGAATTTATCAGGATGACAAATTTTCAAGTAGCAAATATTTTGAAACGAAATGGTGAATAAAGTTGATTAATAAACGTTTTGATGACCAAGTTTTGATCTATATGTTCATAGAAATTTAAATAAATCGGGTTTTAAATAACTTTTTTTTTTTTTTTTTTTTTACGATTTTAGTATAAAATATTCAAGTGCCTGTCACTTGGAAATGAAATACCCAAGTTGATTGTTTTGCAAAGGCATCCAAGATATTTGTTCATTGACCATCATTAGTTGAAATTTGTTTAGTACTTCAAAATGTATCGTTTTGATAAATTTCCAAGCAATGGTTGCAAGAGATCGAAGCAAGATCGAAAAATCATTTCATGCAAGATGGTGTATCATGTTTATTTTTAAACGTGATGGAGACTCATATAAGGGCTATGCATACATCGACATGTAAGCAAAACTTGTTTTTAAAATGTATTTTACAACGTCATTTTATGATTTTAAATTTTCTGACACTTGGGAAGAAAATAGCATAGATATTTGCTTAGGGACCTCATCTAAGATTTCTGTAAAATATGTCCACTGTCCAACTTTCGTTTGATTTGGCTCATTATTTTGAAAGTCATCGTGATGACAAATTTTCCATTGTATGTAGCATAATGCGCAGAGAGTAAAATAAAAGTAAACTAAGTATTTGCATTAGTAATGTGTAAATGTATGTTTTCAATAAAGTCTTTCTTAAAAGACCTTTAAATATCTTGTTCATATTCATTTAATTTATTATAGCTAAAAATTACGTAATGTTTCTCCATGTGTTTCAGTATGTATATTACGATCTATTTAGATACAGAAATATTTTACATTCCACTAGGATATTGCTAGTAATCAACTTTATTCCAATACTACTTTTACTGTAGATTAAATTATTTCTTGTTTAGCATTATTACATATTAGAGAAATGTACGAAAAATAGCAGTGTTAAAAAATAGTTCTAGTAATAGTCTGCAGAAATCATAAATAATGGTTCTGTGTATTATATATTAAAGATCAGTAGATGCAGTACCGGACATCATAGCTATCATGTCTTCCGGATTTTAATGCCACTTTTTTAATAGTTAACCTAGTCATATTCTTTCTCCGAAACTATGTCGTTAAATAAACCAAAACATTTCCTAATGAAAAAGTGTTATGAAAAATTGAGATACACAGGTATTTTATATTTTAATATCATTAATTTTTTTCCCCTAATATTTCTTTTAATTCAATTATACAAATTTGACTATAGTTAAAGCAAATTTTATTATTATAAAATAGTAATATTCAAGGTATATAATATCATGATAACCCTATATCATACCATATATATTCAAAAAACAAAATACAGATAAGTAAAAATAATATTTCATTTTGCTTTATACAGAAATTACAATGTTTATTTAAATACTTACTTTATTTTTTCATAGATAAATGTGACATTAAATTCCTAAAACATGAATGTGAAATTCTAGCCTTTATCTTTACATTGGATTTCTACTCTAAATATTTTTTATGTTTTATGCATATTAATGAAACGTCTGAATAAATTTATCCCTTGTCATATTCAATTTGTATACGTGTAATATTATGTCTCACTATTCCTTTAAAGAAAAATGCATTACCTTATGTATGCACGCCAATATTATCGAAAAGTTAACTCTGTAAGATTTTTTTTAAAGCTGTTGTTGGCGTTCAAATATTAATTTGAATATTTTAGCATAAAATACAAGATGAATTCATACTTTTATTTTGAAATATCAAACTAGAATAGATATTTAAAAGCAACGTCTATGATTTAATAACATAAATTGAGATACAAATTAGATATATGTACGAACACATATAAAAATGAATGAATTAAAAAAAAAAAAAAAAAAAAAAAAAGGTAGAATCAAATGCTAGGGTAAAAAATATTTCAAACATTTAAAGTTCTTTTAGTCACATAAAATTATTTCTCTCTTAAGTGTTTTTTTTTTTTTTTTTTTTCTTTCATTTATGCAGACATGCTACCGTTTTAATTTATTCTCTTTCTTAGCACTCTTCGTACTAGGCCTTTTATTACACTACATTACTTGTAGTGAATGTATATCCAGTACGTAATTACGATAAAACGAAAAGAAAAGTATAATTCAAGAAAAGTGGTGAGAGAAAAAGTAGTGTACCAACAACGCTCTGGAATAAATTAAAATGTTGTCATGTCTGTTTAAATCATAACTACCAAACGTTCGATATTTGTACACCGGCACTTTTTTTTACAAGTTTTTTATAAGCTTTTGTATCATTTTTCTGTGTTTTAATGTAGTGAAAATACATCCCCCCCCCCAAACTTCGGCATGGTTGGCGACTACATTATACGCACAAATACGTGATCACATAAACACGCATGAGGAAAAATTATTTTGCCTCATGCAGAAGAAAAATTTAACTCTCTAATCGTTTGAACCGGATTTTTGTAACTCACATAGACAACTTTGAAACAGGTGAGACTGATTTGTGTAAAGCAAGAAATCTCTCTTAAAATCGTGCGAGACGTAAAATTGTATCTTAAAACCATGAAGCTAAAGTAGTCAATAAGATTATTTTTTAGACAATAAACTTTTTATTTTAGGTAAAAATGTCATTTGAGCTTACACGCTGAGAGGGTAATAAGAATTATGTGTCTGTAAATTAATATGACCTAAATAATGTTATTCTAGAAATTATCAACAATTTACAATAAAGTATATATGTTTAAATGTATGTACATAATAATGACAATTATGATTATTATTTGAACAAAATCACCATTTGAACAATATATTTATATTTAAATGTGTTTATAATTTTCTTTTTCTCTTCATTATTATTTTTTTTAAGTCCTTCAGCCTTGGATGCCCGTGCGTGAGTGTATAAATTGTTTTTGGATGGATTTATACTTTTTGAGAGTAAAAAAACACAATTTGACCACCTTTAGAAAATGTCTGTCTGTTTGTCTGTGTTCATGTGATAAATTAAATTGGAAGTTGTATCTCATGAACAACTGTGCATAAATTTATATAAATTTATAAGGAGTTGTATATTGGCAAAAATTAGAACCTGTTAACATTTGGTGCAAATCGCTTAACACTGACGTTTTTCCCATATAAAAGAATCCCATATGTTGCAGTAGTCCTCGTGAACAGGAAGGCTATATCCCAGATATTATTATATGTAATTCCACAAAGCATAGTGTATGAAAGGGCCAATACAAAATACTATGTTGATTCGATTTGGGTGCATTATGTGCCGAAATGTGGCACTAATATGCTGCATTTTAATCCTTGAATAGTCAGACTTTATCTTATATTTTATTCAATATAATTGCACAAAACTGGATAGACGATCAAGGCATTATGAAACACTATGCTGATTCATTTTAGATGTACATCGACCACCAGGACGCGCTACTATTAATCATCTTCTCTTATTTTCACATGGCTGCATTCCAACATCTGTTAATTAAAATTGCATTAAACACACTAAACACCATGTGTAAAAGATTTATAGTGAGAATCTATAATTAATTATTGTGCACAATAAACATTAAGCGGTGGTGTTATATGAATGATACCGAAGAAAGCTTTTTGATGGACAAACATATTAGTCTTCTGGTATTTTTTAATATTCGCTAATAAAGCATTAATCATATTGTGATGCTCAACGACCTCGCTTATTTCTGGTAACTGGTGAAAATGAACTCTTCTTCTACTCCCAAGCATCATAACTGCTTCAAAACTTTCTCAAATTCAGTAATCCCACGAGAGATTGCGTTTATTTTCCGATATTCCTTAAAATAGCACTGAAAATAATTCGCATATTAACCCCTGCTAGCTCAATCTTTCGTCCTGAAATTATATCACACCTATATGTATTCCTCTCAAATAACACGTGCAAATTTCATGATTTTCATCTATTCCTTCTCGGTGTTTTATTATTATTATTATTATTACGAGTAATGTAAATATTTACGTATGGGCTTCTTTGAGGATGGTAAATTCATACCACATCAAGAACTACCTTCCGAAAAAAAAATTGGGCTGCGGTAGACCAGTGGGTAGAGCGCCGAGCTCGTAATTGGAAGATTGCGGGATCGGTACTCGAACCGGTCAAAGACCGTCGTGTACAATAATGGTGGCTGTTGCCCGTAAAATCTGTCATGGCCGCAATATCCTCCATGTTCCCATCAAAATTATACTTCTGGGGTTCAACAAAACGGGGGAGCCATCCCCTCCACCGAGAATCAAAATTGCGATTGCATGTATCCGAACCACCTCTAGGGATAAGTCCTAGACCATCGCCAATTGCGCACTGCGCGGCACTAAAGCGACGTAAAACCCAAAGAACCAATCAACCTAACAATATTTATACCGTAACGTATCAGTTCTTAAAATGTTTAATTATTAAACAAAGAAAAAAAAAAAAAAAAAAAAAAAAACTCACAAACATTAAATGATCCTTTATTTCTAAGTTATTATTATTATTATTATTATGTTATTATATTGTTTGGAAAGGGATAACTTATCGATATGTAATAATATTTAAGTTTTTTTTTTTTCTGAAAGTAATGAAGGCAGGAAAAAATAAATAAAAATTCCACCTATTCATTTTATCGCAAGTCTTCGTAGACATATGCGTCTGGTTTCGGTAGGTTGGTAAAAATTTCTAGTTTATAATGGTATATTTAAATTTTGGTTACAGATCGTCTATATAATAAAACATGCACAGAATTTAGTTTTTGTTTTCCTGAAAGTAATGAAGGCAGGAAAAAATAAATAAAAATTCCACCTATTCATTTTATCGCAAGTCTTCGTAGACATATGCGTCTGGTTTCGGTAGTTAGTAAATTTTCTAGTTTATAATGGTATATTTAAATTTTGTTTAGGGAGCGTCTATATAATAAAACATGCACAGAATTCAGTTTTTTTCAAATAGTAACATTCATTTTTAACAATTATTTTTCAATCATTGTGATCAAATCAGCCCTGAAAAATTTAAAGTTAATTAATTTTAATATATTCTCTTAAATTTTCATAGAGTGATAAGGTTTTCTTAGAGTAAAAAATCTGATGTGGGCACCACATGACTTCCTTATACACTTTTAGAAATATACATAATGTTAAAAAACATTGTCACTGGACCCGAAACAGTTGGCTAAAAATATTTTTAAAAAATGCATGCATACGTAAAAAATAAATAAATAAATAAATAAATAAAATAAAATTGTGCTTTGAGGGGACTCATGTCAAAGTTGTGCCTTGGGGGGGGGGGGGGACTCATGTCAAAGTTGTGCCTTGGGGGGACTCATGTCAAAGTTGTACCTTGGGGGGACTAATGCCAAAATTGTACCTTGGGGGGGACTCATGTCAAAGTTGTGCCTTGGGGGGGACTCATGTCAAAGTTGTGCCTTTTGGGGACTCATGTCAAAGTTGTACCTTGGGGGGGACTCGTGTCAAAGCTGTGCCTTGGGGGACTAATGTCAAAGTTATGCCTGGGGGGGACTCATGTCAAAGTTGTGCCTTGGGGGGGGGACTCATGTCATAGTTGTGCCTTGGGGAAGTTTTAAATGTCTAGCTGGTCGGGAAGTTAGTTAAAAATCGATTGCAAGATTTGTACTGGTAACGCTGCCGAAGGCAGCAGGAACCCTACACAGTTGGCTAAAAGTATTAAAAAATGCATTTTCACCGTGTTCTGATCTAGTCTGAAAGTTTCAAATGTCTAGCTAGTCGGGAAGTTAGTTAAATAATTTTTCTGTTGAATCGCATAAACGCTGCTGAAGGCAACAGGTATCAGAAACAGTTGGCTAAAAATATTTGAAAAATGCATTGTCAACGTGTTCTGAGCCTTTCTGAAAGTTTCAAATGTCTAGCTTGTCGGGAAGTCAGTTAAATTGCAAGATTTGTCTAAACCGTTTCTGAGTTATTACCGTTTTTTGATACATTATGGCCAAAACCTATGTATTTTTGTCATTATGAACCTAATTTTCCTAAATATCTCCAAAACGGAAAATCATAGAAAGTCCAAAAAGGGAGGTGCACAACTAGATGTTATAACAAACCTATGTACCAATTCGCAACTTTCTACGTCCAACCGTTTTTGAGTTATGCGACATACCCACACACACACAGACACACACACATACAGACGTCACGAAAAATCGTGTAAAAACCCTTATATCCCTAAAACGAGAGCTCGTGTTAAGACGACACTTGCAGGTGTGCAACTAGACATCGTGACAGTCACACGTATAAATTGGCAACATCCAGCGATCATTCGTTTTCGAGCAATGTGAAATACAAAATCCATTTCGCAAATCGGGATTACTATACTTCCTTATACTTTGTATAAGGAAGTAAAAAGAGTCTCAGTTTGAGAAAGATACCTTTAAATGAATTTAAAATTATCAACCGTACCAAATTTTGAATACTGCTGTTTTTAATAGACAGTTTTGCTTTATTTAATCAGGGAAAATAACTACAAAATATGTAAAAAAAATTCTGGAAAACTATTCTGGTAAAAAAGTCGGAACATTTGACAATGTAAATGTCGGAAACTTTCATCGTAAATACATTTGAAGAAAATTACTGTAAAAATATAGCAATGTGAAAAATGCGGCAGGTGCTAATATTTTTACAGAATATTACTTAGAAAACTAGCAGGTATATGTGTGGGTCATTACTAGTATTGCCAGACTTGGGAAATGTTTTATATTCAATTGTAACCAATAATTTAGAGAAGTAATATTTGATACACATAAGACACGATAAGATTTCGAAGTGACTAGGCAAACGTTACAATTAAAATCTAGTCGTAAATAATGAATAAAAAAAGTCCCCAAATAAAGCAGCTATTCATTTCGTTCGATAATTTTGCCAATTTCTACGTAAAGTACACCCTTACAGATATATTTTTCAACTTCTTTTTTATAACTTTATAATTGAAGATTTATTCAAATTTAGATATATGCATATAGACTAATACGAACAAAAAATTGATTTATATATCCGAGTTATTATTTATTTAAATGCATATTAATTAAACATGTATGCTTTTGGACACTTTAATTTTAGTGACATTGTAAGCAACATAATTATAATTGATAATGAAAAAGAAAAATCGATATCGTATAATTGAATAAGAAAATTAAGTTTAAAGTTTAATGAATAATTTAAATAATAAAATGAAAGACGAAATAAGTCTGGAATTTAAGAATAAAGCAAGTATTTATTTTAATAAATCTATGTATCGAACGTGAAATCTTTTGCAAACAAAATTATTTTAGGTGTAAAACAGTTTTAGCAGAAACCCTTCCATTTTATTTTTATTTTTATTTTTTATTTTATGTTTTGTTTTGTTTTGTTTTAATGTAGAATAGTAAATTGAGAATTCGTGTGAATTATAACATCTGTATCAAACGTTTAAATTACATAAAATTAGAGTCAGAAGTTTAAAAAAAAAAATAAATTTTGTGAAAGTAAGATAAAATAAGTAAGAATCTTCCGTGCAAATTTAATTATAAATTTTATTTTATTATTTATTTATGAAAAACTCTCTATATACGAAATCCATAAAAATTTCGTAATTTCATTTATCAAAGATTTGTTAAACGATCAACCCAGATTTTTTAAACGAGATATATATCATAAACGCTTGTTTTAAACTCGTTAAATAGAATCTGAATTTGAAACTATATTAAAATTTTAAATAATAATAATAAAAAAAAAAACTTGCAATAGATTTTTATTAAAAATTTAAAGTTAATCTAAAATTTAAAAGTACGTTCTTCCATTATTACTTACAAACTTTGAATAAACACCATAAAATGCAATAAACTCGCAACAATTGTTTCGGGTCGAAAAACACACGACCCTTCATCAGGCGAACAAAGTAAGCACGAGTGCTGCAGTCAGAGCGGCAACGCTACATCGTTAAATTCTGAAGAAGCATACTTTCGAATGATGTAGATGTAATCCCTGTATTTTTGTAGAGCGGCAACGTTACATCGTTACAACGTTACAACGTTACATCGTTCTGTAGAGCGGCAACGTTACATCGTTAAATTCTGAAGAAGCATACTTTCGAATGATGTAGATGTAATCCCTGTATTTTTAATTGTTTTCACAGAATTTGAATTTAAGAACAAAACTTTCTAAAAAGTAACTCCAAAAACTGTTTCAGAAAATCCATGAGCGTGTTTTACAAAAAAAAAAAAAAAAAAAAAAAAATTATACATTGCTATTTTTTGCCGCTCTGACTGCAGCACTCGTGCTTACTTTGTTCGCCTGATGAAGGGTCGTGTGTTTTTCGACCCGAAACAATTGTTGCGAGTTTATTGCATTTTATGGTGTTTATTCAAAGTTTGTAAGTAATAATTTTACAACGCCAGTTTTGTGATGCTTCTTTATTAAATACGTTCTTCCATTTTTTATTTTAATTAAAATGTTGATTTCCATTAAACTTTAATGTCTGATTGCTTTACAAAGGAATCTGACTGTGTAAAAGAATAAGGATTTTATGACTTTAAAGAACCTATTCTATATATAATACTAAATAAAGAATCTCAAATAAATTCTTTTCAACAAAATCATTCAGTGTGAATTTATAGCTTGGAAAACAAAGTTGCGGTAGCTAGTTTAAAAAGATTTTTCATAACAAAAGAGGGATATTGTATGAGATTTAATTAAAGAACTTGTAAGTTAGGTAATTTATGCAATTTTTCAAATATGTTTTCAGGCGTATATATGTCTATTGTAAGAAATGTCTGAAATATTTAAAGTACATTTTTATTGAAAAATTCTTTATTTAGGTAAATCAGTGAATTTGTATTCAATAAAATAATAATAATAATAATAATAATAATAATAATAATAATGATTTGTTTCTCTGACACTTTTTCAATTTTAATTTAACAATAAATAATGCAACAATAACGAATAACAATGGCTCATTACTATTATTATTATTATTATTATTAAAGATTTAAGCGGGGGACTCTGCCCCCGCTCGCTCAGTTTGACAATCCCAGATTGAGGCTTCGCCACCCGTCCCGACTCAACCCTCCTTATTCGCAACTCGACATAAAATAAATAACAAAATAAACGGAAAGCGGCGGCAGTGAATATATTTATTATGTAGAGGTGACCTACATATATGAATTTTGTTAAAAGTTTTATACGGTTAAAGGAAAATTAAACGCCCTTTCTGGTGGTAACTGTGACTGATCCAATGTTTTTTCATACAGGGCGATTCAAAAAGAGAGGAGCAAATGTAATTAGAAAAAAAAATGGAGTGCATTATTATTATAATTATTATTATTATTATTATATTATTATTATTATTATTATTATTATTATTATTATTATTATTATTATTATTTTACGTTAAAAAATAATAAATATCCGCATTAAAAAAAAATAATAATAATTAAATAAATAAGTTACATCGTTAAATTCTGAAGAAGCATACTTTCGAATGATGTAGATGTAATCCCTGTATTTTTAATTGTTTTCACAGAATTTGAATTTAAGAACAAAACTTTCTAAAAAGTAACTCCAAAAACTGTTTCAGAAAATCCATGAGCGTGTTTTACAAAAAAAAAAAAAAAAAAAAAAAAAAAAAAAAAATTATACATTGCTATTTTTTGCCGCTCTGACTGCAGCACTCGTGCTTACTTTGTTCGCCTGATGAAGGGTCGTGTGTTTTTCGACCCGAAACAATTGTTGCGAGTTTATTGCATTTTATGGTGTTTATTCAAAGTTTGTAAGTAATAATTTTACAACGCCAGTTTTGTGATGCTTCTTTATTAAATACGTTCTTCCATTTTTTATTTTAATTAAAATGTTGATTTCCATTAAACTTTAATGTCTGATTGCTTTACAAAGGAATCTGACTGTGTAAAAGAATAAGGATTTTATGACTTTAAAGAACCTATTCTATATATAATACTAAATAAAGAATCTCAAATAAATTCTTTTCAACAAAATCATTCAGTGTGAATTTATAGCTTGGAAAACAAAGTTGCGGTAGCTAGTTTAAAAAGATTTTTCATAACAAAAGAGGGATATTGTATGAGATTTAATTAAAGAACTTGTAAGTTAGGTAATTTATGCAATTTTTCAAATATGTTTTCAGGCGTATATATGTCTATTGTAAGAAATGTCTGAAATATTTAAAGTACATTTTTATTGAAAAATTCTTTATTTAGGTAAATCAGTGAATTTGTATTCAATAAAATAATAATAATAATAATAATAATAATAATAATAATAATGATTTGTTTCTCTGACACTTTTTCAATTTTAATTTAACAATAAATAATGCAACAATAACGAATAACAATGGCTCATTACTATTATTATTATTATTATTATTAAAGATTTAAGCGGGGGACTCTGCCCCCGCTCGCTCAGTTTGACAATCCCAGATTGAGGCTTCGCCACCCGTCCCGACTCAACCCTCCTTATTCGCAACTCGACATAAAATAAATAACAAAATAAACGGAAAGCGGCGGCAGTGAATATATTTATTATGTAGAGGTGACCTACATATATGAATTTTGTTAAAAGTTTTATACGGTTAAAGGAAAATTAAACGCCCTTTCTGGTGGTAACTGTGACTGATCCAATGTTTTTTCATACAGGGCGATTCAAAAAGAGAGGAGCAAATGTAATTAGAAAAAAAAATGGAGTGCATTATTATTATAATTATTATTATTATTATTATATTATTATTATTATTATTATTATTATTATTATTATTATTATTATTTTACGTTAAAAAATAATAAATATCCGCATTAAAAAAAAATAATAATAATTAAATAAATAAGTTACATCGTTAAATTCTGAAGAAGCATACTTTCGAATGATGTAGATGTAATCCCTGTATTTTTAATTGTTTTCACAGAATTTGAATTTAAGAACAAAACTTTCTAAAAAGTAACTCCAAAAACTGTTTCAGAAAATCCATGAGCGTGTTTTACAAAAAAAAAAAAAAAAAAAATTATACATTGCTATTTTTTGCCGCTCTGACTGCAGCACTCGTGCTTACTTTGTTCGCCTGATGAAGGGTCGTGTGTTTTTCGACCCGAAACAATTGTTGCGAGTTTATTGCATTTTATGGTGTTTATTCAAAGTTTGTAAGTAATAATTTTACAACGCCAGTTTTGTGATGCTTCTTTATTAAATACGTTCTTCCATTTTTTATTTTAATTAAAATGTTGATTTCCATTAAACTTTAATGTCTGATTGCTTTACAAAGGAATCTGACTGTGTAAAAGAATAAGGATTTTATGACTTTAAAGAACCTATTCTATATATAATACTAAATAAAGAATCTCAAATAAATTCTTTTCAACAAAATCATTCAGTGTGAATTTATAGCTTGGAAAACAAAGTTGCGGTAGCTAGTTTAAAAAGATTTTTCATAACAAAAGAGGGATATTGTATGAGATTTAATTAAAGAACTTGTAAGTTAGGTAATTTATGCAATTTTTCAAATATGTTTTCAGGCGTATATATGTCTATTGTAAGAAATGTCTGAAATATTTAAAGTACATTTTTATTGAAAAATTCTTTATTTAGGTAAATCAGTGAATTTGTATTCAATAAAATAATAATAATAATAATAATAATAATAATAATAATAATGATTTGTTTCTCTGACACTTTTTCAATTTTAATTTAACAATAAATAATGCAACAATAACGAATAACAATGGCTCATTACTATTATTATTATTATTATTATTAAAGATTTAAGCGGGGGACTCTGCCCCCGCTCGCTCAGTTTGACAATCCCAGATTGAGGCTTCGCCACCCGTCCCGACTCAACCCTCCTTATTCGCAACTCGACATAAAATAAATAACAAAATAAACGGAAAGCGGCGGCAGTGAATATATTTATTATGTAGAGGTGACCTACATATATGAATTTTGTTAAAAGTTTTATACGGTTAAAGGAAAATTAAACGCCCTTTCTGGTGGTAACTGTGACTGATCCAATGTTTTTTCATACAGGGCGATTCAAAAAGAGAGGAGCAAATGTAATTAGAAAAAAAAATGGAGTGCATTATTATTATAATTATTATTATTATTATTATATTATTATTATTATTATTATTATTATTATTATTATTATTTTACGTTAAAAAATAATAAATATCCGCATTAAAAAAAAATAATAATAATTAAATAAATAAGTTACATCGTTAAATTCTGAAGAAGCATACTTTCGAATGATGTAGATGTAATCCCTGTATTTTTAATTGTTTTCACAGAATTTGAATTTAAGAACAAAACTTTCTAAAAAGTAACTCCAAAAACTGTTTCAGAAAATCCATGAGCGTGTTTTACAAAAAAAAAAAAAAAATTATACATTGCTATTTTTTGCCGCTCTGACTGCAGCACTCGTGCTTACTTTGTTCGCCTGATGAAGGGTCGTGTGTTTTTCGACCCGAAACAATTGTTGCGAGTTTATTGCATTTTATGGTGTTTATTCAAAGTTTGTAAGTAATAATTTTACAACGCCAGTTTTGTGATGCTTCTTTATTAAATACGTTCTTCCATTTTTTATTTTAATTAAAATGTTGATTTCCATTAAACTTTAATGTCTGATTGCTTTACAAAGGAATCTGACTGTGTAAAAGAATAAGGATTTTATGACTTTAAAGAACCTATTCTATATATAATACTAAATAAAGAATCTCAAATAAATTCTTTTCAACAAAATCATTCAGTGTGAATTTATAGCTTGGAAAACAAAGTTGCGGTAGCTAGTTTAAAAAGATTTTTCATAACAAAAGAGGGATATTGTATGAGATTTAATTAAAGAACTTGTAAGTTAGGTAATTTATGCAATTTTTCAAATATGTTTTCAGGCGTATATATGTCTATTGTAAGAAATGTCTGAAATATTTAAAGTACATTTTTATTGAAAAATTCTTTATTTAGGTAAATCAGTGAATTTGTATTCAATAAAATAATAATAATAATAATAATAATAATAATAATAATAATGATTTGTTTCTCTGACACTTTTTCAATTTTAATTTAACAATAAATAATGCAACAATAACGAATAACAATGGCTCATTACTATTATTATTATTATTATTATTAAAGATTTAAGCGGGGGACTCTGCCCCCGCTCGCTCAGTTTGACAATCCCAGATTGAGGCTTCGCCACCCGTCCCGACTCAACCCTCCTTATTCGCAACTCGACATAAAATAAATAACAAAATAAACGGAAAGCGGCGGCAGTGAATATATTTATTATGTAGAGGTGACCTACATATATGAATTTTGTTAAAAGTTTTATACGGTTAAAGGAAAATTAAACGCCCTTTCTGGTGGTAACTGTGACTGATCCAATGTTTTTTCATACAGGGCGATTCAAAAAGAGAGGAGCAAATGTAATTAGAAAAAAAAATGGAGTGCATTATTATTATAATTATTATTATTATTATTATATTATTATTATTATTATTATTATTATTATTATTATTATTATTATTATTTTACGTTAAAAAATAATAAATATCCGCATTAAAAAAAAATAATAATAATTAAATAAATAAGTTACATCGTTAAATTCTGAAGAAGCATACTTTCGAATGATGTAGATGTAATCCCTGTATTTTTAATTGTTTTCACAGAATTTGAATTTAAGAACAAAACTTTCTAAAAAGTAACTCCAAAAACTGTTTCAGAAAATCCATGAGCGTGTTTTACAAAAAAAAAAAAAAAAAAAAAAATTATACATTGCTATTTTTTGGTATTTGCATTTCAATATTTTAAGGATTTGTTCCTCTCATTGAGATCTATATAAAAAAAGAAAAAGTTAGCTTGGAAATGTTTTGAGTTATAAAATGTTTAGCGAAATATTCTACCTTTCTTTAATTAAACATATATATATATGCATGTATGTATTGCTAACTCAAAGTTTACTAAATATATATTAAACAGTTGAAAAGAAGGTTAAATGTCCTTTCTAAATTACCATTTGTTAAAATATTGAATGATTAGTTTTTTGTACAGCTCGTTTCCATAATGGATTATCAAAGAAAAAGCGAAATTTGAGAAATTTTATTTAGTTAAAAATTCCGCGTTTTTAAAAAATAATTATACTGTTAGAATTGTAGATACCGCTTTTTTGAATACTGTAGGATGGCTCACTTTTCAAAAACGCGCAAAAATTTGTTCCTTCCTTTCTATGTTCTTTAGAAAGCTTTCGGATGTGCTTGGAGAAACTATTTTCAAGCTGGTAATTAGAGTACCTTTATTAGCCCATTTTTTAGTTAATAACGTCGTTAATTTAAGTGATACGAAATTCTAGATAAACTTGTTTCTTGGATTATTCGGAAAACATCGGTACCTTTTGCGACGTTGAGGATCTTCTTGTTTACGAGGTGATGCGATCGCAGACAAAAAAAAAATAATAATAATAAATAAATAAAAATAAAAATAAAAATAAAGGTCAGTGACGAGAACAACTTTATACATACAGATATATATATATATATATATATATATCAATATAGAGATTAAAAAAAGAAAAAAAAAAGATGCATTTAGTATTCTTTGGTAAATGCAATCTGATGTAATCCGTATGTATTCCTTTGAGGAAGACAGAATTTCCTAGTTTAAATAGTAAACTCCTCTTTTTAGAGTTCCTCTGAAACGTAGCTAGTATTTGACTCTAAATAATTCAAAATTTGTCCCCGGAATTTGATGAGGTAAATGCTACTTGCATCCAAACATTTCTTTGCATCGCCATTACAAAAATCCGACGTGGCCACAATGCCCTCCATGTAATTTTCCAAATTACACTTCTAGGAGTCTCCGAGGATTGTGTCCCAGATTGGTGCCATTTGCTCATAATTTAGTAGTACTACGCCAAGTAAAAACCACTCAATCTCAGCCTGAGTCTCTCTGTCACAGTGACTTGCATTTATTCTACCATTCTGATTGTTTCATCGCCAGTGCATATACATCTGTTTCATCTTACCGAAATATTACAGTTGGGACAAAACACTTGTTTTGGCCAAATTCATGTAATTTTCAAAAATTTTATTAAAGCGGCCATGGACAACCACTGAACTAGCACGTAATAAGTGACAACTTCCCACTACACACCATAAATATGCAGCCTTTAGAGACTCTGAATGAAAAGAGACTGGATATTGAACAAAAATAGGGGATGTACGTTCTAAAGCAACTCAAACGTCGCAAAACGTGATAAATTTTTAAATCCAGCATCTTAAACTTTACAAATATTTCAAGAAAACTGTTCATTTATTTTTATAAAGCCTCGAAAAGAATCATTAAAAAACATCATAACAAAGTGGTATTCATGTTTGTTCAACCTGTATCGTATGTATTTGGTTGAACAAGCATGAAAAATCTGCAGGCTGTTGAAGGTACAATGCATCGTGTAGGGTCTCTTGTTTTCATAGAACAGATTAGTTTCGAATCAAGCAGATGAAAAAGTAGGGCATTAAGCTGCATGTGTAGAATGCGAATTTTTTTTTCTTAAAGCTTTTATCTTTTAATTTTTGAACCACACGATATATCGCTCAGTTATTCTTCCTCCTAGTAATCTAACTCGAGTGGGGACAACATTATCGAAAGCAGTGGGTATTTTAATCGAAGTTCCAACTGGTTTCAATTAATTTTCTATTGTAAGATTTAAATACAAATGAAAGGTGAAAAAAAATCTATTATTTACTTTAAGAATATATTTACATAAAGGAACCAGCGAAGCGTTGAAAGACTGCTAACATGTATCATATATGGTTCGAGTACGCGAGTTTTAAACCATTAATTAATTAAAACTAGTTGCATAAATTTAACCATTTTTAAAAGTGTATAGAAACATAAATAAAATTTCAATAATTGAAGAAAAATGTTATTTTTAAAATATTCCTAAATATATACAGCCTATACCTGAAACTCCAGAATTATTTTTCTAATTATTCTTTATCTTTGAATATTTTATTTATTCATTTATTTTCTAAATCAAAGAAATTTAAATATACACTAACTTTACAATAATGACCAGTCACTTTGGTTTTCAAACGTTTTGTCAATATCTAAAATAGTGCTTGTCATTTTACCTCGAAACTATGATAATCGGAAAAATATTAAAGAAAAAAATATTTTTTTAAAGATTACCTTCTATGAGATAATACTAGAACTGTTTTCTTACTTAAGCATGTGACCATGAGGATTTCTTTAATTATCTGTATTAGTTTTTGTGAGAATAGCACATATATTGGTGGAGACATAAGGTTTCATTAAAAAATTGCCAAAACAATCCTTCTTTACTAAAAGTAGCATGCAGGGTACGAAACGTAATGCAGTCTTTTTTAGGAAACTTGACATACTGCCTTAGACGCAACATACCCAACCATCAAAATAAGAAAATATTAAATGTCTAATGAAATTTAGTATTTTCACAAAATAAATAAATAAATAAATAAATAAAATAAAATAAATAAATAAAAATAACTTAACATGTCCATGTTTTAACAAAACTTCATTTTTTTAATTTATTAACTACGTGAATTGAACTGTTTATATGAAGAACTCAGCAGAAATATCGTGATTTTTCTAAAAGTTATCGCCAGTAGAGTAAATTCTGTTTTATTTCCTCTCAGAAAAATAGGAAAAATATGAGTGATGGGTTATAGCAATTATTTATAACCAACCAGCACTATATTACAATTCACTGAATAATAATTTTCAAAAAAGTGTATTTTTTTAATTAATTATTATTATTATTATTTATTTATATATATATATATATATATATATATATATATATATATATATATATATTTATTTATTTTTTTTTTGAGAGAGAGAGTATTTATTTCATTTTATCGACGATAACTTTTTAAATTTATGTATATATATCCATATTTGATTAAGTATTTAATATTTTTATATTCTGATCGCAGTAGTCTTTGTCTAATGTATTATGTCACATTTCTTAAAATGACATACTGTTGGAGTTAAAAGTGTACCTGTTATAATAGAAAATGGCATTATTTTTGCAATTTTAAAACATTTATTTCTCCACGAATGCATGTGATAACTTCATACAAACAAATACTGTCGCATAGAACGAGCCTCATTACAATATGTTACAGCCCAAAAGAATTTCAAGCCTTTATTTTTACAAGAAGATCACAAACATTTTTTCCCCTTAAATTTTTTACTGATCCCCTCTTCATATCAAACATTTCATTTCAATATATGATGTATTAAACAAAATTACAAAAAAAATATGGGGTTAGAAATCTCGTTCAATGGGGGAAAATTGAAAAATCTTAGTTATGGTGCGTGACGTCGAATGGAATAAAATGACCAAGACTAAGTGATATAAACAGTTTTTAACGAAAATCACAATTACAATACAGATAGTGCATTGCACTTCATTAGAAAAAAATAAGCTAAGAAAAATATTTATATAGGAATTGTTCAAAAATGGGGAAACAAATACCATTGTACAGTAGAATCCGACGAACTAAAGACTGCCGTATACATTCAAATATATCTAGTGAGCTTGCAATATCTGCTTATGAGACAATGAACCTTGCTGTAAGATACTCAATTGTATCATTTGGCGAAAACAGCGAATCCATAGTTGATAAAAAAGGTGGCACCAGATTTCAGGTGGAGCCAGAAAACAAAATTGAGTGGATTGATTACCGGGTAGCGCGAAGCTCAAGCAACAAGCGTGGCTTGTTCATACTACACCTGGGTTGTGCAACATGTAGGTGTTTGGGCACTGCAATCAAAAAATGCGCTAGTGTTCCATCATACTTGAATCACATGCTCTGGCGTATAACTGCCGGTATTATCAGCAGAAATATGGGAATGTTGTTTATTGGGAAAACAATGTACTTTATGAAAATGATGCATTAGTGCTTAGAATTATGGACCTACGGATGATTTACGAATTTTACTGTCCAAATGTTAATACCTGAATCTGTGCTGCACTTTCAACGAAACAGTCTTGTGAAGCATTTAAGACGACCACGTATGCGCATTATTCATGTTGAGCCCACCTTCAGTCGTAAAGATGGTTTTAAGTGTAAATAAAATAGTAACGTGCAACTGTTGATTAGTCCGCTTTGCGTCAAGCATCTAACATACGAAATATAACCTATTCGAAATCGTGTGGAAGTTGTTAACTTCTGTACGTAGAAGGAGTGTACACTAAATCTGCCACACGTTTTCACTTCGCGTAATTTTTTCAACGGCAATCAAACGTGAATTTTTCGCCTGAAATCGGCAAACGTTGCAATACTCGATTTTCTGTTTCAGGTATGTGCCCACTGTGTTCTTACCCTACGTAAAGACTCGTTATTTAAAACGAGTCCGTATCCAGTTGTTATCTGTCAGTGCTTGTGAAAGTACTATGGTGCGAAAAATACCTCATCGAATATTGCTTTTGGTACATTTTCTAAGCTAGGCGTATACTTTAACATGTTCGACCATAAATTAAATGCATATCTGCATAATCATTGTGAGTGTAATCTGACATGTTGTTTCTAAATGAAGTTTAATGGGCATGATTTCCGAATTACCCACTGATGGATATTGAATCGTTATTTTCATTTTCTCCATAGCAATGGAAAATTCCCTTAATAGAATATTTATTCTTATCGACTACAGTACTAATAAAACACGTATTCCTTTGCTTTTATTACTTTTGCGATTTTATCCCATTAAGAGGGGGTATATAATTTTCTTGAGAAAAAAATTATCCAGTCTTCAAGAAGTTAAAGCGATATTATTATTATTATTATTATTATTATTATTTTACATTACTTGACGTTTTGATATTATTTACGATTATATGTTCGATAGTAATTTTTCATTTCCTTGATTATTAATATCAGTTTGTCGGTCGCATTCAGCAATACCCTGTATATCTGCAACAGTGACTATTAAAATTATTACTGATTATTAAAAATGTTAGTGTTTTTATATGCTAAAACCAATCGTCTCAAAAGGTATATTTAAATTACATATCTAATTACATATAAAATTATATATAAAAAAATATAACATCTTTCTCGAAAACTGTTTCGATCGACAGGTTTAGAAGAATGTAAAACAATATTCTTATATTAACTACCGTTTGATTTTTTCTTTATTTTTTTTTTTTTCTTTTTCTTTATTTCTTTATTTCTTTCTTTATTTTTGTTAAATATTCAAAAATCTTTATAATATCTCAAATTGCGTAAATGTATTAAAATTTAGAAATCTTGTATTTTCATGGATCCAATTTTTTAAACGTGTAATATACAAAATATGAATTGAAAATGTAAATGTAAACGCCATTATGAAATATAAAAACGGATGTCTTCTTAAGAAAAATCATTGTAAGTTCTAAATATATATATATAGATTGTTGAAAACAAAACAGTTAAAAAATTGCACCATTATGAAAAATGTATTCTTATCTGGAACAACGTTATTTTAGGCCGCGCAAAAGTTGAAAAGTGCATTTGGCTCTAGTGTTACTGCACAACAGAGATTATGAAATTGGTTCGACAAATTCCGTGCAGGTAACTTTGAGTTTACAAAGAAACAGCACGATTGCCCTGAATTAAATGTCAATAATGACGAACTAAAAGTCCCCGTTTATTCTGAAAGATCTCAGAATGCTTATGAATTAATGTTGAATTTCGGTGTTAGCAGACAATTTAACTCATTCTTCTCAAATTTATAAAGTAAAAAAAAAAAAAAAAAAAAAAGTGAGTTTACAGTGAACTGAATGAGAAATAGAAACAAAACCGCTTGTAAACTTGCTTGAAGTTGTTTTCTCTTCACAGATCTAATCCATTTTTGAATCGAATTATCATTTGTAAAGACAAATGGATGCAATATGAAATTAGGAATCATCCATCACTTTGATTGGAGAAGGAATAGCCTCAAAAACGTACTCAAGAACGTAATATTCATAAAAAAAACAGCAGATTGTTAGGGTTGGTGGCCTAGCGCAGGTGTGAACCATTATGATCTCATGAAACCTGGCTTATCGATCACAGCAGAACTTTATTGCAACCAACTGGAAGAAATGATGCAAAAACTTAAACTTAAACAGCCTAGATTCGTCAACAAATCGACTCCTGTCTTATTGCATAATAACGCTAAACAACACACCGCAGAAATTCCTGTGGCAAAATTACCGAAGTTGAAGTTGGAATTTATTCATCACCATCCGTATTCTTTAGACCTTTCCCCCACTAACTATCTCTTCTTGCGTTGTTTGGGCAACGTTAAAATAGGAGAAAACATTTTATTTGCGATAATGTTGTAAAATTATTCCAGGAATTCATTGAGAGAGCTTTTTACCATCGGCCAGAGCAACCTGCCTTTTAAATGATAAATTGTGCGGATAATATGGGCGTGCACTTTGAAGAATAAAATAATTTCTTATATTTGTAAGCTGAAACTAACTTTGTCTTTTTTCTAAAAAATTTTTCTTTGATGACCTAATGTTTAAATTTTACTTTTTATTTTTCAAGTCAATCAATACTTTCATATGTTATTCTGCGTTTTCTTTTCTTTTCTTTTCTTCTTCTTCTTCTTCTTTTTTTTTTTCAATTATTATACGATTTGTGAGTAACCTTATTCATGAGCCACTAAGAAAATGTGTTTGTCAGTTAAAAGGATTGTGCTTAAATACTTTAAACGGAGAGAAATGATGCGCTTTTATACTATTTATGATACTTGCATTCAAAGATCGATCTTATTGTTCACTAATTTGAATTCCTAAGAAACGCTATTTTCACTAACACAATATATAAATGTAATCACATGAAATAATTTCCCAAAACTACAACATTAAATATAGACATGATATATCACACTGCTAAATATATGAGTATATTCTTCTTATTATTGTCGGTTTTTGTTATTATTGTACTCTACTGCTAAAGTGTTTTAAGGTAATATGAATTCATTTAATGTTATTTATAACAACTATAACTATAGTTGCAAAAATAAGGAATTTATATTATACTGCTGTTTGTAAAAAATGCAACACCAAGAAGGAATGAGAATATCATAATGATATTTATTGGGCACATACATTATAGTAAGAAGAACAATTCATTAAAATTTCAGAAAATTTGGAGTAACATGTACTGAGAAAACAGTATATAAAGCAGCAACCTCTGTGAGCAATAGCAGCACTTATCTGTCTAGGCATTGAATCAAACAGCGATTGAATGACATGTACGAGTAAAAGCACTTCATGAAGCTTCATCACAATGCCACCACTCATCGATCATAGTTACTGATGAGTGGTGGGGGGCCAGTCGCTTTTCAACGATTAAACAGTCATTTTCATTAGTGCGAGATCAGGAGAATGCGCTGACCAGAGTAACGGTTGAACACATTATGTATTAAGGAAGGTCCGGACTATACTGACAACTTGCGGTCGTGCATTATCCTGCTTAAATGTGGCGCTGCGGAGGCCTTGAATATAGAGAGGAGGTGCGAGCGGTAACTCACCAGAAATTTAATGACCGCATTTCAGAGTGCCAGGAATGCAAACAAGAAGTAATCGAGACGTGTATCCAATGGGACCCCATACCATCACTGCATGTGGTGGACAGTGTGACGATGTCGAATCCCAGCTGGCATTGTGCATTATTGACAATGCCGTTAAATACGGATAAGTCAATCTTGATGCTGTAAACAGGATTGTGATTTGTCGGAAAGGCGACTTCACGCCATCCCTGCGTCCAGGTTCGTCATTAATCACACATTAAAGGCGCTCGTATCAGTGATGCAATTTTGAGGGTAATCAGAATTTTGGTAGCTGCATACTGGGTCACCACCTGGATTGATGGTATGTTGTACCATTGGATACACGTCACGGTCACCTCTTGTTTTCAATCCCGCCACTCAGAATACCAGCCATTACATTTCTGACGAGTTAAGGCCCTTCGCTGTGACCTAAAGTCAAGGCCTACGAAACGCAATACTTAAGCAGGGCAATGCATGACCGCAAGTTGTAAATATTGTCTGGATCTTCCTTGATGCAGGATGTGTTCGACGGTTGCTCTGGCCAGTGAGTTCTCCTGATCTTACACCAATGAAAATAACTGTTTAATCGTTGAAAAGCAACTGGCCCCCACCATTTACCAGTAACTACGATCGATTAATTATGGCATCATGTTGAAACTTCATGAAGTGCTTTACCCGTACATGTCATCTAATCGCTGCTTGATTCAATGCTTAGGCAGATAAGTGGAGTTATTGCTCACAGAGGTCGCTGCTTTATGTACTGTTTTCTCAGTACATATTACTCCAAATTTCCTGAAATTTTAATCAATTGTTCTTCTTACTATAATGTATGAACCCAATAAATATCATTATGATATTAGCATTCCTTCATGGTGTTGCATTTTTTACAAACAACAGTTTACACACCAGTTGAAAACTCAAATCATTTAATGATATTTTTGCATTATCAAGAACAAAAAAAAATTAAGCAGCTAATATGCAATAAATTTATAAATTGTCCAAAAAAATTATATATATAACTTAAGTTTTATAATAAAAATGAAATCTCCCTTTCTTGTTTTCGCATAGAAATATATATTGCTGTTTTCAAGCAAAAATAAATGCCTTAGTTTAAAAATATATTTTATACTTTCATCGTCAAAGCTTGTTCATACATATGAAGAGGTTTGACTTCTAAGATATATCATTATTATAAAATATAGAAAACGTCAAATTTTATGAGTAAAACCATTTTTATTTTAAGTATATGCATTTCAAATTATAAGATTTTTTATAAACCACTTTCACTTTCGGGGATCTCTCAAAGATTAAAACATCTGTGTACTTCTCAGAGTAAACTTTAAGAAAAAGGACGTTTTAAATTTTCTGTGTAAAATATTTTAAAAGAGCAGAATGTCTTATTTTATGATGTAAAATAACAGCTTGGGAAAAGTGTTGTTCAAATAACACCATTACTTTTTTTTCTTCAGAAATTACATGACATGAACCGTTAAAAACAAAAGTGTATGCAAAAGAAACTTTAAGCCTTAAAATACAAAATAAACCTAAAATTCTCAGTCAAATTTCTTCACTTGTTCGTCATGAAAATGTACATGTACTTACAGAGAGATTAAAACAAATATTTATGCATGACAATGTCTTAAGTTTTAAACATTAAAAAATTAAGAAAAACAAGGAATAAAATATACTGAATTCTCTAAAAAATTACTTTTAATTTTATATATTAAAATGCAAATTATTTAATTAAATTAGTGAAATACACAGAACGAGCCTTAATTACAGTATTCGTTTTGTAAATATACATTATGCACTACCAGTATTTGCCACTTTCACTGTTCAGAATTTTTTAAATTCACTAATTAATATGAAAATTTCATACAGTTAAAACAATCATTCAAATCGGTCAAAACATCATTTAGGAAAGCCACTGCCTTCTGCAGTAGCTTTCTTACCCGTGATGGGATGTTTCCGGAATCAGACTTAGCATTATTTTAAATTATTTTGTTAATTACGTTAATATATTTTATTTTATTGAAATTTAGACGATTACAGGCCTTAAGAAGAAATTTGATAAGGTTGATAAATTTTGTTGGCATTCAGCCTTACTGCTTCTGTTTAAGTAGCCAGAAGCTGCACAAAACTTAAGCACCATAGTTGAAAATACTGCAAAACTAAACAAATTTGCAATAACGACTAATTAATTTTTTATGGGTTAAAATTGGTACTCAAAAGATAAATACCACCGGAGGCGTGGCTTTTGTCGATCGTTTCAACTTCTGAATTTCGGATTCTGGGATGGTCTCCAAAATCATGCTCCCTCTCGAATGGGTTGAACAAGTCCTGTCACTTGTCGATGTTGTCTCCTGATACATTTCCAGATATTCAACAAGTTCATCCTCATTGTTTTACCATTGCCAATAAACTCAGTAATCTCTACTAGTATATATTTAATGCATTCAATGCACAATGTCAAAAAGTGTATAGTAAATGGAATAAGTACGCAATCAATTTCGCAGCATTTTATTCGATAATTATTCTTCTTTGAGAGAACCGTGATTCTCGTATCCTCAATCTAGGTTAATCGCTTATGAGAAATCGTTTATTTAAAACACTTTTTACTACCATTCTTTAGATATTCCCAGAAGGACTTACGAATATTGAAGGCTTTATTTTTTAAAGCAAGATCAAATCGCAACGTTTTATTTTATACAGCAATCTACATGCACATTCAAGTCGGCAACCCACTAATGATGTTGTACAACATGTCGCTACTCGTCCATTCTGATCCTTACCGGCGATTCGCTAAGTGTGAAATCTCTCCTAGCTTTACTTTATTTCATATTATATTTATTTTAACAAAATGATTTATATGAAAAATATTTATATGTGTTTCCTTAATAAACTTATATGCAATATATATATATATATATATATATGTATATATATGTATATTAATTTCAATTTTATGGTTTAATAACGCGTTAAGGACTGATTAAATCGCTTTAAATATATGTAATATTAATAATTGTATGAAAATCTTTTAAGTCCTTGGATAATATGAAAAGAATCTTTAAAAGCATACCATTAAAGTAATAATGCAAATTTACTAAAATGGTACATTATCATTATACAGTTCAAGCTTAATTTATATCTCTGAAAATTCGTTTAAGATCCATTAGCACTTACTAAATGTCAGATACTTGTATGTAATTATATTCACAGAATTTATTAATAAGAATTTTCTGGTCTTAGCTATAACCCGACGTCTGAAAATATCTCATATTTTATGAAGCAATGGTCACAGGTGTAGAATTAATGCATACTTTAATCTTAAATTCATTATCCGAGTTTCAAATTTCATAAATATTTATAAATATTATGGCATTAGTGTGGAAGAGAGCTACAGTTAATTTGTCACGATTTATTTCAAATTTACGCTCTGAAATATTTTATTGTCATATTTCGTTTCAAATGCTATTAATAATGTAACGTCATTGATATTTTCATAGCTTATATTTTATCAATAAAGGTGTTTCATAGAATAACAAATTTCAACTTTCATTTTTCGTAATTAGGAATTATAACGATAAATGGATAATTTTATTACAATTATTAATGATGATTTTTTCTAATATTGTTTGTCAAACTATTATGCGGTAAATTCAAGTGAAAATTTTTAGAATATAGTATATTGTTCTTATTATAAGTCACGTAATTAGGACTTTTTTTTTTTCGTGGGAATATATATTAGATTTTAAAAAGTATTATCCGAAACATATTTTCGTTTTAAACACTATCATTCCTGAACATCCCTGATCAGATTAATGTTATAATATATATATATATATATATATATATATATATATATATTATAAAACTATGGGTGCCATATCTCCCGTTTATAAAGAAAAACTACTTCGTCCCAGAATATTTTTATAATAGCTTTTAGTTTATTTAATCGTCGAAAATATATCTGAGAAATTCCTTTTAAAAATGATTAGTGATTAATTTGATTTAAAAATAAGCTATGTAAAGTAATACTATTAAATATAGGGTTTTTTTCTTAATTTGTGCAGTGAAATAATTTAATATTATTTTATATCAATTATTTTCAAAATTTTTATGCATAAGAATTTAGTCAGGGGTAGAAATTTGTCACAGAACCCATACTGGTATATATGAAATGAAATTTTCTTCTTCTTAAATTAATGATTTTATAAGTAGAGAGAAACTTTAAAGAAATTCGTTATGAGTTCTGCGCCAACTTTCTATCCCTGATTTAACCCTCCCAAAATTAATATTATTTTTATGCACTATTTTTAATATATATATTTATATATGCAAATATAGAGATACATGCACACACACAGACATGTACATATAAGGTGTGGCAATAAAATAACATGAATGGTACTTCCACAGAAGAAGTACCTCCATACATGCCAACATACTAATTATGAGCTGGAAGAATTTTTAGTACACGCCCCTTTTCTCCACACCAGTAAATTTTTGAGTGTTTTTCGCCTTATTTAATTGTGTTTAAATTTGGAGAAAATTACTCTAAAAATGTTGGTGTGGTAAAAATGGTCGACTACTGAAAGTCTTCTGGCTTATAATTAGGATGTTGGCAAGTATGTACTGTACTTCTGTGATAAACTCGAACGATCGATAGTTGCGAAGCATACATTTTTCTTTTCGAACGCGGCAACTCCGATGCCTACAAGGAAATAAGTTTGGCAGTTTTATAGGAGGTCTTGTTGTTTCGTAGGGAAACATATCGTAAGAGTCGTAGTAAGTGCAATGGATCACCGTGAAATGTCACACGAAAAAAAGCTACTGAAACGTAACTGTTATTAAATGAAGTGTATAGGAATTAATGTGTATTACGGCCGCGAGTTTTTGAGTGGTTTAAATATTTCCACGATGGACTACAATATGTCGAACAAGATTCATGCTCAGATCGCCCTTTTCATATCACAAACAAATAAAAATATTGAAAAAAATATAAGATCTTATTTGATTTAATCGCTTGTTACTACTTTGGAATTCCCCATGAAAGTATAAGAATAAAACGACCTCCATTACTCGTATAAAATAATGAGTCATGGGTTCATTTTGAAGAGTATTCTTCGGCTTACTCAGCATTATCTGTCAAGTTTCTCGTCAAACACAATCATCCAGTGTTAGATCATCAATAGTACTCGCCTGACATTTCCTCATGATACTTTTATCTGTTTCCTAATTCCAAGCTTTCATTAAAAGGAAAAATTTAATAATAAAATGTCCGTTAAAGCTTTGAAAAAAAAAGCGGCACGATTCAACGAAGAGCTCAGGAAAGTAGACTGTTTCGAATAATGGAAAATTCACATGGAGCGTTTGTAGGAGTGGGAGAGAGATGCATATTTAAGGTAGTAATAACTAAATATTTATAAATTCAAAATAGAATGCTTTGAAGCTACAGTCTCATATACGGATTATGACTCGGAAAATTTACTGGCTGATTTTTTTCATATTTTTTTTTCATATTTATTTTAAATATAATACCATTTTTTTAACACTTTTCAACACGGTTGGAAAGTGTTACTGACTTCGGATTGTCAGTCTGTCTGCCGTCCGCGCTCTTATTCCCGTAAATATTTATGAAATTTCTTGAAACTGATATATGTTATTCATGTTTCCTATCAGATGCTCCCTATTGAAAATGGGGTTAATATCTCTACAGGTTGTGTACAGGGACATCCAAAAGTCTTACAAGGCATTCTATTCTATGAGAGAAATTTCTATAAACCATATTTCAAAATTTTACTGCTAACAAATCTTAATGAAACTGAAATATGTCACTCAAGTTCGCTATCAGATATTTCATATATGAAATGGAGTAAATACCACCACTGGTTTGTGTACAGGGAGATCCGAAAATATCCCAAGGCATTGTGTTCTACGAGAGATATTTCGATAAAACATATTTTAATACATTTACTATACAAAAATCTCAATTAAATTGAATGTTATTCAAGTTCACAATCGGATGTTTCATATATAAAATGGAGCAAATACCACTATTGTTTCGAGTGAAGGGAAACTCGAAATTATTCAAAGCATTCCTTTCTATGAGAGATATTTCTATATTTTTTTTCAATATCTTTACAGTGCACTAACAAGGGAAGTATGAATCAGAAAACTTGCTATTGAAACCTAACCAAACTTAAATTAAAGAGCATGGTCGAAAACATTGGGTACAGTACAAATTTGCTGCAACAACCCCCATGGGGGCGATATATGACCCTCCAATAGTTTTAATTATTTCTATAAAAGCCAACAAAACAGATATCATAGCAAGAACGGATTGTTCTGTAGTAGGGTGCTTGACTCTGATACTTAGGTCCTGGGATCGAGTCCCCGTAAGGACGTTTTTCATTTTAATTTCTTATTTCACCTGAAATATTTATTTTTTACATTTTTAATTAAATTAAATCATTATTTTAAGAGAAAATATTAATTATATTAAAACAATGCTTTTTTCTTCAGCTCGGACAATTTAATATATTTTTAATTTTCAACAAATTTATTTATTTATTAATTAAATTTAAAGAAATTAATAATTTAACAGAAAATACTTTTATATTACATTTCGATAAGATTTTGTTAATGATTACATTCAGATAAAACTTTGTTAATGATTATGTTTTATGTAAATTTTTAAATACTCTTTTTAACGACGACATTAATAACAAGAGTTAATCGTCTGCTCTCAAATGTAAAACTTATTTATGCAATTTTTTTCCATGAAAATTCCTGAATGAACCACAGCTGTTGCTTAACTATTCGACGTCGCATTTAACTTTTATATCAAATATCTTATATTATTAAAATCTGTACGCGCGTGTGTGTGTGTCTGTGTGTCTGTGAGAAACGGCTTGAAACCGCAAAAGCTCCGCCGCTAACGGTCGCACGGACTTCGAACAGGTACCGTCGGACAGAGAATTTATCGCAGATCTGGGTTATCTAATTTGCTAAACGATGCGACCCTAATTAGCGGAGATATTAATTAAAATGTCGACCATTGTCTAACGAAAAATGACCCAGAATTCATGATTAAATGCTTAAAAAGCGATATTTTTACGGAAAAAGTGGAAAGTAAATTAGAAATATCAGTCGTATTGTTACAAACAAGATACCATTGGAAAGAGCTTTTTTTCTTAATCCGATGGTTTAAACGGCTTATCGATCGGACAATCTCTTATATTATTAAAATCTGTACGCGTGTGTCTGTGTCTGTGTCTGTGTGTCTGTGAGAAACTGTGTCTGATTTGGCTAACAATAAAAACTATTTTTGCCGTAGATAACAACAGACTGATGTCTAATCTTCTCTAATCCAATAGTGGGAGGTACCGGGTTCTATCCCAGGTCGCGCTCATCGCCCTAAACTTTTGGAGTTTTCCGTGGTTTCTTCCGAAACTCGCTTAATTACAATTTTTAAGCACAACGCAGTACGCAAATAAGTCATTGGGTTAAAAAAAAAAAAAAAAAAAAAAAAAAAAAAGTAAACATATATAAGTAAAAATAACTAACAGGGAAAAGTAATCTTTTTTTCAGCTATTAAAACTCACCACATCTTTTTTTTGATTAATTAAATTGAGTTTTAAATTTTTATTTAGCTAACAAGGAAAACTATTTTTGCCGTAGACAACAACAGACTGATGTCTAATCTTCTCTAATCCAATAGTGGGAGGTTCCGGGTTCGATCCCAGGTCGCGCACATCCCCCTAACCTTTCGGAGTTTTCCGTGGTTTCTTCCGAAACACACGTAAATACGGGCTAGGACTCTCATCGCCCTAACCGTTCGGAGTTTTTCGTGGTTTCTTCCGAAACTCACGTAAATTTATCTCAGCTACTAATTAAAATAATTTCATAAGTAATACATCATTAGAAAGCTTTTTTGAATTTTAATCGAACAGTAGAATACAGAATTTTCTAACGCCAGATGGCGCTGTAATATTTTCAAATTTCAATATTTCATTTTCTAATTAAAGTTAAATTTTTTTTAATACATCATTCGAAAGATATTTTAAAGTTCTTTTATATTATCGAAAGTTTTAACCAGATTTACACGTTTTGAGATTTCCTGAATTAGTTTTCTTTTGTATCTCAGCTACTAATTAAAATAATTTCATAAGTAATACATCATTAGAAAGCTTTTTTGATTTGGAATCGAACAGTGGAATACAGAAATTTCTACCGACAGATGGCGCTGTAATATGTTAAAATTTCAATATTTCAATTTCTAATTATGATTAAATTATTTTTAATACATCATTCGAAAGATATTTTAAAGTACTTCTATATTATCGAAAATTTTCACCAGATTTACGCGTTTTGAGGTCTCCTGAATCAGTTTTCTTTTATGGCGCTGTAATATTTTGAAATTTCAATATTTCAATTTCTAATTATGATTAATTTTTTTTTTAATACATCATTCAAAAGATATTTTAAAGTTCTTTTATATTATCGAAAGTTTTCACCAGATTTACACGTTTTGAGGTGTCCTGAATTAGTTTTCTTTTGCATCTCAGCCAAATGAGTTAGATCGTTCAAAATTGGTATTCGTAGGGTAATTAAGAGGGCCTGAAAGGGTGGAGAAGAAATAGGCGTGCACTTAACTTGTGCGCGCGCAGAGCGCACGGGACTGCGCTGCAGAAGGCAGTGGGGACCTGGTGCGAGATTTTACCCGATCAGAAATGATATTTTTTAGGGGGCACGGAGGGTCAGGGAAGGAATACGCACGCGACTGCGCTGCCGAAGGCAGTGGGGACACAGTGCGAGTCTTTCCCCGATCAGAAATGATTTTTTTTAGGGGGCACGAAGGCTCAGGGAAGGAATACGCGCGCGCAGCGCGTGCACCCTTGGAGTTGTGCGCGCTCAGCGCGCACGGGACTGCGCTGCCGAAGGCAGTGGGGACCCGGTGTGAGTTTTTACCCGTTCAGAAATGATTTTTTTTTAGGGGGCACGAAGGGTCAGGGAAGAAATACGCGCGCGCAGCGCGTGTATCCCTTAAGTTGTGCGTGCGCAGCGCGCACTTTACTGCGCTGCCGAGGGCAGTGGGGACCCGGTGCGAGTTTTTACCCGATCAGAACTGGTTTTTTTCGGGGGGCACGTAGGGTCAGGGAAGAAATACGCGCGCGCAGCGCGTGTATCCCTTAAGTTGTGCACGCGACTGCGCTGCCGAAGGCAGTGGGTACCCTGCCCGACATTTTACCCAATCAGAAATGTTTTTTTTTTAATTTCTTTTCTTAACACTAAAAGTTTCTGTTAGTGATTCATTAATTTTAGTGATTAATTTGAAAATACTGACCTGCTAGCGGGCGAAGCTCGCTAGTATTTCATTAAAAACTGTTAAATTTTGTGGTGTCGGAAGAACTGATAATATTGAACACAATGACAAATTTCCTGAAAATGATTTTACTAGTTTATAATTAGTTTACATCTCAAAAATTTCAAAATATGGGCAAATATGAATTTTAAAAATCTGGTAATCTCGACGAAAATCCAAATATTTAACAAAATGTTCATGATAAACAATAATTGACGGTGTACAAAATTGTAATTCAAATATTTGTGATCAATCTTTTTACATTTCTTGTTCTAATTGTGAAAAGTAATATGGTTTCATGATTTTTCCACTTTTAATCATAATTGTTATAAATTAGAAACTATATTTGTAGCTTTAAAGATGATTGTCTTTTATATAAATAATATATATATATATATATATTTCTTATATTCATGGTCAATATTTTATTAATTGGAATACTCAAAAAAAAAAAAAAAAAAATCTCAATATAATAAATTTTTTCAATTAAAATAATGATTTAATTCGATTAAAAATGTGAAAAATAAATATTTCAGTTGAAATAAAAAATTAAAATACAAAACCGCATATCGGAGACTCGATCCCAGGACCTCTGTATCAGAAGTCAAACGTGCTACCACAGAACCATCGATTCTCACTACGAGTTGTGTTTTGTTAGTTTTTATAGAAATAAGTAAAACTATTATAGGGTCATATCTCGCACCCATGGGGTTTGTTTCAGCAAACTTGTACTGTATCTTATGTTTTCGACCATGCTCTTTAATTTATGCTTGGTTTGGTTTCAATATCAATTTTACTGATTTATACCTCCCTTGTAAGCTTTTTAAAATTGAAATATGTCACACACACACCCCTTTCCCCCCACACGCACATAAACTAACTGGACATGATAGGAATATGATGGTCTTAAACATAGTTGTCAGATTAATGAGAGGCTATGTCAGATATATGTAAATTATTAGTGTCCTTTTAAAACTTTTACGTCATCTAATCAATTATATGAATATATAGTGAATAAATCAGAGTACTTTTGTAACAGAGAAGATTTAAATATTGCTACAATTGTTTAATTGCACAAGTATTTTTTAATTCTTAATAAACAAGGACTAAAAGTAAATTTCAATCACAAATAATTTACTTTTTTTTTTTTTTTTTTTTTTTTTTTTCAAAATTTAGAGAAATGCCTTCAAAACAAATGCTGATCCCAGAAAATGGGGACATTCGGTCACCTTATATGATTATCAATTAATTTTATATTATAAAATTTCATGTTTGCTAATGAAGCTGCGGTGATACTTACTTTATTTTGCAAAATAACCTAATTTAGAATGACTAATATGTAATACATTTTGGAAATAAATACCAGTTTTATATAATGTAATTCAGAATGTACATGGTAAAGAAAAATAAAATAAAATGAGGAAAGTAATAATAAAATGTAATTTATGAAAAATTACGGCTAACGTTTTAAGCATTATTAGATTCTACATATGATTAAAGTAGCAAATGACACTCCAGATGGATATATATATATATATATATATATATATATATATATATATGTATATAGATAGATAGATAGATAGATGTATATATGCATGTATATTTATGAATATAATCATGCCGGTCAATTACATTAAACAAATATTAAGATTGAAAATCTCATTTAAGTTAATCAAACCAATATAAATATTTATTTTATTTTATTTTATTTATTTTATTTATTTTATTTACTTTTTTTCTTTATTTATATGCAGAGTACCCTTTCCATTGCTGGAGTTTTCGTAAGTAAAGTATCGAAAAATATTACAAAATAGCAACATACATAAATGTTTTAAAAATGTAGTATTTTAAATTTCCACATTCTGAATCTGACAGAATTTTCATACAAATTTCTAAACATCAATCTTATTCTTCAAAAAAGAAATATTTCGAGCGATTTTATCACATAACCTATTTTGGGAAAGAACTTTACATTTTAGAACATGTCAAGTAAGGGAAGAATAGAAATGACTTAGATACGGCAATGTGAAGTAAAACATTTACTTTATATGTAAGCCCACATTTTCAGCCATTTTACAAATATATTGACTTTCCATTTTTTTATGTATAAACAGAGTAAGAAATAAACTTTTCTTGTAAGATTTGTTTTCTTTACAATAGATAAATGTGTAATTTAATTCAATAGAAAATTATTATTCATGTACGATGCCCGAAAATTAATTACACAAGCCTGCGAAATTGAAGTTTTTGAAAAATACAAGAGAAGTTTTCTCAGATTTTTTTAATATTTGTTAAGCTGATTTCGAAAGTGACTTTCATTTTTTTTTCTTTTTCCATCATACCAAGATTTTTCGAATAATCGATATTGATATTTTAATTTCAAGAACAATATTGCATGTACTATCTGGCGACAGTGGTTCTTATCCTTTTAAATCTATGTAAAATGATCGCGTCTTGGTGTAGCAAATTGATTTTTTTCTGCAATTGATTTATTTTTATAGATTTATATGAATAAAAACCACTGTTGCTAGATCGCACGAGCGGCCTTTCGTCGAGAGAAAAACGGAAAGTTCCCTTGGGTACACTTCACATCAAATTATGGTGCAGTTTCTAAAAGAAAATCTCCAACATAATGCTTGATTTTTTTTTACTAAGGTAACTTAATAAAATATACGATTAACCAAGAGGAGCATATATTACGTATGTGTTAAAAATCGAAGTAAAATAGAGTTTTTCAAGAAAATGTGACGTGGCAGACATTTTTCGTTATACATATATATATATATAAAATCAGCATGAAAAAAAAATCAAGAAGTTCAGCTATCAATTCCTTGAATAGCCTTGAAATCCTTTTTTTTTTTTTTTTTTTTTTTTTTTTTGGGGGGGGGGGGGGTAATGCAAAATTTTGAAGACTTTGAATAGATATTTAAAACTTCTACATGAACTCACGCATCAACCCACTTGCAAAAAAAAAAAAAAAAAAAAGCGTAGTGAGATACCTAGCGAACTTATCTGAGATATTTGAATGATAAATCCATTATCCAAATTTGATGCGAATTGATTCAGTATTACTAAAGTTACCATAATGACAATTTTTTTAAGTGCCCACCACTTGGAAATAAAATTGCGGATCAAGTCACTAAGTGAACTTATCCTAGATATTTGAACCATAATTTCACTATTCAACTATTATTTGAATCAGTTTAGTACTTTAAAAGTTATCATGATGGCATATTTTCAAGTGGCAGCGTGATTTCAAATTACTGCAACTTGGAAATACGTTGTCGGGAGAAGTTGCCCAGTGAACACATTTAAGTTAATTATATGATAATATCACTGTCCAAATTTGGTTCGATTTGGCGTATTATTTCAGAAGTTACCGTGATTTTAAATTTTCAAGTGGGAACCTGATTTCAAGTGGTCCGCTTAGTATAAGGTATCTGGTGCTTTCAAAAAATCGCTGTTAAAATAAATTTGGTTAAGAACCTTATATGGTCTATGTATACATAAAAAAAAAAAAAAAAAAAAAAAATCGGAATACAATTTGAATTTGAAATTTCCAAGTGGTCTTCACTTGAAAACAAAATGGCGGAGCAACTTGGTTAACAGACTTATCTAAAATATTTATAAAATAAGTTAAGACAACTTGGGTTCGATGGGGGTTCCAAATTTGGTTCGATTATGAGTATTATTTCAGAAGTAACACTAATTTTAAATTTTCAAGTGGTAGCCAGATTTCAAGTTGCCCCGCTTAACTCAAAATATTTTCCACTTTATTAAAAATGGTGGACAAACTGCATTAATAAACTTCATTGAGACCTTTATGTGCCCTGTATTTACACCAAAATTCAAGCAAATCTTGCTTTAAATCTGCTTTTTACATTGTGGGTTTGAAATTTTCAAGTGGCTGCCACTTGAAAACAAAAAGTCGGAGCAACTTGGTTAACGAACTCATCCAAGATATTTATAATATCAGTTCACTGTCCAAATTTGGTGGTTCGATTTGGAGTATTATTTCGGGAGTTATCGTGATGACAAAATTTTCATTATATATATATAGATAGATAGATAAACGAAGTGATTGCATTTTAATTTTCGAGACGATTGAGAATTTCTAGCTATTTTAATTTTAGTTTAAACTTTTCTAGATGTTGAAAAAATATGATGAAGATTATGAACCCTTTGTGTTGCAAGAAATTCTCGTTTCATATCATTGAACTGTGTCATAAATCAAAATTATGGATACGAAATCTATTCTATTATGGTCATATTCATTTGCAGAGATTTTGAGCACCATAATATATGAAAATGCTATAGAATCCTAATAAGAGTTTTTAGAAAACGTTATCAAAAGAAGCTGAAATTTAAAAGCACGACATCGATTTTTATTTATTTATTTATTTATTTTAACCCGAGTCACAATTTACTTTCTACATTGGGTTGGCAAATTAATGTATACACCTGGCGTTTTTATACCACTTATAATTCCTAAAAGTCGTTCTTATGTTACTGGAGCGCATTTTTGTTAAATTTTATTATGCTACACATTATTTTAAGTGATTTAAACAAAACATATTGAGCTTAGAGCCTTGTTTTGGCACTCACTTCAAAATATGCTGTAGAATTATTTCAATGTGCATATTGAACATACACTTTAAATCCTATACATTGAGATTTAGTGTGCATTCTGACGCAAATTTAATGACGTAAGTAAACATTGATTTTTGAAGTACAATTAAAATCATTTTGGCTACATTTTTAAACAACAATTATTATTGCTATTATTTTTATTTCAATATGGCCACAGAAAGAGACATTTCTCAAAAAAAAAAAAAAAAAAAAAAAAAAAAAAACGAAATTAAAACTCTCCTCAAGCATACACAACATTCCCAGAGAATAGTCGCAGATGTTGTCTGTTTTCTAAATCTGCAGTAAATAAAATAAAAGTGAATTTTGACAAAAACCTGTCTCTTTCGCCAGAAAGTAGAGATAATAATGAAAAAACGTATAATGCACCCAGAACAGAGAGAAATATTAAGGACATTCGCTTACAAAACAGGATTACAAATGCTGTAACACTGACTCAGATTGTTCAGGAGTCAGGTATTACCATTTCGAAGAGAACTGTGAAGCGAAGATTGGCAGAAGAAGGTCTGACACGACGTCATCCAGTTCGCAAGCCTAAGCTCACAGTGGCTATGAAAAAGAAATAACTCGCCTGGGTTCGAGGTCATCGTCACATGACTGTGAAAGCTTGGAGTTATGTAATATATGATATTTATTAATAGTTTTAACTATTTATAAGTATTTTTTTAATTAAACTATAATTTATTTCAATTTGAAGTATGTTTAACAGATGTGTCAACTTTTGAAATTTTAGCTGATAAAAGTAATTTCGCGTGGCGGTTTTCCTGTATATCAGTACCACCCTGAAGGTATAATGTAAAAGGTGAAACATCCGCTGAAGGTCAAGGTTTGGTCTATTAAAAATATTAAGGGTGTAGGACGTTCACACATTGTTCAAGGAACCAAGAAACAAGACCAATATAAAGAAGTCCTACGAAATCGCCTTCTTCCACAGCTGGAAAATCCGTTCCTAGACGGTGAGCAAAGTGTATATAAGCAAGATTCTGCCTTTTCCATCAAGGCAAAAGTGTTACCAAAATTTTGCGTGCAAAGAATATCGAAGTATTACAGGCCTGGCAATTCCCCAATATGGATTCCATAGAAAATTTATAGGATGTTACAGAACATGAAATTGCCAAGAAAGTGATTATAACCGAGAGGCTACTGATCGAAAGACTTATAAATGCCTGACATTACAATTCTTTAATTAAAGAAGGTGCAAACTCCTGTATCAAAAGCATGCCGTTACGCATTGAAGTACAAATATAAGCCAAAGGAAATACCAAAAAATATTATTGCCTTACTTAATGTTTCATTTTTTCCCGTTTCCTTTATATATTTTTATTATATATCTATTAAATATGAATATAATCTTATTATTTATCTCTCCTAATTTCTTTATTTTCTTAATTTTAAATAACATATTACTCATTAATATATTCTTTTTTCTATGGAAAAAAACAGTTTTTTTTTTTTTTTTTTTTTTTTTTTTTTTTATTTATTTTAATTTCTGCATTTAATAATAATAATAATAATAAAATAACGTGAAATTTACGCATGAATTGTTAGTGTCTTAACAACGTATAGTGTACGATTTTCCTTAAAAGTTTCTCATAAAATTTGAAGCTGAACTTATTTTGGTTTGATTTTCGTTTTTATTTTACATGTGCATATAAAATAAGCGACAAAAATAAAAAGCTGCACTTGAATATTTTCCTTTTCGCCTTCTACAACCGCCAATTTTATCGTGCAAAAAGCAAATTTTCGAACAGATTTTATTGTGTTATCCTCCACATACATTTTAGCTTTGAGTCCAGTGTTAAAAACGAAATGCAATTGTTAGAAAAATTGTAATTTTAGAAATTATTTCAAAAATGGTAAGAATAAGGCAGTTAACGATGTCACAAAAAATAATAATTTTTGAATGAAAATCAAAATATATTTTAATACGTGACATGGCAAAATAGCTAAATGTTAACGAAATATTCGTAAAATGATTTTTAGCAAGATATAATTTTTTTTGGCCATTTAAACAGGAAATTTTGCTTTAGGCGGCCATGTCGCTCATTCAAGCGAGATGACCGTAAGTTAAAAAGCCATTGCTTATGAAATCGGTTTGTATTACATTTAAAACATAAAAGAGATTCAGAAAAAGTGTTTAGCAGCATAATTTCTTTAACTACAGTGCAGCAACTATTACACAAAGCAGATTTAAATGACTGAAAGTTTGAAAAAAATTCATTCTTAGTGAAGAGAGTTTGGAAAGCAAGACCTCAGATGGCTAAAAAATTTTTTAAAAAAAGATTAATTACTTATTGGGTTGAACTGGTTCTCGCCAAGTTTAAATTATTTCGAGCTAAATAAAAGAAGCAGATCTGACAACGAAAATATCACCGACTTAATAAAAATCGCACTTTTAAAACAGTGACACATTCTCCGTACATTATGGTACGGAGGTGCATAACTTTTCAAACAGTCCGGCAAATTTTAATACTCAAGGGATCAATTAACTAGAAATAAAACGCAACCTTCTTAAAATTGGGGCCTTACCGACTATTTTGGAGGTATCTTGGATATTTTCGCAAACAACATTTCAAGATAAAAATGCATATTACTACACGGCGTCTGTGGTAAGTTTATTCACTTTAATTGTTAAAATCTCCTATCCAATCCCATGAGAGCTTATAATTCTGTAAGTAATCATATCTTTTGTTACTTTAAGTTAAATCCCACAAAGGATATAGTAGAATTTCTTCTTTACCAGACATGGAAACAGTCCTTATCGGGATCCGCCCGAAAATGTTTCATCTATAAAAAGGCGGGGTAGAGGGGAGATGATTCAAAACTTGCAACCTATAACACTGCCAGAATTAGAAAAAATATATATAAGTTATATTTGTCACATTGAAATTTCTGAAATGTATACTAAAACACTGTATAAAATTATGCCATTGCGCATTAAAGCAGTAATTCCATATAAGGGTGAAATTAACCCAATGCAGAATACACATTTTTAATAAAAGAATGCTTAGATCTAAGAAATAAATAGTTTTGTTTCATATATTAAAATAAAACTTGTTTATTTCCTATAATAAATCATAATAGAATGCAAAGTGTATGGTTATTGCATTATATTCAAAAAGAAAGTTTTATGCAGATTTTTAAAAAGTACTTCGTAGAGTGCAATAAAGCGAATTATTAAATCGAAAATGTACATAGGTATCATTTCACCCCATTGGTATTATGCAAACAAGACAGTTTTATTTGTTTCAAACATTAATTTTAAAGTTATTACAAATAAAAATGGTAAAAATCATTTTTCCTGCAGTGCGGCTTTTTTTTTTTTTTTTTTTTTTTTGTCGCTTAGTGTATATATTACACTTATTAATTTCAAAGTTTATATTTCATATATAGTTAATTAAAAATAAATATTTTACAAGAAGAAAAATATTAAATGTATGTTTAATACATCTATGTATCAAACTGCTGTTTTAATGTTTGTTCGATATGAAACAGTATTTTTATTTTTTTAAGTGCAACTTTCTTTTTATCTGAACAAACAAATACATACATACCTATAAATATTAATGAGATTGCTTCGGACGAGAGAAATGATTAAATTACTTTTCCAATCTAACATAAAGTTTCTCGTCTTTCGATATTGATTTTCATGATCTAGCGCAAATGTCAATATCAATAAAACAAATTGTAATAGATGAAGGTATATAATTACTGGATACGTTTTTTAATTCATTAGATAGAAAATCATTAGGTAAATCTGGAATATTGTCATATTTTTGTGCTAATTCTGTGCGCAATAAACTTTATATATTATTAAATAATAATAATAATAATAATATTCTTATATATCGTAATTTTGATATTCGATGAATCTCTGTTTAATGGTGAAGCTCTTGTTTAGAAATATTTTTATGTTTTGCACAGAATAAACGGTTCTTCAAAAACGAAAAACAAAATTAAATGTGGTATTTCTGTTTGAAATTGCATTGTTAATTCCACTAAAAGAAGAAATTTTGTTAAATAAAATATGTTTCAGAAATTTGTCAATATTTAATTACAATATTGTCAATATATATATATATATATATTGTCAATATTTTTTTTTTCTTGTTAAATCTTACGAAGGGTTTCCTCTCGGGTATCTCGAAGATTTTGGTAAATTTGATGCAATATCGTTGCGCAAGTTCTTTCTCTCATTTTACAAAAATTAAAATCCGATGACCACTCACTACACGTTCTCACTTATTGGCCGAATTCCAGCTACTGACACATTCGGCAGACGGAAAAATATTCACGACTGCGTATGAGTTTCCCGCCTAAGTTTACTCTAAAAAGTCTCTCCAGATTCATTGGTTTACGCGACATATTCAATCCAGTCACTTAGCAAAGTTATCTCTTTATACACTTCCAGACATTCAGTGCATACTTATCATTATTAATCATCTGAGTAATACATGTATCTCTTAGCCTGGAAAGCAACATAAATAATGTGCAATATCACTCTCCGATATTGGTAGGAGAGAATGCGTAGCATTTTCACCAATCATTATTCGCTTTAAGACAGAATGAGCTTTATGAAATTTACTTTGCATATTTTATTACCTTAATATAAAGAGATACGTAACCTAGATAAAAACTCCAAACACATATCTTGAAATTTTTAACCCATATCGTATCAAAAATATTTTTTTTCTTTATAAAATCTTAAATATATGTTTCTTTAAGACTATGTACACACACAAAATCAAAAATCTTAAAGACTTTTTATTAGCTTAATTGGTACAGGCTGTTCTAAGAGTTAGGACAACGGTTTAGGACAATCGGATATATAAGGAAAATAGACCATCTCGCTCTCTCTATATATTTGTATAATTGTTTTACCAGTATAAAAGTGTAGAATATTACCCCAATAGATTGATATGTCCGTTATTCTTGAAGGTAAAAACTTTTTAAGTAATAATGTGTTGAAATTGTAATGAATAAATCTTTAAGAATCGTCATTAAAAAATAAAATAAAATAAAATAAAATAAATAAAATAAATAAAAACTAAACGTTAATTTAAACTAACGATAAAGACACATATGTATTTATTGGACTTTTAAATAATATATCACCTATAATTTGAATTAAAATATCCAAAAGAATTTATATAAATACCACTTATGCATGGTGTCTTATTTTTAGGACAATGCTGAAATATGGGGTAAAAGAAAAAATATGTTATTCTAATAAAAAGACCAAAATCAGTTATCACTCTCTATCGAAATCGTGATAGGAGGATCGAAAGGGAAAATCGATCGAAATTTCCCTTTTATTTCAGTCATTGGTAGTACTGTGTACGTTAATTGAAATAAATAAAGAAAGAGCATATCTCTTTTGCTCTTTTATGTTGAACTGGAATTCAGTTGATTCCTTTGGCGATAACATATTTAAAATACAGTTGACAGTTGCGCACGTGCAGTTAAAAATGCTCAAAAAAAAAAAAAAAAAAAATGCATTGTGTTGATTATTTCATATGCTATTCTCAAAAACAACCAATATATGTAGGGATCTGTATAATTTATGTATTTATGTTTAATTTAATGTAATAAAATTATATATATATATATATATATTTTTTTTTTTTTCAAATCCTTATTTTATTAATCTGAAAGAAGAAAAAAAGAAAAAGAAACTTATATGTTTATTTATTTTTTAACCTGTGCAATTTACCTTTTTTTTAATTTTTTCCCATTCGAGAAAATATAAAAGTTCTAAAAATCGCGGATACATTATACTATGTATAAATATATCATTGGATTTATTGCATTAGATATATTGCATCAATTAACTAAACTGAATAAATTTTACAAACCTTGTGTTATCTGCTAGTAGTAATATTTCGTTAGCTTGAGGTTGTTTTACTTTAATGTCTCACTGTAGCTACGCAGAGAGCAATTAACGGTGGTCCGTGTTCAATCATATGGTTCGTTTGGAAACATGTCTGCACAAGCTTGGTGCTCTGTGAAGGGAATGACTCCCCACTTGTGTTACCCTCTCACAGATATAAAGATGATATACCATTTATTAATACAAAATCTGTTTATTTTTCCTAGTGTACAAAACATTTGCATGTTGAATTTCATTTCATTAGCTTTCGAAAAAGAAAAAAAAAATAAAGGAAGAAAGAAAAACAAAATTCATGTCATTGCTAGAAAATTCTAATTTTAGTCTGTTATCTTATCACATAATGTTTAAAATCCCACTACCGAACTTTTACTTTAACTTGGAACACTGTGTTTTATATTTGCATTGAAATGTCGCAATTATAACATAATAGATACATTTCTAAAATTATATGATAAGATCTCCCGCAATTTCATTTTATTATTATTATTATTATTATTATTATTATTATTATTATTATTATTATTAAAAGTGATAGCTTCAGTCATTAACGTATGGACGATCCATCGTAAATGTGGTGTAACTCCATATTTTTTAAATAAGTATTTTTTGCTTAATCGTATCAAATTTAGTCATATTTTTTTATTATAAGAATGATGAAACTGCAATAATTGCATAAAAATCTCATTAATGAAGTTTGTAAGTTGTTTGAAATTATTTTTTTATATAATTTATAAATTCTTATAAATCTAAATTGTATTAAACACTAAAAATCGACTAATTATTTACTGAAACTTGATTTTTTCCCACACATAAATTTACAAAATGCTCCTTATTTCAAAATCCATTTACAAGGAGATAATTCACTTTCACAATGAACGACCCATATATTAATTCGTTTATTTTAAAAAATGAAATCATATACTCTTAAATAAAAATAAAAATAAATACTTACATTTCAGCCTTATTTACCTATTAAAACAAATTTTTCACGTTTTTAGATAAAAATCACAATATTATTAAAAAATAAATGTTAAGTATTGGTCCTTATATTAAATATCAGGAATATAAACTTTTACTTCGGTAGTTTAATACCATATATATATATTAATTATAACTAGGTTATTTCTTATGAATTTTTCTAGTTCAAAAAAGTTATGAAAGTTGTTGATATCATTTATTTTTCGTAGAACTCTATCCCTAAAACCTGGAATATCCACTCGGTGGACTGCCCCAAGGGAAGGCTGCAGAATATAGCATTATTTTCAAGCTTATAATTAATGTTTTTTAATTACATTTTAATTTAAGCAGGACATAATTATTCTTAAAAAATATATTTATTAAATTTCAGATGTATAAAATGAATCTTTTTTTTTTTTTTTTTCACTTAATTTATAACAAATGTCCCTAATGAAATGCATCCACTCCGTGGATAACTATTTAATTTCCCATAAAGTTCAGTAGATGGTACTGCCTTTCACCAGTGTGTAACTGAGAAGGAAGAAGGGAATCCATCTTTGTTTTCATTTACATGTGCTGAACTCAATGTTTTATTTCATTCTGTTGAAATAGTTTTCATCTGTGATACCTCTATTTAGCTATCTCATCAGTCCACTCTGTGGTCAGAAGTATACAGGGAATTATAAGGATTATTTGTTATCTAATTATTATTGCAATTAATGATTATAAGACTTAATTCAACACTATAGTTAAATTGTTTCTGACATTGTTACTGTTTTCTTTAAAATTCAAAATCAGACGTTCTGTCTACTCCGTGGACTTCCACTCCATAGACATCATTTGATCAGACAGTGGACACTTCTTTCCACGCAGTTTATACTTTCAAATTTAATCTTAAAATTAGATACATTTAAAGAAAAATTTAAATCTATTTGATAAATAAATTTTACCTTTTTTTTTCTTCATTAGCCTACTGATTGCTTAAGGTACAATGAAAATACACCCCACCCCCCTCCCCAACTTTTATATTTTTATTCATGATTTTCTAAAAATGTCATTTCAATTTAAGCAGTATTAGCTAATTTTTATTAAACCGTTAGGCATTTGTCTTCATGGTTTAAATGTAGAATCGACATAAGCTCTAAAGTTCTTATCTTAAACCTGAAAGCTAACTGTAAGGGAGTCATCATGGAAAGTGTAAAAGGAAAAGGTATACATAGTGTTGATCTTCTGCTACCAAAGACCCTTCAAATTTTCAAGGGATCTAGGAAGATTCGACAAATTAAATGGACAAAAATCTCTACTGTTCTCCATGTGAGGCATCTGATAAGTCTAAACTGTCGCTCACACTGTTCACATTTTAGCCTTGGAGTGATCAAAGTACTTGAAGACTTTAAACTAACTTCTGATCCACCAGGATAGGGTTCGCAATCCTTAGAGCGTATGTTTCTGTCAGCAGTTCCCTTTGCAGAACTCTCAAAAGGAATGTGGGTTGTAGTTCATTTTGGAATTTTATACCCAGGAGAGATTGTGCAAATAAAAAATGAAGAGCACATAGAATTTTCAGTTCAGTTATGCATTTCACAAGTGATAACCAATTTTTTTGGCTAAATAAAATTGACCATTTTCATACTCATTGTGTGACGTAAGGGCTGTCATTAAACTACCGATTCCAACTATATCTGGAAGTAGAAAAATGAAGTATACTTTTCCAGAGTATCAGAACACCCTCTTCCCATGAACAGTGGATTTATTATTCACGACATGTTAATTTAAAAATATACTAACTTTCACTTATTTTTTGTAATATTGTATCACATATGTTTAATTTAAATTGTTTAATTTTTTTTTTTTTTTTTTTTTTTTTTTTTTTTTTTTAAGTGAAAAATCAAACTTAAGTAATTTCATGACAATTATTTTCCCATTATTTTGATATTTCAATGCAATTAAAAAAAAAAAAAAAAAACATTTGTTGATTATTTTCTAAAACACAAAGTAAAACATTATAGATGAAAATATACCTATAACACAACTTTCAGGTTTGGATATTTATAAGAGTCTACTCCGTGGTCAGTGATGCCCACTCTGTTGAAACATTAATTTGAAATTAATTACTAATTAAAAAATAGCTAACGAGATAGCTCATCAAGTTAATTATATTCATGGTTGTCAAGAAGAAATTAAGGACATTTTTAAACTTTTTTTGATAAAATATTTATATTTTCAAATTCGTCTTCGTTTTCTACCCCTTAGAAATCACCCATATATATATTTAACTAATTTAATCCTTTTTTTTTTTTTTTTTTTTTTTAAGTATGTACTAAATGTATTAAATTCTTAAATGAAATGAAATATTCATGCATAAAATCGATAGTATATTTCAAAAACATTTATACATGAAATTGATAGTAAATTTCAAAAACATTCATTATTGTATAGAGAGTGAAAATTAAGATTTTTTCCTTAAGTTAGAATTAATTTACTTTTAACGAGAAAACTTTGCCGTAAAAATTTCAAAAGCTTATGGTTTCAAAATGAATTTTGATTGATATTCATTAAATCTCTAAATGAATTTCTTATCGTTCTATATAGAGAGAAATTTTTAATCAATTTAAAAAAGACGTTTCTAGTTATCAATAATCGATTAAAGAACAGAGATGTATAATGTTACTGTTTTTTTTTTCTTTTTTTAATGTGAAGCATGAAGCATTAAAGGGGAAATAATGTAGTAGCAACATTTAAAAATTAATATTTTATGATACATCTATCTACCATTAAAACGGTTTAAAAAATAATATTAAGATATTTTATAGGATTTCTTCATTTATTGTAATGTTAATTAACATGAATAAATAGAAAAACAAAAAATGATTGTCCAATATCAAAAACTTAAATTTTACACTTTAATCACAAACTTCCTTGAACTCATTTTTATTTTTATTTTTTTGTTGTTGTTGTTGTTGTTTTTGTTTTTTAACTCTAGCTCTAGGATTATACAGTTACAAAAGATATTTTATGTTTGAGTCAAAAACATTAAAAAATTCATAAATAATTTCAACTAAAAATGTTTACAAAACTTCATTTTAACTTAAATATATTATAAGAAATCACGAGGAATTTGCTAAAATTATTGTGTTCGATGTTCATCGTTTATTACCTTAATGTATTTAATGTTTAATGCCCTTCAACCTATCTGAATAAATTATTATTTATTTATTATTTGTTTATTAATTTTTAAGAAACATCTAATGTATTGAAATATCTGATTAAGAAATTCAAGGAAGTGATTTCTATAGTTCCTAAAAATTAACAAAATTAGAACTTATTAAGGCCAGAAATATTAATTTCATTTATAAATAAATTAAGTCCTTCACGGAAAAAAAAAACATGTAAAGTTAATATTTTTTATCCTTTCGCTTTTCAATGCGTTACGTAGGGTTAAGACTGATATTGCAAGTTACTTTCCGTAAAGGACAATGCTAACTAGTAAAGTCTTGTTTATAATTATTTTATAAATATTATTCCATGACATATTTTTTGTCGGCAATTACAATGTTGGACAAATTCTTCTTCTTTATTATTATTATTATTATTATTATTTTTCATAAAAAAAAATTGAATGAAATGATCTTAAAATTTAGACATGCGTAGAGTATTTACAAACTCATGTTTACCACTATAGATTTAATCACGAGTGCAGATTGGGGGGGGGGGGGCACCTGCAGAATGAAGTAAATCACAAATATTTTCGACTGCAATGTATCATAAATGGTACAAATTACTTTTAACTTCAACGTGTAATTTCACATACTACGTTCAATAAATGTATACTTTTGTGTGGAAATTGCAAAATTACTAAGACAGATATATAATTTTGATTCAAAAAGTATTATTATTTAACTAATTAATTAATTATTTTATTTATAATAATAATAATAATTATTATTATTATTATTTTGGCAAGTTTTTTGCTTAAAAATAAAAGAAAAAAATACAACACTTTAGGAAAACTTCACAAAATATTAGAGAGTCATTATTCTAAAGCATAAAATTCACACGGATAATTTTCTCTGAAGAGCAAAAATACTGAAAAATGATTAAGAATGTATTAAATTTCAATATGTTATATACCTAAAATAGCACCTTATAGAAAATATACTCTCACACAGCCATTTATAAAAGTCTGTAAAAGTTAAAAACATCTATAAAGCATGTAGACATCTATAAAAGTTAAAAAAATGATATATTAAACTTCTATAAATATCCCCCAGATATCTATTAGCACGACAAATGTCAATCTTTTTTACATACATTAGATGACTGTTAAATATCCAAAAAATCTCCAAATCTCCAATAATTGGACTTCTCATATCTAATAGATATTGAAAATATCTAAATCTTGTTTTCATCTAACATGTTACATGTATCAGACATTAAAAATGTACGTCTAAATTTCGACTACATATAAACATCTAATCGATATCTATAATTAGTAGGTGTATCATATTGGTGACTTTTAATGGACATTCTTGAGATATTTTGCACCATTTATGGGTCATTGGATGTAGTTTAGATGTCTAATGGATATCAGTGGCTGTGTGTTCTCAAATTTAAAAATCTCATTTACTTATTATTGGCTAAATTAATATGCTCAAAAAATAGTTTCGACCATTGGGAATCCCAATTTTTATAACAGAGCTTCTCATTAAAACCGCATTTTTTTTTACTTTAAAAGAAACATGTGCTTAATATTGATAATATTAAATTGTTAAAAAAAAAGGCATCGACCATCGGGAATCCCAATATCCCAAACTTAATTTCTCACAGATGTCTTATTCTTCCAGAAACCAGTATGAAACAAACAAAAAATAAAATTCTTGAGATCTGAGGGAAGAAGTTCTTTTTTTTTTGTTTGAACTCTTTCCCTTTAAATGTGTTGATATTCTATTAAAGAACATCTTCTAGTTGAGCATAATTATAATAAATTATGAAATGAACACATTTTAATTTTGAAAACGTGCGATATTTCATAAATGAGACAAGAATGTTCTCCTTTCTGAAACAGAATTACACATTTCGGTATCAGTATAACGAATAAATCATTTTTTAATATAATTATAACGTTTATTTAAAATTATTATTCCATTTAGGGCGAATTTTCGCTATACTTAAGTGATATGCAAAATGTTTGTTACACACGCACACACACACACACACACACATATATATATAAATATATATATATATATATATATATATATATATATATATATATATATATATATACATAAATTTTGATTGCTATATCAAAATTAACATCTGTACATGAAAATTACTGATTTTCACTGACATTATTTTTTAATGCTTAAAAATCCTCCAATTTTTATGTCATAACCATTCTAAATAACTACTTAAGCTTTTCATTGCTTAAAAAAGTCAGTTTTATGAAATATCATACCATTTAAGAAATTATATTAATAATAAAAGAAAATCTATTTCTAATGCAGTCAACTCTTTTATACCTTCCATTATGCATAATTAAAACATCATTTTAAATTAAATATAAAATGTCGGTCCTGCTACATAGCACTAAATTAATACTGTTATAGACTATTTTGTAAAATGAACAAAGCTATAAAAATACAAATTCATATTTTGCTTTCATTCTCCATTATATTTGTATCATTATTGATATATGAAGGAAAATGTATGATATTTTTTACAAATCATTGTCATTTTTGTCTTTTGCAATCTACATCACAGGTGTGTCTACAGCACGAAGTTGACACGTTTATCAATCACGTGTGAAATAAATCGCAAAAGTTTTTCACATTTCGAATGTCAAACTTTTCTTGCGCTGTGAATTTAGAATTTACAGAAACCAAAATATTCAAAACCATTTATTAAGTTAAAGCAAAGCACGTACCTGAAACTCTCTAGAGAATGTTCGAAATATTAATATTTATTCTGACAAACACTCTCCATATAAATTCTTTCAAAAATTTATTTTTAAATGTCAACAAAATTATTTGAAATATGAAAATCAAATATAAGTGTCATGAACTTTATTACATATGCTTTCTTTTTTTTTAAGTTTTTTAGTTTATTAGATTTGTATTTTTGTTTAAATATAAAAATAAGTTTTAAATTTTGTAAATTTCTCACAATTTAAAAAGTAATTTAAAATTGACAAATTTATACAGGACGTTTATCTATATATTTTATTTATTTATTTTTTTGAGCAAATCAATTAACAGACACAAAAGGATATATAAAAGTTTGCTTTTATATCAACTTTGAATAACATCGATAGAGCCGTTTTTGAGATACAGACCTATTTCCCTTTTACAACAAAATTTGTAAAAATTATCTGTACTCTAGTCCTGTCTCAATTATGAAGTTTCGTCGTTCTTTCTTTGTCAGTTTCGGACTATGATATTCAGACCAGTTGATACAATGTTCGAACAGACTAGCATTTTATAAAAAAAGTATTACGATCTTATCTTTGAATTTACATATAGGTCGGGCACCAGCGCGCATTCTTCCTGGCAGTCTAGCCGATGACCAATGGACTGAGTGTTGTAAAACTGCAGGCGATCTAATCAGTGCTGCAGCTAATGGCGAGACATTTTTGTCCCGCTTCATCACTGGGGAAGAATGATTCTATTTTCTGTACATCCCCAAACCAAGCTTCAGATGTCCACCTGGAAAATGCCACAGTTACAGCAGTTGAAAACGTTTCGAATGGATAGCTTGAAGGACAGAGTCATGTTACAGCTGTTTTTTGACAGGAAGGGAAAGAACACAACCGATACATTAAGGGGAGGTGAAGCAAGAATTCATTCCACAAGGGTCAGCTATCAACAAAGAATGATAGGTGCATGTTCTTCGTCGTCTTCGAGAGGCAATCCATTGTAAAAGTCTAGAAATTTCAAAACTTAACATACAGATGTTATTACATGACAAAGCTCCTTTCCACTGATCCCAAATGGTACAGTAAAAACTTCTTAAACACACCACAAACAGTATTGTCCACACATCCACCACATTCCCCAGACTTTGTTTCCTGCAATTTCTACCTATTCCCAATACTGATGAAACGCATCAAGGGCAAGCAGTTTGGGCATACCGAAGAATTTATGGCAACAATGACAATCGCTTTATGGCAGCTCTTATGCAAAGATTTCTAGAACAGTTTCCAGAATCTGTATCAACGCTGGCAGAACTGTATATTTGCGGAAGTACATTACTTTGAAGGTGAGTGGGTTTAGATTACTTTATAAATATTTTAAAACCTCTTTACACACCATAAATTTTAAGCACAGCACAACTGGTTTCGAAAGGACGTAGCCTTTCTTCATCAGGTGCAAAAAAACACGTGCTACTGTCTTGGAGGCAAAAGCAAGACTCTTGTTTTTCTCAAGGCAAAAGCAATCTCTCAAGGCAAACTCTCACGGACTCTTGCAAAAACAAGGGTCTTGCTTTTGCCTCCAAGGCAGTAGCACGCGTTTTTTGCACCTGATGAAGAAAGACTACGTCCTTTCGAAACCGGTTGTGCTGTGCTTAAAATTTATGATGTGTACAGAAGTTTTTAAATATTTATATTGATTGTACACCAGTTATTAATTTAGGTTTGGTTAGATTACTTTGTCAGTTGTTGCATTAAATAAAGCACCGAATTTATAAAATATACTTCATATCAGTCAAATTGCGATTGAAACTTCAAAAAATATTATAAATATTCTGAAAGATGGTCACTCATGATAGTCACATTTTTCTCAATTTTAATTTTTTTATGTATTAATATTTTCAGGAGCATAATTACTAAATTAGTATTAAAGTATATATTTATTTATTAAATAAGTAATAATTTAATTTAAAAAATAAAATTAAATATTTGATATAGATACTAAAAAATTTTCGTGCGGATTATTAAAATTTTTAAATAAATAATTAAACATCGTGTATTGTTTGTAAAACGCCAGACATACGGAATCTTCTGAGTGTATATATTGTATTAATGCTATATGCGTAAGTTTATTTTAATTAAAAGTATGTCGAAGAAAAAATTTTTAATTCCTCAATCTTAATTTTTCCTTTTTATACAAATATAATAAAAAAAAGAAAGGAAAAGAACATTATTAATTCATGTAAAATTCAAACAAAGCACTACATTCGCTAAATATAATTTTTGCTTGTTCAAGTTATATTTGTTTACTCTTCTGATTAAGTTGATATTAAGAAGGTGTGTTGTAAAGTTTACATTATTATTATTATTATTATTATTATTATTATTATTATTATTAAAAATTATCTAGAGAGAATTTCAGGATTTTATGTTTTATTTGTTATTCTTATGATTACGAGGTTATTATAACATTCATAATTTTACGAATTTTCTGGATTTTGTCTATATTTTAAAGGGTTTCATTGAAGAGTATTAAGAATATAGGTGTATTCAATATACGACTTCATACAACTAAAAAACTAGATATTAACTAATTATCAAAGAAAACCGATTGTTTTTAGATTTTTTAAGTTACAGCATTACGTATTTAAAGGATCAACTAGCGTGCAATAAATAAATAAATAAATAAATAAATAATAATTTTCCAGATATCTTGGTCATTTAATAGCAATAATTAAAACTTTACAATACCCTGTTCTCTCTCTCTCTCTCTCTCTCTTTTTTTTTTTATCTTTATTTTTATTTTTATTTTTAATGTACTTTATTAAGGAGAAAACTTTTCTTCTCTCGAAACTAAATATTACATCACAGTACCATTACTCTTACAGGTCATATTTTTCAGTATTTGGTTTTTCATGTACCTCATTTGAGTTCTGGTTTAGACATGGATATTTGTGGTAATTCATAGTGCACTTTAAGATTTACATAGCATTCAAATGAGCCTAATATGCAAAAATAATGGGCAAATCCACAATCCCATCGAAAAAACTAGTAATTATATAAAGATAATTGCAATTCATAAAAATCTTAACATATGCATAGAGTGAGAGCTATTCGAGTTAAAAGAACATTCGATGAAAACAAGGAAATGACTAGCCATTCATCTAAAGAAATGCATAGTTATACTTTGTCATGCTTTCCACTTATCAGGTTGATTTCTTTAGAAATCGACCTACTGCAATCCCTTCATTTATCTATTTATCTATTACTATATATACATATAATGTACATACATCATTCAATCTATGTATAATGGAAATATTTTTTAACAATATAATTTCCGAAATAATAAAATAAGTCGAACCAAAGTTGGACAGATAAATTTCCTTACAAATATCTACCAAAAGCAGCCACTTGAAAATTTCAAATGCACTTTGTAAAAAACGTATTTAAGATTAGATTTGCTTAAATTTTATGTATACATATATTATACAATGACCTTTTCCCAACTTATTAATGAATTTGATCCGTCATTTTGTTTCAAATCGGAGGATATGTTACATTAAAGAAGCCACTTTAAATCAGGCTGCCACTTGAAATTTGGCATGCCGATATCTTTTAAAACATTGATTTAATTCGAACTGAAGTTGTACAATGGACTTTTCTATCAAACATCTTGGATGTGTTTTCTGAACAATGTGTTCCGCTGCACTGTTTCCAAGTGGCGGTCACATGAAAATAGACTGACACTTGAAAAATTTTCAACGCCATAACATTTAAAATATTGAAATAATTCGTACCAGATTTAGGCAATGGATTTATGTTACAAGTATCTTCAAGGAGTTTTGCATAGTGATTTGCTCCGCCATTTTGTTTCCGTGTTGCAGCCACTTAATATTAGTCTTTCGCTTGAAATTCTTTCATCACTATAGCTTTGGAAACACTGAACTAAATCTAACCAAAGTTGATCAAAGAATTCTTTTTCAAATATCTAAGATGATTTCGCCGTAAAATTTCTTCGGATATTTATTTATTTATTTATTTTATTTTATTTTTTTATTTTTTTGTCTTAGTGGCGGCCACTTGAAAATTTGTCATCACGATAATAATAAAAAAAAAAAAAAACCCTGAATCGATTCAAAACAAATTTGTAATGTAGGCTTATCTCAAAAATGCATCTGATATTTTGTTGTCCAACTTGATCTGCCAACATTTTTCCAAGTACCAGCCACTTGAAATTTTCAAATGCTCATAAAAAAGTGTATTCATGAATAGGATAGCTTAAATCCCCGTATCAACATAGCCTATATCAATATCTCAACCAAATTCATAAATAAATTTTATTCATATTATTTCAAAATGGCGGTCACTTTAAGAAAAAAGGAAATCAACCTATCCTCCGAATGAAACGGGAGGTCCTGTTTTATTTAAGCATTCATAGATTTAATATTACTGAATTGAATTTTTATTTATTTCTTTATTTTTTTCAAAATAGAGGTTTATGCCGCAAGCTATTCTAAAATATCCTTATTTGTTCTAGAGTGTATGTGTTATGGAAAGAACATGTATTTTATCTATGTTTTATAGATAATATAAGCTAATCATAAGTTGCTAAAATGACTACGAAGTTTATTTATGAGCTAGAATAAATCTGATAACTATAAAAAGGCTGCGTGTTTATGAGTTGTGAAAGATTGATAAACTTTTGAATTTTTTAGAACAGTTACATAAAACAGCACATATTTAATACGTAAATTGTAAGTTTGAAATCAGTTAATGTAACTTTTTTCTTGATAAAGTACTCTTTTATAATCAAGTGGTCGTGATCAAATAGTTGTAGGGTAGAGCGGAACAAACGTTTATACGGTCACAATGAACCAATGTTATTCAATTCTATTGATATCCAACTCATTCAAAATATGGAATGTCATGAAAAATCTCATGTTATTGTTGTAAAAATCAAAAAATCGCACAGCCATTTCATTTTTATTCGAATTCTTTTATAATAGACTTCGACTGACTTCGAAATCTGTGGACTGTAAACATTTGCGACAGCGTCTTTTATCTTCTTCTGAATGGGGTGAAGGTTGCTGAATTTTAGTGCATTGTCAAACGGGTCACAATGGGATATATACAGAATATATAATAAATTATGGAGTTTTTCAGAAAATGAAAGCGCAATGATAATAAAATTAATTTCAATTTTCGTAGAATGTTATTTGTAATAAATATCTGGGATTAAATAACCATACATTACTGTTTTTAAATTGTGGCATTTTTTAATTGATTTTTCGCCGGTAGTAACTTGCCACCTCTGACTTAAATTTGGAGACATCCAATAAGGGTAAATTAAAAATACAATATTTATTATAAACGTATTTTATTTATATTTTATTTTACATGATTATTTTTATATTTGGTGATAACTATGAGTGTTCCACGATTTTCAATCAGTTAATCTGTGCACTGTAAATAATATGCCCTATTTGCTGCTAGAAAGTCTCTGTAATTTGAGAAAATATGTTCTGACAACGTAATTTTTTCGTAAATTACGCGTATTTTCTCAAATTACAGAACATTCCTGGCAGCAAATAGGGCATATTATTTACAGTGTGGGCTGTTTGGCATATGCTGCAAGACCTAAAAAAAATATTTAAATGTGCTGTATATACATATACAAAACTAATATATAGAGATACATTTGTGAATATGACGATAAAATTGAAAATAAAATAATAAATTTCTCAATAAAATAAAATAAAACAAATAAATAAATAAATAAATAAATAATAGTAATAATAATGATGAAATAAAAAAATATAAATAAACATAATAAAACATATATGATTCTCAGAAATATCCGAATGTTGCGATCAGAAAATCCAAAAGTGAAATCTATATAAATAAAGAGAAGTGTCTGTGTGTGTGTCTGTGTGTGTGTCTGTGTGTGTGTGTGTGTGTGTCTGTCTGCGCTCTGGTGCTCACACTACTGATTGCAGAGCCTCCAAATTTGGCATATAGGTACCTGGGACCATGCATGTGTGCACCTCATCGAGATTTTTTCGAATTTCGAATTTGAATTTTTTAAATTAATGTTTTTTCGATTTTAAATATTGCCTTTAATGCTTCATTTTTCATAAATTTAATTATTTTGCTTCAATCGTCTGCGTATCTTAGCAACGGCTATTACGCAGCTTATTTTTATTTAATTCATTCATTTGAAGGCGATTTTTTTTTTTTTTTTTTTTTTTGTATTTATTGAAAATCAAATCGTAATGCAGAAGGAAAAATTAAGTATAATTAGTTTTAAATTTAAAAACGTATTTTTAACAGTTATGTTTAATATTTTATAGTAGAACAACTTCTTATTTTTCATTTTTTAGTAAATTCCTTTAAAAGAAAAAACTTTTATTTATTCATTTTTTTTTTTTTTTTTAATTGTATTTATCGGGAAAATGGTAGTATATACATAGTAAACAGGATTAAATTTATTAAAATTTATTTGTTTATATATATATTTAATCTACTTTTTATTTTATTTTATTTTATTACATTGGTCGGAATCAAATCGTAATATAGTGATAATAAAATACATGGTTCAAAACTAAAATATTTAACGGATGCTGAGATACAGTCATCTTTAAAGTCGTAGTTCTTAAATAATAGCCGATCCCACCTGTCGTCGATAAATATCCAGATTGAAGTGCCCGGGAAAGATCTTCCTGCAGGCATGGGAAACCCTGATGCAATGCGGGCGGGAAAAGAGATGCCGTAGACAGCGGGTACCCAAAGCGAGGTTTGGAGCAATTTCAGTTTATTTTATGTTATTTTATTTTTATTTTATTTTTTTAATTTTTGTCTATAATGCGGTGTAAAAAAATAAATATTAATTCGATTCTTTCGAAAATTCATTTAAATATAGTGACCAGCGAAGCGGGCGTAGCCTGCTAGTATATATAATAATAAACAATCTATAAATAATTAAGAATTTTTTATGGTTGTGGATAATATTTTTTAAAGGCCAAAAATTTTTTAAGGCATATTTAAGGTCTTATCTAATAAATGACTGTATAGGAAATTCCAAAGATACTTTTTTAAATATATGTTAAGATTTCTTTAACAAATTTTAACATTTGCTGATGACAATTTATTTATTTTCATTTGATAATTTTTATAATTTTTATTAGAATTTTCAAATGTTTTTTTTAACACTATTCAAATACTATTTAACGAGAATGCGTGCATTTTGTTCTTTATTTTATAATTGTGTTGTTAATTTTTATTTAAAAATTTAAATTATAGTAGAACAGAGATAGAAAATTGTTTCAATTTGTTACTGTACGCAATTTATTAATTATTTTCAAGATGCATAATAATAACAAAAAAGTTATTAAAAATTCAAAGGAAAGAAAATTTTTTAAAACTTGTTTTTTAAAATTTTCAAATACGTTCTCTTTCCCATTTCTAGTTAAAAATTAAATTAAATAAATAAATATATGAATACGTATCGCTGTGTTCTCGCCTTTTTAACATAATATCGATTGTATGGGAAAATAAATGACGGTAATTTCACTTTATTTATTTATGTTTTTTTAATACAACATTTCTTTCTGCGTTAAATAAATACACATTTATAATTCATGTACAATTTATTGGAAATTCTAATTTTTCGTGTTTTTTTTCATTTTTTTTTATTTTTTTTTATTACTTATTTAGAATTTTGTTATTATTATAGCTTCTGTATATTCTTATGCAGATATATATATATATATATATATATATATATATATATAATATAAACCCTAAAACACATCAGTTCTTTATAGTCAACTCTTATCTATATTATATTATTTGTCCTTAAATGAATCTGTGCGGCATGTACAAGCGTTAACTTATTGCTAGGTATTTTTTAAGAGAAAAAAATAAAAATGAAAATGAAAATAATAAACACACCTTATAATTTAAAGAACTTTTTTTTTTATTTATAGATAAAATTCCGAATTAATTAATTATTCATTTCTTTTATTAAAAATATTTCCAAATTCTACTTTTTCTTATTGCGATATTCAAATAAAAAGCTATACATATAATACTAATAAAAAGTCTATAAAGAAATGAAATTTAAAGAATAAAAATCATTCTAAGCAACATTCCACTTATTTAAGGAATTCATCTTCCGTAAGATAAAAGAAAAAGAAAGACGTACGCTTAAAAAAAAAGAAAACAATATTGCGATCCTCCATCATAAAATAATAGGATGTTTATTCTTAAAAAAAAAAAAAAAAAAGTACACCGACACAAACAATGGAATTAATGAGGAAAATTTAATTAAGATGCGAAATATTTTTTTTTTCTTTTTTTACGATTAAAACCTAATTTAATAACGCAAGTTGCAGGTGTTAATTTCTGGGTAGTAATTACTTGAATGAAATTAACTTTGTGAAACTTGTAACATATTTTCATTTTGGCTGAAAGAATAGGTTAACAAAAAAAAAAAAAATTCAAAGTAGACTGATTTTTTAATGAAGCTTTATACATTAAATGTGTTTTATTTTTCTGTTAAAAACATATAAGTTAAGATAACGAAATAGGCACTGTATTATATAAGATTGAACTTATTGTAAACTGCTATTAATTTATCCAACTCTACGCATTTATATTGCGTTAGAGTATAGACGTAACAATTCACTTTTAGACTTTTAGACGTAATGATTCACTGCACATTTACACAAATGAACAGCATAAACTATACTGCCACAAATCACAACTGGATTTCTTTTCGCAGGGGGTAATGTAAAACCTTGTTAATTCCACTGCACTACACGAAAAACAAATCGATACCTGATGTCATTCTTGCTGATTCTTATGTAAAATGAACTCCTGAATTTGCATATGACTCCCACTTTGCCCAGTCACACACCATATTCTCCGGACACCATCCTCTCCCCCAATTTTTATCAATGTTCGGTAATTTTATGGCAATGGATTTGATTTGGAGAAGGAAAAATAATTAATTTAACACTTAAAAACAAAAATATATAATGTTTAATAAATAAACATTAATAATAGATTAAAAAACATGTAATACATAATTTCAGTGGCAAATCCACCCCCTAAATTTCCCCCTTGCCGTAAAATGTTCATGTTTTAAAATTTTACAACATTGTAGCCCTTCAGAAGATATTTAACAGTTAAAATAATCCAACCGCCCCCCCTTACAAATCTAATTTATAACCACACAATTACCAGAAAATGATAAAAACAGGCGGTCGACACTAAAAAACGGTAGGTGATAGAGCAAAATAGGCGTCATATTCGTATTCAGGAGGTCATTTTACATAAGAAATTCCAAAAATGGTGTTAGGGCAATTTTCATGCAGAGCAGTTTTATTGTAATGATATAACCGAGATTTTGTATGACCGACATTTATTGGAATAACCGAGATCTGTTAAACATAATGTTGCAAATTACCGGTGATATATGTTGATCCGTTTGATTTCAGAAAGTTATAGATTGAAATAATCCCATTTTCGACGCAATCAGTTACGGTAAAAAAGGATGGACTTCGAAAGAAACTGTGTAACGTTTGGTGGTGAATGTGTAAAAAGGTTTTAACAATGACAAATAAAATGTATATAATATTACACTGATGGAAAAAAAAAATACCAACACCAGGAAGGAGCTGTGCTAGATAAACGAAATTTGGTAGGCGTGTTTATACATCTGAAAGATGACGTCGATTCAAATTTCGAGCTACGCGCATAAGTGTGGCGCTAGTAGCGGCACTAGGAACATGCAAATGAGGTTTGCTTTAAATAAGCGCTGTAAGGTTCGTGATCGTAATTCACAGTTGAGATTTGACGTAGTGGGTTAATGTTAGTGAAGGATGTCTCTAAGAAGACGAAGAAATCATTATCAACAGCTCACTGAGTTTGAACGAGGTCGTGTAGTAGGGCTACGAGAAGGTGGGTTTTCTTTCCGCGATATTGCAGAAAGACTTGGCAGAAATGTATCCACTCTGCATGAGTGTTGGCAGCAGTGGTCAAGGGAAGGTACTGCCTCAAGAAGACCGGGTTCCGGGCGGCCACGTGGCACTACTGAGAGGGAAGACCGCCGTGTTCGGCGTATGGCTGTGGCTAATCGTACTGCGTCTGCAGCTGAAATTTGAGCTGCAGTTGGCACCACAGTGACGCAATGAACTTTTACAAATCGGTTACTTCAAGGACAGCTCCGAGCCAGACGCCCTGTAGCGTGCATTCCACTGACTCCAAACCACTGCCGTTTGCGACGTGAGTGGTGTCAAGCTAGAGCTCATTGGAGGACGGAGTGGAGATCTGTTGTGTTTTCTGATGAAAGCCGGTTCTGCCTTGGTCGCAGTGATAGCCGTGTGTTGGTTAGAAGAAGGCCAGGTGAACGTCTGCTAGCGACCTGTCTGTGGCCTAGACACACAGGGCCTTTTCCTGGAGTTATGGTTCGGGGAGCAATTTCGTATGACAGCAGGAGCACTCTCGTGGTTATCCCACGCACCCTGAATGCAAATTTGTACGTCAGTCTAGTGATACAACCTGTTGTGCTGCCATTCATGAACAGCATTCAAGGGCGTGTTTTCCAACAGGATAACGCTCGCCCTCATATCGCTGTTGTAACCCAACATGCTCTACAGAGTGTCGACATGTTGCCTTGGCCTGCTAGATCACCAGATCTTTCTCCAATCGAGCACGTATGGGACATCATTGGACGACAACTCCAGCGTCATCCACAACCAGCATTAACCGTCCCTGCATTGACCGCCCAAGTGCAACAGGCATGGAACTCCATCCCACAAACTGATATCCGACACCTGTACGACACAATGCATGCACGTTTGCATGCTTGCATTCAAAATTCTGGCGGTTACACCGGTTACTTATGTACCAACATTTCACATTTGAGATGGCTCTTCTCGCCAATGGCTCTACCAGTGATCTTGAAACTTTAATCAATTAAATATGTTACCTAGACAAATGTATTGCTGAAATTTCATTTCTGTACAATATTTTTTTCTTGGTGTTGGGATTTTTTTTTCCATCAGTGTATGTAGGCTATTTTTAATATGTACTGTGTGTTCTATAATTCTGTAGACATTAAAAAAAAAAAAAAAAAAAAAAAAAAAGTTTAAATTTTCATTTACAGATGGCGCTACATAAACACGCAACGAGAAATATGCAAATTAGGGGTCTATAAATTCCACGGTTTTACGGTTAGCAACACATTTCTTATATGCTCTCCTATTTGTGCATATATGAAGTTTTAATTACGGTGCTAACTTGGTTAGATATAGTGTTATTGGTGATGAAGTTCTTTACCTGAGCTAAGAGTCGCCGAATGGAGTTCCAATTAATTGTATTGTAACTGGTCTGCAAACTGTAATTTATCGTGAGGTAGGGCACTTTAAGTAGAAGTTATATGCTGGTAAACAATTGCAGTTTTTTCAAGGAAATATTTCATTTGCTCACTTACATCGTCCCCTATCAACAAAAAAAGTAGTATAACTTTTCGTTTACAAATCAAAATCAACCTCTACGGATTTATTTATTTATTTATTTATTTATTTTTTATTTTTTACAGACTGCGTTTACGTCTGTGAGGTCCTTCAAAAGTTATATAATTTTAAAATTTCTTCAGACTTATATGACACCCCATATATTCCCTCTAAATAGATGCATTTAAAGATTTGAAATTAAAAAGTGGTGAAACGATTTCTAAAAGTCGTAAAATTGTGCTTACGTTAAAATTTCAAGCACTGGATTTAAACATTTTACTGTGAATACGCCGATATGACGTAGTGCCTTAATATAATGAAAAACTAATTTTTATAACATGTTAGAATAACGTCACTTTTAGAAAATGCCCAAAGAAAGTAATATTCGTCATTTCTTAGAAACCATTTTCACAGAGAAAACTGCTACGATTTAGGTAGACTGTGTATGGCTTTTTAGAGGTCTGCACGGGCCGGGCTTTCAGCCCGAGCCCGAGTCCGAGCCCGGACGGCCCTCGGGCCGGGTTCGGGCCGAATTTTTCAATTTGCGCTCGGGCCGGGCCGGGCTCGGGTTTAAATTTTTTTGTAGGCTCGGGCTCAATATTTTTTGTGTGTACTCGGGCCGGGCCGGGCCTAGAGGAAATTTTAAAGCCGAGCCCGGCCCGGCCCGAATCTTTTTCTAAATTTCTCGTTAATCAACGAAAAAAGTAAATGATAAAATACTTTTTCAGTCATTTATTTTACATAAGTTTACAGTCTGGTATGTCACATAAAATTTCATTTTGTTAAAAGGTGTCTGTAACTACAATTTAATTGTCTATCAGCTTGACTGTTCGCGATCAAATATTTTAATCACGTCTCGAAATTAATATATTTTATTTAACGTAATATTAGATTGTTTGTAATTCAAAATAATATACACGTTACTAGCAGTTTGCGTACATGTAACAAACAAAGAAATTAGATACGTTCCTGTATATAAGGCTTTGCTTTATATGGTCTATAGTGTTTAGGTGCTATGAAGGCTATAAAAGTCCTTTCGCTGTAACTTTTCCTCTAAGGCTTCTTTTTCTTTTCTCCGGGGCACCGGATGAAAGTAGCATCAATTTTAGCATGTGCAAAAACATCTTTTCTATTGAATATGGTTGGATTAGCATTAAAGTTTTGTTTACCGGATCACATGAAAGATTTGGATACATTACGGTATGTAACAGGAAGTGGTTGAAAGTGTATTTTTAGTACTATTAACCATTTCAAATATCTTTCTATATTGTTTGAGGAATACTAATATTTTCGATTTGACTTTCTGTCTGTCTTTGTGCCTTCTGTACGTCTGTAATAATGAAATACCGATTATATATAAATATCTTGTAAACCTTGAGCAGTTTTGTTAAAGAGCATTCTATTGCTTAGCTATATAAAACCTCTGCAAAATACATACTAAAAATATTTTTTCGTAAAAAGGCATGTTTTTTTTTTTTTTTTTTTTGTAATTTTACATATTTTTGATCGGGCCGGGCCGGGCGTAACTTTATCGCTTTTTGTCCGAGCCGGGCCGTACACTAGTGGAAAAGAAACTGGCCGGGCCGGGCCTGGGCCGAATTTTTCTATTTAATACCGGGCCGGGACGGGTAAGCAAACCTTTCCAACGGGCCGGGCCCGGGCCTGAAAATTTCGGCCCGTGCAGACCTATATGGCTTTTATTTGCTAGTGGTAGAATAAGTAACCAATTAAGTTGAGTGCATTAAGTTGACCCGTTGCAAGATATTAATCGTACTGAGTTCTGTTGAAAACCAACCTTTGTTCACATCTGGTATGAAGCTCTCCTTGAAACCAATATGATTTTCCACGTAAAAAAGAACGAGTAGAAAGGATAAATAATCATCTGACCAACTTAACATGTAAATTTCGGAAGATCCTCATCTTAACTAAGGTCTAAGAACAGATCTTTTTCTAAAACTTACAGCTTTTAATGGAAATTATTGTTATTTTCCCCGTGCAAAGAACAGATAAAACTACTAAACACCCTCTTTCATAAAGGTTAAATTTCGAATGATTCACATATTTTGTTTACATGGAGCCTAAGAAAATATATTATGTTAAAATTGAAGGTTATACTGGTAAACACTGCAGAGATGTGGTGAGAAAAAAAAAGTTCAGCACGCTTTTTCAAGCCCGGACTTAATTTCAATTTCTTGAAAACCGTTAATAGTGATACCCTCCGTCACGAAGGGAGCTAACAGTTCAAACGGCATGATTTTTTCTTCAGTGTGATAGATGAACGAATGATTCAGTACTATTTCACGTTTTTATATAATAAGATATCAGAATTATTTTCAATGAGACACTTAAATATTTTATTCTTACTTACAAACTTTGAATAAACACCATAAAATGCAATAAACTCGCTGTTTATTCAAAGTTTGTAAGTAATAATTTTTACAACGCCAGTTTTGTGGTGCTTTTTATTAAATATTTTATTCGTCTGCATTACCAATATACAAACTATTTTCTTAGAAAAACGATTTTTTTTTTTTTTTTTTTTTTTTTTATGTTATCGTTCGAGGGTTATGTTTCACAAATCAAATTATTTAAAAAATAATTCAATCATAGTAAACGATAATTGTTTAAATTTTCGAGGCTTATTAATAAATAAAGGAATAATTTTTAAAACAATGAGACTTATCATTATTAAAAAATAAATAAATAAATAAATAAATAAATATAGTAACTAATAAAGCGTGCAAAGACGGCTAGTTTAAAACACATATTTTAAGTTTTAAAGAAATTATATATTATCTTTTATTTTTTAAACTGCTAAGTTTTTCACAATAGCTTCAAAAAACGCAAGAAAAAATAAGAAAAAAAATATTTTTAGTTATTCCTAATAACACATCTGTGAATAAAAAAATGACATTAAAATAATGTATGTCGTTTATTGTTAAGGGCTTTCACCTATCTGCACATCTGCATATTTGTGATACTTATATTTATTATTTAAAATAGTAGGAACATTACAAATATAAATCTGCTAGAAATTAATATTATATTATATAAGTAAATAAATTTAAATGAATACGAGCTAGTTCTCTAATGGTTACCTTTTGTTGCACTAAGATTAATACATTTTGTTTTCTTAGTTTTTGCGAATTCTCTCAGGAAATTATTTATAAATAATTTATTTCTTTAGTTATTGCTTGTGTAATATAGTAATTATTTATTTCGAAAGACAAACGAGTTTGATAAGACGTGAAAATTATCTGGATATTGCTAAATTAAGATTTGGAAATTTTTCTTTTTCCATGGCAAAAGAAAAACAACCGCATAATTCATTATTTGTTTTGACTGGAGACCTAATATAATTTTAACATCATTTATTAAATCATATTAACCTTATTTGTGCACATGATGCATTTCAAATAAAAAAGGCTTTGTTATTTTCTCATACGAAAAATAATACTTTGATTAAAATAAAGTGTTATTAAAAAATAAAAATAAATAAAAAAATAACATGAAGTGTATTAGATTATATATAAATGATTCTGTTATTACCTACCAATTTAAATGTTAAATATTTTGCTGCTTTTTATTTAGTAAAGATAATTTTCAGCAATCGAATAAATTAATATATATATATATTGTATTCTATGTATTTTATATTTGTTTGTTTGGGATATATTTCATGAATTCAAATAACATTTGTGAATAAAATGTCAGTTTTACAGGCTTATTAATGCAATGTTTTGTATACGGTTGTTCTTCCATTCTTAAAATAAATACTAAATCTTCACCAAAAGTCACATATGTTGCAATCAGCGAATAAAGAGTTAACAGCGAACACGAATTTTCCTAAAGATGAGGATAATTCCGATAGTTTTTCACTCGAAAAATCCAGAAACCCAAAACTTTCATAAAATCATTTTATCCATTTCCGATAATCCCAATTTCTTCTATATGTTGAAGTTACCGAAAAAGGGTTAACAGCGAACGAAAATTGTCCTGAGGATGAGAGTAAGTCTAATAAATTTTGCAAACCAAAAATCACTAATTGCGAAATTCCATCAAAATCGTTATATCATTTTCCGAACAAGCCCGAATTCTGACATATTTTGCAAAGTGACCGATAAAGGGATAACAGCGAATGAAATTTTCTCTGAAGATGAAGATATGACCAATTTCTTTTTTATCCCAATACCCCTAACTCCAAATTTCCATCAAAGATGTTATAACTACACTGTAAATTTTTTTTTCTAAAATAGGGTAAAAATTTGTAAGATATTTGGGTACAGCAATGTTTCAAATTGGAAAGTTCTGTTTATAACCCAAAATCCGTCAGAAATTCTATCTATTTTGAGTTTACAAACTTGTTATGAATGGTTCACTATCTTATTTTATATTTTTGTCTATAAAAAATAAAGACGTTGTAGAAAATATTGTATCACTCACCTCATATAAAAAAAAAAAAAAAAAAAGTAACATGCGTAAATGATCTAAACAAAACGTAAACATTTCGTATATATACGCATGTACACTGCAAAAAATAAACCCCAAAACAATTCTATCCAAAATTGGTCACGCATCAAATTTAGGTTGAAATTTTGGGTTATAAACAGAACTTTCCAATTTGGAACATTGCTTTACCCAAATATCTTACATTATTTTTTACAGTGTACTTCTGAGTAAACTCAATTTCCGACATATGTTGCAAGTGACCTATAAAGGTTCAACTGCGAACAGGAAATTTCTTAAGGGTGAGGATAAGCCCGATCCTTTTCTTACTCCAAATACCTCCTAACTTCAAATTTCATCAAAATCGTTATATCCATTTCTGAACAAACTCATCTTTTGCAATATGCCACAACCACGAATAAAAGGTTGATATCGAACGTAAATGAAAAAATCTAGTCAATTTAGCTCCCCCCCCAAAAAAAAAAAAAAAAAAAAAAAAAAAGAAAGATAAATGCATATCTCTAAACTTTCACTTTCAATCCATTTCCGAGTTAACCCAATTTATGGAATATGTTGTAATAGGCAGGATTAACAACGAACGTTTTTTTTTTTTTTTTTTTTTTTTTTTTTTTTAAGGTAAAACAAAACATGTCCTTCCGGATTATTCGGAAGGGTATTTTGATTTCGTTTTCCTTATCAAGTAGCCGTCATTGTGTTTCAAAATGGCGGCTACAAATTATTAATGCACTTGGTAGAAATATTGATGTAGGCTATGCACATATGGAGTTTTAAGAAAATCGGTTCATAAATACCTTTTTATGCGAATTTGAAATTTTCAAGTGGCTGGCGCTTGGAAACAAGATGGTGGGCCAAGTTGACAAATATATAAAATGCATTTGTGAGACCAGACTACTGTACAAATATAGTTGGAATTAATTCAGAATATCAAAAGTCATCGTGTTGAAAAATTAAGTGGCTGCCGCTTGGATCAAAATGGAACAGAAAGTTCCTTATTGAACTAATTAATCTAAGATATTGTTGCAAATTTGAAAATAATTCTTTTTTTTTTTTTTTTTGTAGAAATTCTTTCAAAGAGGCTTAGTAATGTGATTAAATGTTAATTTTCTGCATTTCTAGTTTGTTTTAACGTTAAAATAGCCTAATTCTCCCTTAAAAACGTATTAAAAAACTCCAATATGACAAGTAATGGATTTGGCGCCAAATTTGGCGACTTTTCTAATTGGCGACTTTTTTGGCGACTTTTGGCGAGAAAATACATAGTTCATTAATAAACTTCATTGAGACAAATTGAAACAAATTCGGAATACGCTTTTTACAATTTGAATTTGAAATTTTCAAGTGGACTCCATTTGAAAACAAAATGGTGGAGCAACTTGGTTAAGAAACTCATCCAAGATATTCATAACACAAGTTAAGACACTGTCCAAATTTGGTTCGATTTGGAGTGTTATTTCGGAAGTTATCGTGATTTTAAATTTTTAAGTGGTAGCCTGATTTCAAGTAGCCCGCCTTAAATTAAGATATCCGCCACTTTATTAAAAATGGAGAATACGTTCATTAATAAACTTCATTGAGACACTTATATAGTCTATGTATACATGAAAATTCAAACAAATTCGAAATACGCTTCTTTCAATTTGAATTTGAAAATATTAAGTAGTCTCCACTTGAAAAGAAAATTGTGGAACAACTTGGTTAAAAAACTCGTCCAAGATATCCATAACACAAGTTAAGACGCTGTCCAAATTTGGTTCGATTTGGAGTATAATTTCGGAAGTTATTGTGATTTTAAATTTTCAAGTGGAAGCCTGATTTCAAGTGGTCCCACTTAAGATATCCGCCACTTTATTAAAAATGGCAGAAAAATTTCATTAATAAAGTTCATTGAGGTCCTTATGTAATTTAGATATACATAAAAATTCAAGCAAATCTTGCTTTAAATACGCTTTTTACAATGTGGGTTAGAGATATTCAAGTGGCTGCCCCTTGAAAACAAAAAGTCGGAGCAACTTGGTTAACGAACTCATCCAAGATATTCTTAACACAAGTTAAGACACTGTCCAAATTTGGTTCGATTTGGAGTATTATTTCTGAAGTTATCGGGATTTTAAATTTTCAAGTGGTAGCCTGATATCAAGTGGCCCTGCTTAACTAAACATATCCGCCACTTTATTAAAAATGGCGGATACGTTCATTAATAAACTTCATTGAGACACTTATATAGTCTATGTATACATCAAAATTCAAACAAATTCGGAATACGCTTTTTACAATTTGAATTTGAAAATTTGAAGTGGTCTCCACTTAAAAACAAAATGGTGGTGCAACTTGGTTAAGAAACGCATCCAAGATATTCATAACACAAGTTAAGACACTGACCAAATTTGGTTCGATTTGGAGTATTATTTCGGTAGTTATCGTGATGTTAAATTTCCAAGCCGTAGCCTGATTTCAAGTGGCCCCACTTAACTTAAGATATCCGTCACTTTATTAAAAATGGCAGATAAATTTCATTAATAAAGTTCACTTAGATCCTTATGTAGTCTAGATTTACATAAAAATTCAAACAAATCTTGCTTTAAATAAGCTTTTTACAATGTGGGTTGGAAATATTCAAGTGGCTGCCCCTTGAAAACAAAATGGCGGAGCAACTTGGTTAACGAACTCATCCAAGATATGTATAAGATCTGTTCACTGTCCAAATTTGGTTTGATATGGAGTATTATTTCGGGAGTTATCGTGATGACAAAATTTTCTTTATAGATAGATAGATAAACGAAGTGATTGCAATAGGTCGATTTCTAAAGAAATCAACCTAAAAGCCTAATAGATTTATTTTTTGCCTAACAAACCCCAACCCCAAACTTGTCATGTAGGTTAATTAAATTTTTTTTCTTAAAAAAAAAAAAAAAAAAAAAAAAAAAAAAAAAATTATAGTGTCAAAAATTCTTTCTGTATGTTAAATTTGATGTTTTGTTGAGCTCCAAACACAGCAAAGCACTTTAAAGTAAAGAAAAAAAAATTAAAAATCACCTGATTTGTATGGCTCAGCGTAGACACTAAATGAGAATCGACGTCTGCTTGGCTGAAATATTAGTAGCTGCGGACCTTCTGGCTCTTCATGCAAGAAATTAGGCATTAAACTGGCGGATCTGTGTTTCTCGTTGTCACAGAAAGACGGACGAAGACTTGTCCAAGCTTTCTCGTTCTGGAAAAAAAAAAAAAAAAAAAAAAAAAAAAAAAGACATTATATCTCCAAATTTCTGTAAATGCGTATTTCATTTATTTAAATTTAATAATTTTTTTTTTCGTTAACATAATAAAAAATAAAATAAAATAAAATAAAATAAAGTAAAATTAAATTTATAATAATAATAAACATGGTTTGCATTTCCTTAATGACTGTGTATGACTGAATTTGGCCATGGTTTTAATTTGTCGAAATGAGTCGTCAATAGATTTATCATTTATTTAAACATTTCAATTATCAAGCAGAAACCGTCGTTTTGCCAAGTCAAGCTCAGAGAAAAGCAAAACCAACAAACTACCACTAACACAAAGCAGAACGCGCCAATAATAAAATCGACAGAAATAACCCAAGATCGTTAAATGCTTATTATACAGAAACCAACTTTCCCATGTTAAATCGGCAAATTTTTTTTCCGTAAAGTTTTAAATATTGGACGAACAAAATATCACAGTAAAATGAAACAAAAAGTAAAATATTCGTATCAACGAGATCTTTAATTTGAGATAAAAACGAACTTTCTAACTTTATAAGTAAAAAAATGGGAGCATTTTCAATTTAGCGTAAAATTAGATGTTTTGACAACTTTTTGAAAAAATTTCTTCTTCAAGAATTTTTTTTTAAAACAAGCTAGAGAATTCATAAATGTGCAGAATTCTTTGAAAACTGGTTTTTCAGATAGACAATTACTTAATCTAGGAACTTTTATAAAATTTAGCTTTTAAAAATCAAAATTTCCTATCTTAATTGCTGAAAAACTGTTAAATATCGCCAAAGAGACATAAATCGCCAAATATGAAATTGCTTCATCTCAGTTTACCCGAAAAATATTAATTTCAAATTGAGCTGCTTTTTCTTTTTATAAGTTATTTTTTTAACCAAAGAATCTTTGCTTTTATTATTTTGTACAATTTTAAATTTTATATCCCTGAAAACAGAAATGAATACATTTTTGAATAACATTTGTTTCAAATCTATAGCTTGAATTGCTGATTTTTTAATATTTTTCATACCTTACAATAAGAAAGTCAGTACACGATATAGTATCCAATTTTAATAACCTTCAATTCAATCTGGCAATGATAATTATGATGCATAAAGATTTCTACTTCCTTCTATATAGTATACTAGCAGGCTTTGCCCGCTTCGCTTGTCATTTTATTGAAATGAATTTCGACTTTCGGTTTTTAATGGATTTACACGTTGTAACAGCTCCTGAAAACAATTTGACTATTTTTAAAAAAATTTCTATTTGCGTGTGTGTTCTATGTGTGTGGCGAAAGTTTTGTTCCAACTAGATATCAGGAGCTACTGCTCAGAATTACATATGCAATTGAACCTTGATGTATAATAGCGTTTATCAGTATTTGGTGTCAATTGCTCAACATGGTGCTGCTATACAGTGATTGCCGCAATTTCAGAGAAGGCTATATCTGAGTAACTAATACATGGAATTGCATAAATTTACAAATAAATTTACATTGTTACAAATTATAGTGCTTATCAACTTTTGTACCAATATCTCAACATGTGGCGCTGCTATACAACGATTTTCGCAATTTAAGGAAAGGTTCTGTTGCATATAATGAAACAAAACTTAATATGTGAAAAGGCCATTATGAGACATTATGCTGATTCAATCTCGATGCCTATCGGCCGATAAGTGGAGCTAATATACTAATTTTTTTTTTTTTTTTTTTTTTTAGAACTGAAAGGATGCCATCTGCATGGTGAAAATTTACTTCCGTTGGACATTTTGTGCAACAATACCTCTCTGAGTTGATAATATTCAGCATTCATATTGAAAAAAATAATAAATAATTTGTGCTGCGTTAATATGTATAGGAAAATGTAGAAGAAAGTTTTGTGATGGACACGACATACTAGTCTGCATAGAAAACCCATGGATAATGTCTAGCAACGAGAATTATGGAAAGTTGAACGCAAAGAAAACTTTGTAATACAGTTTAACGCAAAGAACAACATCGCACGAAAGCTGAGTTGAAATCCAGGACAAATCTGATGTAAAGTATCAGGTTAATTCCAGTAAATATAAAAACTATTAAAAAAAAATAAATGATATCTACAAAAAAGACACTTAAAATGTATAAAAAAGCCAAGCTCAAAGAAAGAGAATGGAATAAAGTTGTGTCTAAAGAGGGTGTGATATCAAATTCCCAAGCTTACATTCAAATACTTATTTAATATTCCCTTTTAACTAAATTTTCACATGTGAATCAAGTGCCTTATGATATGTTGATAGAAATCCTTCTTTTCTGTATTAAATACATCATAGCGTGTTTCTGAAAAATATTATTTTTATTTATCTATGATGGGCTTGGCGGCCATCTTTCAAGTAATGAATAAACATTCACACAATTTGAAAGAAGTTTCTTAAAATATATCTCATGTAAAATTAATTTTGCTATTCCATTCAGCAGAGACGGAAATATTTCGATAACATGATTTCTTATAATTATTTAGTATTAAGTGCACTTCCATCCTATAAATGCCGGAAATAAAGAATATAAAAATTTAAATTAACGTAAAAACATGAAGGAGAGGGGGGGGGTATAGAAGCTTGCACCATAGATATAGTAATAAGACATAGATTGATCAGCGAGGCCGAAAAAGTGATGCCTTTTTTTTTTCGGGAAAAGACGGCCATTTTACTCTCTTGTGGATGTCTTTCCCCGAGTGAATATACACGGGAATACACACAGATTATTTAGCAAATAAAATTTATGAATAATTTATGTACTAAAGATGAATGAAAAAACTCCAGATACTCATTTTTCTTTCTCTCTTTTCTTCTTCTTCTCTTTATCTTTTCTTCTTCTACCTTTTTTTTTTTTTTTTTTTTTTTTTTTTTTTTGTATGGAATAACGACATTTAAAGAAATTTATCGTTTCCGTTTTACTATTTCTGTCTGGTTAGTAGTTTTTTTTTGGTCGAAAAAACTATTGGACTTATCCTCCTCTTTTGAGATATTAGAGTTAACCCTTTAATTGCCAATCGCAATGCAGACGGACACTTTTGTTACCGACTGTATAGAGTAGAAATTTATGTTTACTCGGAAATGGTTATAAAGATATTAATAAAAGTTTGGGATAAGTGCTTTTTAGAGACCTAAAACAATTGGAACATCCTTAGCATGAAGAAAATTAGTGTTAACCCTTTAACTGCCAATCGCAACATGTAGTAGAAATTGAGTTTAATCAGAAATGGATATAACGATTTTGTTTAAAGTTTGGAGTTAAATGTCTTTTATATATATATATATTTTTTTTTAAGAACTAAAACGTTTGGACATATCCTCATCTTCAGAAAAAATTTGTGTTAACCCTTTAACGGCCTGTCGCAACATATAATAGAAATTAGGTTTACTCGGAAATGGATATAACTATTTTTATAAAAGTTTGGGATTAAGTGTTCTTTTGAGAGATAAAGCGAATGGACATATACTCATCTTCAGGAAAATTTGCATTAACCCTTTAACGGCCAGTCACAACATATAATAGAAATTAGGTTTACTCGGAAATGGATATAACGATTTTTATAAAAGTTTGGGATTAAGTGTTCTTTTGAGAGATAAAGCGAATGGACATATACTCATCTTCAGGAAAATTCGCGTTAACCCTTTAACGGCCAGTCGCAACATATAATAGAAATTAGTTTTACTCGGAAATGAATGTAATGGTTTTTATTTTTGCGTGGCCCTCAAAACGTTAATGCGAATCTCATCACATTCTGTATAAAATGCTTTTAAGCATATGAATAACAATTGTCTGATTCATTTATTTTGTTTCGTGCTATACAAAAGTATTGAAATATGGTTTTTAGAAATACCTCTCATAGAATGCAAACATTTGAATTTTTTTTTTTGAGTATTCTAATATATAAACCAGTCGTGCTGTTTATAGTATTTTCAATATAGATAATGCCGTAGTATTTTTGAATAACATATATATAATTTTGAAGATAGTTTGAAATTATTTACTGCAGTTAGAGCACGGACAGGTGGGCAAGCAGACAGGCAGAAAAACTAATTAATGTCATAATGTTTTCTTAAACCTTGTTCGAAACTGTAAGAAACGCTTAACACAACTAAAAATGTAATTCTAGCAATTTCGATTTATAGCCTCTAATATGAACGAAATTCGACCAAACTTGTATTCAGTTGGATCTTGACCTAAACTGGTGCTGATTAGATTTGGGAATCAATCGCTCAACAGGTGGCGCTGCCATCCTATTTTTTTCCTTTTCTAAGTACTTAACATGACAGTATAGGACAAAATTTCATATAAATGTATATAATGTGAGTTATTTTTAACGCATGAATGTAAAATTTATATCAATTATTGATAATAGTAGTAATAAACTTGAAAAAAAAAAAAATGTGTGCATGTAGGATAGGGTGGAACGAAAAAACCAACTTCTGATTTTTAATTTGGAATAGCGCTGGAAAGTTGCCTTTTGGTGTAGATAAGATAAATTAAAAATATGAAAACTATTGGAGTACGTCTTGAGGTGCCGCAAGGACATTAAAGTTTCATAAAATTGAAATCTTTGCTATATTTTAAAGGGTTTTTTTGCGGGTCTCGATTATAAAACAAAATATTTCAAATATGCGTTTTATTATGAATAGACACAGTTTTACTATTGCATTGGCATCAGGAAGCATGAGTCATCGCCGGAGCAGATGTTGTGAGGGAGAAGGGGGGGTGGAAGGAGGCGGAGATTTGTCTGCGTGTACTGACACGTGACACCTGACAAGCTCAGAGCAGGTGTCAGGCTTTGCGAAGTTCAGTTAAGTGGACGTCTCCGCACCGTTTAAGGTATATTTTGTTAGTTTTAGCTTGGATAATACTTTATTTTTGAGAATAAAAATGGCTCAGTCTAAAATAGTGAAGACAAGACAAATGTCGGAATGTCCCATTTTTGGGAAATTTGGTGATTTCTGTGAAGTTGAACTGCCTACTTACGAATACATTATGAAGTGTTACTGTTATATTAGACATAACCTCAAAACTGCTTAAGAGAAGGATCCTACTGTAAGTGAAATATGTGACATTTTAGTTCCCAAAATAGAACAATTATGGTCAAGAGCTTCTATTCCCGTTGTTTCTAGCAAAAGAATTTTACAAATGATAAAAGCTTATCATTGTAAATATAGGAATTTATTAAGGTCTAAAAGCAGAAAAGGGTCAGATAAGTTTGACTGCAACCTTGCAAAATTTAGAGAAGAAGCGAAACATTTATTTGATATTGCTGCCTGTAAGTGTGCAAACTTTAATACTTGTACTTGTATAAAAGAAAAAAAAAGTACCAGTTATGGAACAAGAGTTTCTGAAAGATCAACGTTCTAACAGGGCAATGGTTATAGGTAATATTGATAAAGCTACCACAAGCGCTTTGAGGAAGAAAGAAGTCAGAAAAAGTAAAGAACTACAAAGAATAGTTAAGTTTAATCAAGAACGGACAAAAAACACCAGTGCATGAGAAACGGTTACTGGCAACAATGACAGAGCTGAAAGGCAGCATTGTTCTTTACCAGAAGAGGCAAACCAACCAGGTCCATCAAATATACAAGAAGTCACACATCTACCAGGGCCTTCAAAACTGAAAGAAGTGAAAAACACTCAAATGCGTATTAAATTGACATCTGTAGCTTCCATTGCTGACCGTATCGGAATATCAGATAGAGCTGCTGCAGCAATAGCTAGTGCCGCTTTACAGGACTTGGGTGTAATCACAGAAGAAGACAAAACCAATGTAATAGACAGGATGAAAATTAGACGAGCAAGATCAACAAATCGAAAAGATCTTATTAATGACAGTCATTATCGTCCGATAACCGAAAATAGAGGATTGTTTTTTGATGGAAGAAAAGACAAAACAATTGTTCGAGAAAAGAAAGGAACTAAGTTGTACACAAAAGTTGTTTCAGAAGAGCACGTTTCACTAATAGAGGAACCAAACTCAAGGTTTTTAGGCCACGTAACACCTAAATCTGGCACCGGAAAAGACATAGCAGACAGTATACTGCAGTTTCTTGAAGATGGAGAACACAACAAACAACTTTTGAACTTTACTGCTATTGGCTGTGATGGAACCGTTGTAAACACGGGACATAATAATGATGTGATTTCTTTGATTGAAAAGGAAATAGGAAGACCTTTACAATGGTTAATTTGTATGTTCCATGCTAATGAGCTACCATTGCGACACTTTTTTTTGTCATTTAGATGGTAAAACGAAGGGACCCAATGAGTTTAAAGGCGAAATAGGTCAGCAGCTTGAAAACTGTGCTAATCTTCCTGCTGTTACTTTCATGCCAATTGAAAATAACTTTCCTCTTTTGGATAACAGAAATGATTTAAGTACAGATCAGAAGTATTTATTGGATATGAGTATAGCTGTATCAAGTGGAAATTGCCCACTAGATTTATCTTTAAGAAACCCTGGAAAACTTTCTCACTCTAGATGGCTGACATTAGCCAACCGCGTGCTTAGATTGTATGTGGCAACTGAAAATCCAACTGAAAAATCTTAAGACTCTGGCTGAGTACATTGTGAAAGTGTATGCACCTGTGTGGTTTAATATAAAGTTAAAACCTTCATGTACTTATGGTTCCAAACATCTGTTTAAACTTATCTCATATTCACGCTATCTCTCAGACGACCTCAAGAACGTTATAGATCCGGTTATTCAAAGAAGTGGGTATTTTGCTGCCCCGGAAAATCTCCTTTTGTCCATGCTATGTGATGAACGCAAAATTCATAGAGAACTTGGTTTATGACGTGTTTTAAAAGCAAGAACAGAAAGTAGAGGGGGAGTCAGGAAGTTTAAAGTTCCAAAGATAAACTTCCATGCAAAGGATTACATCGACATGATCTTATGGCCTGAAAATGACGTAACTGAACCTCCCTTATTAAAACATGTTTCAAGTGACACTCTGAATGACTTTATACGAAAGACATTTGAAGCTGAACCAAATAGTAAAGTGGACCCGGTTATCGACTTTCCCTGGCTTCCTTGCCACACGCAAGCAGTGGAAAGAGCTGTGAAACTGGTGACCGAATCGGCTCAAAATGTCTGTAGTTCAATCGCAAGAGAAGGCTACATAAGAGCAAAAATTGACTCAGTGAGAAAATGCCAAAATTTAATACGAAAAAACAGTTTAATTTGTAAATGAAGTAGAAACAAACATTTTGCAGCTGTAACATTTGCAATTTTTAAGAATACAGAAGTAAGAAATTTACAAAATTTAACATTACAAAATATTTTTTTTATTTTTATTATATTTTGTAAATAATATTTTTTCCCAATTCTAATGTTTATATTATATATGCATTTGAAACGATTTTTTGTAACATTATATGTAGGAGAAATTCATAAAAGATAATTTATCAAAGTTTATAATTTTTCAATTTTTGTACAAAATTTAAGCTCTTTGCGGCATCTCAAGATGTTGTAATATTGCAACCAAATTTTTAAAAATTCTTTTTTAACCTAAATGGCAACTTTTCCCCAGTATTTCCAAAATAAAATCTAAAAAAAAAAAAAAAAAATTAAAGGCCTATTTAATATTTTTCATTTTTTTCAATGTTTTTACAAACTTTAAGCTATTTGCGGCACCTCAAGATATTATAGTATCGCATCCAATTTTTTTTTACTCCCTTTTGAGCCTAAAAGGCAACTTTTCCCCACTATTACCAAACTGATATCTAAAAAAAAATTTAAAAGGCCATTTTCGTTCCACCCTAATGTAGGAGCATTGCTTTCCTCCTGGGAAGGAAGTGCTCTTCCCCCGGGGCCTGTGTAACTTTTCAATGTGGATATTATAGAAAGAACTCGTCAATATTTCTAAAACGAATGGTTGAACCATACATCTGTATTAATTTAAAACGAAGCTAAGGATTTCTTTTATTTTTAATGTTATATATAATGTATATATAGTATAGACATATATATATATATATATATATATAGTGAACCTCGTTAACGTGAATTACTTTTAACATGAACTGTTACCACAATCCCCGTCAAAATGAAGATTACTTTAGTTATATGACGATCAGTTACTGATAGCATGAACTACTGATAAGATGAACAGATTTTTGATCCCCCTTGAGATTCACGTTAACAAGATTCGACTGTATATCTTTTCATGTCTGCACAAAAATGATTTTTTTCAGCATTTATTATTATTCTACTTTAAGAAAAAAATCGTCTGCTTTCATCATGGAAAATATCTTTAATAAATTATAACTTAATAAATAATTTGTATTGAATAAATTTGTATAGGATTAAATAGAGAAGAAAGTCTTGTGATAATACTAGTTATAATATATTAAAACAAGCGAGTTTTACCTCTGCCACTGCTAACTACATTTAAAAGAATTTTGAAAATTCGATATTACTTACTAATATAAAAATTTAAAAAATTTAAATTTAAAAAAAAGTATTCCATTAAAAATCAAAACAGTATTTAAACCATAATAATAACAAAGCAACTGATTATAAAGAATCATATTTTTCATAAATTAGTTTAATTTAACTTACTTATGAACACTTATTCCACTTCCTTTCATAAATTTATTTCTACAATTAAAAGCCGCGCAATACTTCGGCATTTTCAATATATATCAACCATGTCTTATTACTATATCTATGATATCAACATTCTATTCCATTGTTGTTTTCGAGTTTTATATACTCTCTCATCATGGCTGATGCCAAAAACTTTTTCGGCATCAAAAATCTTTGCACTTTAACATGGGGATGATAGATCTATGTATATTACTATATCTATGGCTTGCACCCCCCGTTATATTTACCCAATTTGAATTTAGCTTCTTGGAATAAATATCTCGTAAAAATAATATGGTTATTCCATTCAACAAGGGTTGAAATATTCAGATTAAAAAAGAAAAAAAAAATGCATTAAAAACATCGCAAAAGCCACGTTAAGCAAACAAGTTGAATCAATTTAAGTTTTAACAGTGTTAAGTTTGGCGCACTCCCATCCTCCCATCCTATAATTATTTCCCATTGCGCAGCACTAGTGCGATATAAAACTCAATTAACCAACCAATCAACCAACTCATCCTATAATTGATGAGATTTATAGAATTCAAACTAACGTAAAACTTTGAAAGATGGCTGCCAAGCCCATCATACATAAATAAAAATAATAATATTTTTCAGAAACACGCTATGATGTATTTAGTACAGGAAAGAAGGATTTCTATCAACATATCATAAGGCACTTGATTCACATGTGAAAATTTAGTTAAAAGGGAATATTAAATAAGTATTTGAATGTAAGCTTGGGAATTTGATATCACACCCTTTTTAGACACAACTTCAATCCATTCTCTTTCTTTGAGCTTGGCTTTTTTATACATTTTAAGTGTCTTTTTTGTAGATTTAATTTTCTTTGAAAATTCCTTAAAATATAATGACAAGTAAACGGAAACAGTCTGCTAGATTAAAAATAAAATTGAGAATAATTTTGCATTTTTTTTTCATTGTAAATATACATCATCAAAAACCTTTTCTCAAAATTGAAAGGGAATAAACAGTTTTAAATTGAGAAGAATTTGTGCGAAATATAACGTCTGTGTCTATGATTTAACTTTCATTCAATTAGAAGAAAACATTAAAAATAAATAAATTTTGTAAAGTGTAGATGAAATAAAAAGAAACATTTAATTGTAACTTTTCTTTTTCACTTTTTTGAAAATATTTTCTGAATATTTCAAAACTTCCACACGAAAAAACCCTTTCTCACGAGTCTTTATAATTATAAATGTACTTTTTAAATTTCTGATAAAAGGCGGATATACTGTTGTTAATAAAATAGTAAAAAATAGTAAAAAATAAAAACAAAATGTATGAGGAATTTTAATTTAATAAAAAAGGGGAAAAAAAGAATGCGTAGATGTTGAAAGAATGTAGAAGCGTAGATTTTTCTTTTTAGGTTTTCAGATTTAAACTAATTAATCAAAATATGCATCTACATGAAAATATCAAGCTTAAAAAAAAAAAAAAAATGTATGCTCAAATAATTTTATTAGAAATCTAAAATTATCTTGTTCCAAAAATTTCTCTAATGAATAAAACTTCATTTCTTTTTTATTTAATTTTTTATCTAAATTGAAATGCAGGTTTTAATTGTACTTTGAAGCGTAATTACTTTAAAGAGTAATTCTCTGCAAAAGAATATGGATTTTATAACTTCAAAGAAACTATTCCATGTATAATGCTAACAAAGCCGCTGAAATACTTCTTTAAACAGAACCATTCAGCGTGAATGTATAATTTAGAAAACAAAGTTGCGGTAGATAGTTTAAAAATATTTTTCAGAAGAAAAGAGGAATATCTTGGAGTTTTAATGAAATACCTAACGAGTTAAGTATTTCTACAGTTTTAAAAATATCTATTGTAAGTAATATTTCAAATATTTAAAGGATTTTTATTAAAGAAAAAGGTAAAGAAGAAAAAAGTTTTTATTTAACATTCATTTTATTACTTTTCTATAGAAAGTATTTAAAACTGTAATAAATTTTCGTTAATATTAATAGGAACAAAATTAATCACATATATTCGAATATATAATGTAAATAACTATTTAAATGTACATATTTCATGCATGAAATGTCTTTAAAAAATTTATATTTTTGCTCCAACTAGTTCAGAAGACTTTTCAAAATAAAATAAAATTATAAATAAATAAATAAAAGCAATTGTTAGAAATAATAGAGGCCTATGAAAATGCCTTTTGTTCCTTATTTCTCTCTCTCTCTCTCTCTCTCTCTCTCTCTTTATTATTAATATTATTATTCTTTATTTTATAGTTATTCTTTTTCATTACATTTATTTATTTATTCATCAATTTATTTATTTATTATTATTATTATTATTATTATTATTGTTGCTTTTTGTAAATCATTGAAAAATGCACCTTTGTGATTAAATAAATTTAAATATATATATGTATTATCACACATTATGTACAATGGTAATACATATTTTGAAATGTATTAAAACTACGAATTAAGAACTGCTCTGATCATAAAAGGAAGATAAAAGTTGTGCTGTCATGTCTCTGGGCCACCTGTATGGTTGAATCATTCACCGTCACTAATTCCCACATGCTTTAGTATGACGTTAAATCTATTCATCCTTAACTTTAATATGGAGCAGGCCTATTTGACAAATTTTAATTGATTCAATTTTTAATCTATTATATATAGATATATATCGAGTTAACACGCATCAGTAAAATACTGACGAAGATAGTGGATAACTAAATCAAGGTTTGATTACAAGTTTGTTTCATTCTCCAGCATTAAACCATAAAACGCAGTGGTGACTTTCTTCTTAGCGCGCAAAGACAGTACCGAAATGACCTCAGCATTGCAAAGTTAGTGCAAACTCTACCCGATATTTTTCTACATGTTTGTTTCTCAAGACTTTTTTTTTTTTCTTTTTTAGTTTCATTTAACTCTTTCCGGTAAATATTCTTGCAAAGTTTAGGGACTCTGTTATTAAACTATCAACAATAATTTTAAGTGGCGATATTTGGCATACTTGATGTACGAATTATTTTCGAAGTGACTATGCAACTGTTACAGTTAAAGTTAAAATTTAGTGGTGGATATTGCATAAAAAGGTCCAACACTGTTCATTAGGGTGGTTCGAAAAAATCGTTTTTTTTTTTTTTTTTTTTTTTTTTTCGGAATCGCGTTACCATCCTAAAAGCTGTAGTTCGGAATCCTCAAATGGGAAAAAAAAAAAAAAAAAAAAAAAAAAAAAAAATCTAAATTGACATCTTCCGTTCGCGCATGAGGCTAAAAGTTTGAAAAAATATGTTAAAAATTGAAATTTGCAAAAAATAACAAAATTAGTTTTTTTGTAACTTTTTATAATGCAACAGACATAAATTGTCAGTATATAGCGTTGTTTGAACCTAAAAAAAAAATATTTTATAGCTTTTACATAATACTTTAGTATGTGCATACGCCTTAAATTGGGCTAAAATCGCCTAAAATTTGAAGTTTACGTGTTTAATACACATGCATGACATATTTACGTTTCAAAAGTATTTTAAATATTCTAAATTTGTTGAATATGACCTTTTATTACAGTATTATACGTACAAGTATAGTTACACACACATTTATGTGTATATAATAACATTGCATGTCATATTACAGAATGATTTATAGATTTATAGATTTTTGTGTCTTTAAGATTCTGCAGATGTGTTGAGCATTGTTTTAAATTGAGATTTATAGTCAAATGATGGCATAGATGATCTTGAGAGCAATGTCCTTCTGAAACCATCCCCTGTTCTCTTCTCCACATACTTTAGTATAAGATTCTGTTACGAGCTTTACAATTCTTTCGACACTTTGCGTGTGGCAAGAAAATTTAATTAACTCGAACTCTGGGAGAACACTAGTATTAATAAGTTCTTCTAGGCTTTGCGTTGAAACATTGCTCATTATCGGAGGAGGTGTAAGTTTGCACTTGGATCAATCTATAAGTTCAATGTAATTTGAAGCTGCAAAATTGCTGGTCAGTGGTTGAAAGATTCGCACCGATTTCCCTTTTGGTTCTCATTTTCTCGCTTTTAACAATCTTCGAAAAGATAGCAGTCTTACGTGCACTCTCTCATACAGTACCATGGAAATTAAAAGATTTTCGGGATGACAAAAATACGCATTTCTCTGAATGAGAGGATCAATTATTTTACGTACCTTATCGGACAGCTGTCTTGTCTTCGAACACGTGAACTGCTCCAAACTGGACAGATGAATTCATTTTAAATCCAAAACATACTGGAGCGTATATCTTCATAATATAGCTGACCAGCAGTTTAATTTCGTCAGAAGGTTTTACTTCAGAAATATGTAGTGTTAAGATCCTATTTGCACAAGTTAACCACCTAGAGTTACTAACAGGACCAGGATCTTTCACAGCAAGATCTAGCGCCCACACTCCTGTCTTGACTGCTCGATAAATATTAAGTAAATACTGTTGGTCCTTGCTTAAGTCAATTTTGGTCATATTTATCTCCTTACTATTAATCGTTTCAAAATTAGCAACAGGGAGTTTTTCACAATCAGTCAACTTCTTGCCAATTTGTCCTGAGAAACTTGTGGGTCCTGCAGTATCACCATCTACACTTTGAAAAAAATGTCTGAATGGAAGTTCGTTGAAATGTAATAAACTTATAAACCATTGTAAAGGACGACCAAGTTTATGCTCAAGCTTACGAATAACACCGTTTTTCCATCCTGTGTTAGTCGCTGTACCGTCACATCCAATGCAACAATCTTAACGGAATCAAAGTTGTTTTTTTCTAAATAGCAAAAGATGCTAACAGCTGTTTCAATTCCAGTGGCCCTTGCAGGTATCAAATGTCCCAGATACATTCCACCAGGCTCTTGAACCAAGCTGATGTGCTCTTCTTTCTTAAGTCTGTGATACATTTTGTTACCATTCTTTTCCTGATAATAAGTGTTATCTTTTCTTCCGTTAAAATACAGTCCACGTAATTCTACGTTTGTAGAGTTTGATTGTAAAAAGTATCGAATTTTATGTTTTTCTCTTCTGATCTTACGCTTATCTATTACTAGAGACATATCTCGTTCATTTATCATGCCTACATCTTGCAAAACACAGGACGCAATAGCAGTAGTGACTCTCTCGGATATCCCATATCTATCGCTTATGAATGATGTTGCAGGAAGCTTAATTCGCATTTACGATATTGACGGCAGACTGTCACAGTTTGCTTCGTGACTCTCAAACTGGCTATTTTGGTCAGAATTTATAAAAGTATATCTTTTGCTAGCTTTAATATCAGGTTCAGATATCTCGTTTTTCTTTTCACTTTGCATTCTTTTATTTCTTTTTGCGATCTTATTACTCTCTACTCTATCCAAAGTGCCAACATATTTTAAACGGCGATTTCGCTGGCCGTACAAAAACTCTCTCTCAATAATAAGGATCTTATTTCCTTTATCACATTTACAATACATAATTACTATACAGCTACAAGAGATTGGCTTCATACCACACAGATACGCAAAATTCATTACACACTAGCAGGAAGCAACATCAAAAATTTTGGACTTCGCTCCATTAACAAAGTGATTGAGTTTAGTCTTGAAGCTAAATTTATCTTTATCACGACAAAATGAATTTCTTAAAGTGTAGTACTTATTATGGTAATACTGTATCAATTTCACAATACGTTCATGACTGACCGTTGGTATAGAAGCTTTACAGTACAGTTCTTCTATTTGAGCAGCAATGCAATCTGAAATCTTTGAAAAAGATTTATTTTTTACAGATTTGATGTTCCTTCAAAACAAGCTAACAAAACATCTGCACATGTGGGTAAAACATTTTGACTTAACGCTTTTGGTACATCGAAAAACGGATAAACACTAAGCTTTTAGAAGTTTTCGGGGGTCCCATTATTTATTATTTGGAGAATGTAGAACAATATAACAAAACTTGGGCATAAAAATCTCAATTAACTTTACAAAATAATCCACTCAAAGCAAAACACGCTGCACTTTTTAATTAATTTACAGTTGCAAATTAAAGATGCTGCTTGCATAGCGGCTACTAACTGACTCAAAAAGTGATAGCAGAGCCTTTAAACTGTCTACTATAATGTGCCTATTGTCTAGACAAGTCGGCGGTGGAATAAGAATGCGACGGCGCAGCGGCAACTTAGCGCTTGCCTGTCAGTTACTATTCGTGTTCAGTTTTTGACAGTTTTTAAAAAATTTTAAGCCTCTTTCGCGAACAGAATATATCATCTAAAAGTTATTTTTTAGGTTGAAACTACGCTATATACTAACAATTTACGGCTATTGCATTATAAAAAATTACAAAAAAAAAAAAAAAAAAAAAAAAAACTAATTTTATTATTTTTTGAAAATTTCAATTTTTAACATATTTTCTCAAACTTTCAGCCTCATGCGCGAACTGAAGATGTCAAATCAGAATTTTAATTTTAATTTTTCCCCAATTGAGGATACCAAACTACAACTTTTGAGAGGTAACGCAATTCCAAAATAAAAAAAAAAATCGACTTTTACGAACCACCCTATTGATTATGGGAGTGAAATTAAATAGGAATGACAAAGGTTTAATAAAGTGACTCAGATAAATATAGTGACTCTTGTGGGGTGTGGATTTTGTTACAAATGTATATATATATATATATATATTTATTTCTTGTAATTTGGAGGCTTTTGATTTCTACACCGTAATTTCTTGAGTATTACTCGCAGGTCTGCCAATTTAGTTTAACACCGATTATTTTAATTAACAGACAAAGATTTTCAAATGAAGCTGTGTCTCACCCTTGTCTGTAATTGAAACTTTCTGGTGTAAGACTAATTTACCTAACCTGTCGATTACACGCAGGAAAATACGGTACAGAACTTCGTAATTGATGAAAAGTAATGAGAACTTGTATAAAGATACTAATTAAAACTTGAAAAACGCTCTACAAGGTAATCATTAAAAAAAAAAAAAGTTTAGAAAACGTATGGTATTCTTTCAGGATTTAGCTTAAAAGATTCAATTGCGAATCTCCTGTTCAAATAATACGGCCAGGTAGACTAACTAACATCGAGAATACTAGCAGGGAATCTCATTTCTGTACTCAAATATTTTACTTCTTTTAATAAAGAAGGACTGAAAACTCTTGTTCAACTATTCATTGTATAGGGTGAAATAAATTCATTTTTTTTTCTTTTTAAGGTGCTGATACAAGTAAATTTTATATGGTGGATTTAAGAAGATGCAAATTAAAACTTTATTGGATAAATTTCAAATCTTGGAAATTGCCTGTAAAAAAGTCACAGGTACATTTATGCATTTTATACTCTATAGCAAAAAAAGTGACGCACCAAGAAGGAGTAATGCAAACTGGATACAAATTGACTTACATACAGATTTTGATGGAATCAAGCACCAATTCATAATTATCGTCGATCCTACATACAACTGGTACATCAGTTACTTCAAATACCCTTAATAGGCGGCTCAGTGAAATGGGGGTTGAGCTCAGTCTCCGGATCTTTCTTCCACTAATCACGTTTGAAGCATCATAAAAAGGGTCCTACAACCAGCTCGGGGTTTTAGCAATCTAACGCAACAATTGGACAAAATTTTGCACGATACTTCAAAAGAGTACATCTGCCAACTCTATCAATTAATACCAAGCCGAATAACTGCGTACATAAGGTCCAGAAGTGGACCAACGCGTTATTGACTTGTTTACTTTGGGAGACCCTTTCTCTTGATTAAATCATTCAAATTTTCTGAAACTGTAATCAATTGTTTTTCTCCACATGTATATCACATCTACCAATTTTTGCTTTATTCGGACCATCCATTCCACCCCATCAACCAATTTTTGTCCCCACTTCTTCTTGGTGCGTCTTTTTTTTTTTTTTTTTTTTTTTTTTATAGAGTGTAATTTATTTAAGACATTTAAATGTCTTATGAAAAACATTCCGGATTTGTTGGTTCTAGAAGCTTCTTTTTCCAATACGATTGAAAGTGGGTGTACTAACGATTAGTCCTGAGTGAGATAAATAGAGAGAATGGGAACACTTATTAAAAAGATTGGTTGGTTATGTGGGACATTTTTTTATGGAACGAGCTTTTCAAGAGGTATTTTGTAGCGTTACAATGTATTGTTTACTCTGCATGAAACTGAAACATCGGAAGATCTTTGCGATTTGCAAATTCTTGCACTATACATTCAACCTAAACTAACTTTTAAAAATTTACAGAATGACGATCATGTAAAAGAAACGTTAAACCTGCTTCAAATTTAAGTTTGAAGCTAAATTATGCTTATTTTCTAGGATAAATAACTTCTACTGCAGAATGGGAAATAATATCATGACTTGAGTTTTAAATAATCAGACAAAGTATCTGGTGAAGGTACGTTTTAAAACTCATCTTAAAACAAAATAAGAGATAAAGTGGACGTTTTGTTTTCTCAAGATATTGACAAAATTATATTCCCGCGTTTATCCCGGCTTAAGACGTTATGCGAAATTCGTTTGAAATCAAATATAAATGTCGAAGTGCCCCTCAATTATGATATATAGAAAGGATGTCCTTAAGTGTCAAAGAAGCGAAAATTAAACTACTTGTGCAAAGAAAAATTGCAAGTAAGATTGTAGAGAATCCGCTTGGGCCATGATTCTCTAATGTAGATTTTACTAAATCTTAAATATGAACTTAGACTAACTTAATTACGTAATGATGAAAGCTCGAGACAAAGTTAACAAATAAACAAAGTTTATTTAGCATTCAAAATTAAGGAGGGCGTTGAGCTAACGTAATTTAAATAAATGACCTCAGGAAATAACTTTAACAAGACATAAAATAGGAAGTTGCTTTATCTCACCCACGCTGATCCTTTTGACGACTGCTCACGGCTACTTATCACTTTTCTCACTTTAGAGCGTCGAGCGGATTCCCGAATACGACAGGCTCCTTTATTTCTTTACTCCACAATACTACACCTCTCTACCATCATTCGCATAAAACTATCACCATCAACATTTCTCTTAACTCCACACTAATCAGCTACCCCTTCATCACCATTCCACTACATCACATCCTATATCTATATCTCTATCTAGCAATTCACTATCTTTCCTTTTATACTCCATTCAACAAATCCCTTTCATTTCATTTCAATCAAAACCTTTTAACATCTCTTCTACTCATCTAACACCGAGATCCTAATTATTTTACTGCTGCACAATGCTGACATAAAACAATCTCGACCAAGACTTTCGCCGAGACCCTGGCGACGAAGTAATCTAACCGTCCCAACTTTTGGTGACGGTCCATAGCTCGAACTCACAAGATAGAATGAAATCTTATAACTCCAAAAGATGTTTAGACAAAAAAAAAAAAATAAAAAAAAAAATAAAAAAAATAAATAAATAAATGTAAGAGTGAAAATAATCTAAATAGTCTGCCTGACGTATTTTCAGATAAAAAGATCATGAAAACTTTATTGAACTAGTATGTTGTGGCCACCACAAGACTTTCTTCTATATTTTCCTATACAAATTCACGCAGTAACAATATTAAAAAAAAAAAAAAAAAAAAAAAAAAAAAAAGATTTTTTTCATTTTTTTTTTTTCGTTAAAAGAAAAAAAAATCAATAACTTTGTTTTAAATTACCAAATATTTATAGTTCAACCATTCGTTTTAAAGGTATTGACGAGACCTTTCGAAAGATACCGATCTTGAAAATTTACACACACCCCCGGGGGGGGGGGGGTACTTCCTCCTAGGGGGGGAAGCGATGCCCCAAATTTTTTCCCTAATTAACTACTACTATTATCAATAATTCATATTAATTTCATAATCACAGGTTAAGAATAACTCTCATTATGTACATTTATACGAAATTTTTTCCTATACTGCCATGTTAAAAATTTAGAAAAAATACGATCACAGCGCCACCTGTTGAGCGATTGATCCCCAAATCTAATCAGCCTCAGTTTATGTCAGGGGCCAACTAAATACCAAGTCTGGTTAAATTTCGTTTAAAAAAAAAAAAAAAAAAAAAAAAAATTCTAAGTTTTCTTTCGTTAAAAGTAAAAAAAATCAATAACTTTGTTTTAAATTATCACAGATTTATAGTGTAACCATTCGTTTTAAAGGTATTGACGAGACCTTTCGAAAGATACCCATCTTGAAAATTTACTCCCCTCGAGGGGGGACTTCCCCCCCCACGGGGGGTGGCGAGGCTCCTACGCATACAAAATTTTTTTCCCAGTTGACTATCTCTATTTTAAATAATTCTTGTAAATTTCATAATGATTACTAAAAAATAATTCTCTTTATGCACATTTATACAAAATTTTGTCCTATATCACCATGTTAAAAATTTAGAAAAAGCGGGATGGCAACGCAATCTGTAAGACAATTTTTACCAAAAGTTGATAGGCACTAATTTATGTCAAGGTACAACTACATACCAATTTGTATGAAATTCTGTGCAGTAGTTCTTGAGATACAGTTGCCACAAAATTTTGTCACACACACACACACAGACAGACAGACAGACAGACAGACAGACTGACAGACATTTTCTAAAAATGGTCAAATCGTGTTCTACAGCTCTCATAACGTGGAAATTCATCAAAAACCCGAGGTCGAAAATTTTTACGAATCCAATACTTTCTCTATATTACATATAGAAGAAAGTAAAAAAAAGGGCAGATAAATAAGTTGAAGACATTATGTGTTTTGAGCCATCAGTTGATGCCGATTCTTAATTTATGTTTATTTTTGTTAATCATATGCAATCAATAAAGCGCATTACGAGTACACATATGTTTATCAAGACGATAATGTAATCATTGAAGAGTTTAGAGTAACTGGGCAGAAGGATATTTATAAAAACAGAATGATTTTTTTAATAGTGACAAATTCATCAACACCAAACGCAAGGTAAAGATTATTCTGTCGTCTATAAGATGAAAAATAAAATAGTAATAATAGAAATAATTAAATTCCGCAGCTAAATGAGCATGAAAGAAAAGTGAACTATTGGTACAACTGAATTTGATCGATGTTTTGGTATTTTTTTCAGAACTGTATTTCCTGCTTTATATTTATATAACAGTTAACTCCATTTTTAAATTATCGTAGTATAACATGATGGTAAAAAATTTGGAATAAATTTTTATTTGCATCCCACAGACGTATTATTATGTTGATTGCAGTATATATTATAATTTTCTGAATAAATAAACATGAAATAATGTATTAAGGATGAATTATGTTCCAAGTAAATAAAAATAACTTATGTACATGCTTGCTGCGATGCTAACATATTCACTTATTCTCCAGCATTGTTATTACTTCGCTTTTTTCATATCACCTTTTCCAAAGAGTAATCTTCTGCTTATTTACCCGAAATTGTATTATTTTAGATAAAATTCTTGTAGAATGGAAGTGTTATGAAAAAAGGCGGATACTAGCATTGATACATACTAAATTAAAAACTTGGCAGCTCTGCGTTTGTTATTTATATTCTGTTTAAATTCAGCGAATGTTTTTTTCTTTTTTTTTTTTTTTTTTTTTTTTTTTTTTAGGTTGATTTCTTTAGAAATCGACCTATTGCAATCACTTCGTTTATCTATATATACTATATATATATCTATCTATCTATAATGAAAATTTTGTCATCACGATAACTCCCGAAATAATACTCGAAATGGAACCAAATTTGGACAGTGAACTGATCTTATAAATATCTTGGATGAGTTCGTTAACCAAGTTGCTCCGACTTCTTGTTTTCAAGTGGCAGCCACTTGAAAATTTCAAACCGACATTGTAAAAAGTATATTTAAAGCAATATTTGCTTGAATTTTGTTGTAAATACAGGCCACATAAAGATCTCAATGAAGTTTATTAATGAAGTTTATCCGCCATTTTTAATAAAGTGGCAGATATTTTAAGTTAAGCGGGACCACTTGAAATCAGGCTACCACTTGAAAATTTAAAATCACTATAACTTCCGAAATAATACTCCAAATCGAACCAAATTTAGACAGTGTCTTAACTTATCTTAAAAATATCTTAGATGAGTTTATTAACCAAGTTCCTCCGCCATTTTGTTTTCAAGTGGAGACCACTTGAAATTTTCAAATTCAAATTGTAAAAAGCGTATTCCGAATTTGTTTAAAATTTGATGTAAATATAGACCACATAAGGGTCTCAATGAAGTTTATTAATGAAATTTATGTCATTTTTAATAAAGTGGTAGATATCTTAAGTTAAGCGGGGCCACTTGAAATCACGCTACCACTTGAAAATTTAAAATCACAATAACTTCTGAAATAATACTCCAAATCGAACCAAATTTGGACAGTGTCTTAACTTATCTTATAAATAACTTAGATGAATTTGTTAACCAAGTTGCTCCGCCATTTTGTTTTCAAGTGGAGACCACTTGAAAATTTCAAATTCAAATTGCAAAAAACGTAATACAATTTTTCTTTTTAATTTTGATGCATACGTAGATTATACAAGCGTCTCAAATAACTTTATTAATGAACTTTATCCGCCATTTTTAATAAAGTGGCAGATATCCTAACTTAAGCGAGACCACTTGAAATCAGGATACCACTTGAAAATTTAAAACCATGATAACTTCCGAAATAATACTCCAAATGGAACCAAATTTGAACAGTGTCTTAACTTATCTTATAAATATCTTAGACGAGTTTGTTAACCAAGTTGCTCCGCCATTTTGTTTTCAAGTGGAGATCACTTGAAAATTTCAAATTTAAATTGTAAAAAGCGTACTCCGAAATTGTTTGAATTTTGATGTAAATACAGACCACATAAGGATCTCAATGAAGTTTATTAGTAAACTATATCCGCCATTTTTAATAAAGTGGCAGGTATCTTAAGTTAAGCGGGACCACTTGAAATCAGGCTCCGACTTGAAAATTTAAAATCACGATAACTTCTGAAATAATACTCCAAATCGAACCAAATTTGGACAGTGATGTTATCATATAATTTTCTTGAATGTTTTCACTGGGCAACTTGTCCCGACATCTTGTTTCCAAGTTCCAGCCACTTGAAATCACACTGCCACTTGAAAATATGCCATCACGATAAGGATAACTTTTGAAATACTAAACGGATTCAAATAAAAGTTGGATATTAAACTTATGCTTGAAATATCTAGAATAAGTTCACTTGGTGACTTGATCCGCACTTTTATGTCCAAGTGGCTGCCACTTGAAAATTTGTCAATATAGTAACTTTAGTAATACAGAATCGATTCGCATCAAATTTGGGTAGTGGATTTATCCTTCAAATATCTCAGATAAGTTCGCTGGGCATCTCACTCCGCTTTTTTTTTTTCAAAGTGCCGCCACCTGAAAATTTCTTATGACGATCATTTTTGAAATACTGATTTAATTTGAAATAGAACTGGACAAGGAACTTATACAAATATTCTGGATGATTTCACTGGGCAAGTTGTTTTGCCATTTTGTTTCCAAGTTGCAACCACTTAGACTGCCACTTGAATATTTGCCATAAAATTAACTTTTGAAACACGGCACTGATTTAAACCACAGTTGGACAGTGAACCTATGCTTCAAATACCTTGGATATGTTTGCTGGGCAACTTGTTCCGCTGTATTGTTTCCAACTAGCGGCCACTGGAAAATTTGTTATCACGGTAACTTTAGAAATACTTAATCAATTCAAATCAAAGTTGAAAAATGGATTTATCTTTCAAACAACAAAAATCTAGAAAATTCGCGTAACTCGTGAACCAATCAAGTTATTGCGTCCATCTTTAGTATATGGATTATAAGTATTTTCTCGCCAAAAATCGCCAAAAAAGTCGCCATAGGGGAAAAGTCGCCAAATTTGGCGCCAAATCCATTACCTGCTTTGCTGGATTTTAATGCGTTTTTAAGAAAAAATTAGGCTATTTTAGTGCTAAAACAAGCTAGAAATGCAGAAAACTAACATTTTATCAACTTACTAATTGAAAGAATTTCTACAAAAAAAATTATTTTCAAATTTGAAACGATATTTTGGATGAGGAACTTTCTCTGCCATTTTGATCGAAGTGCCAGCCACTTAGTTTTTCAACACGATGACTTTTGAGATTTTGAATTAATTCGAACTATATGTGTACAGTAGACTTATCTCACTAATACATTTCATATATTTGTCAACTTATCTCACCATTTTGCTTCCAAGCGCCGGCCACTTGAAAATTTTAAATTCACATAAAAAGGTATTTATGAACCGATTTGCTTAAAAATCCATATGTGCATAGCCTACATCAATATTTCTACCAAGTGCATTAATAATTTGTAGCCGCCATTTTCAAACAAAATGACGGCTACTTGATAAGGAAAAAGAAATCAGCCTACCCTTCCGAATAAGCCGGAAGGTCTTGTTTTTTTTTTTTTTTTTTTTTTTTTTTTTGAACATACTATTCAAACAGAAAGATGTTCTTTATTATTTAATAGTCTCTGGAGTAAATTTGAATATTAGGAGAAATTATGACTAACAACTTCGGAGTGTCTAACTGTAGTTCAACTGAAGTCTAACGAATATAAATGGAAGTTAATCACTGAAAAAACAGCTTTATTGTAATTTTACAAGGTTTTAATCATTCAAAAATCTTGTTAAATTTCTTCATAATTTATCTTAACGAACAGTAGTTTTGACAAAAAACAAGATATTTACATCAGAAAAAAAAAAAAAAAAAAAAAAAAAAAAAAAAAAAAAAATCTCCACGTTAAGAGAATTCCAGATTAAATCTGTAAAGCATCATATATATTTAGCATATTACATGCAAGAAACCTGCTTTTACGATTTTTGTAGTTGTCCCTAGAGCAATTGTCAGATAAAAGTGCGTTTGTCGAGTAAAGTCTTCTTTAAAACAATGCTGCCGGATAATTTGCTGTTTTAAATAGTAAGACACGCATTTTGCATTCCTTGCGGAAAACAACCACTACATACGTAAGTTTGAGGCGACATATACCCGCATGCATTATGTTAAGAATTAAAATTTGGGATTTTCTGTTACGTAAATGTATTTTTATGAGCACGCAGAAGAAAAGAGAAAGAGAAGAGATCTTATGAATAACTTATTTTAAAATAATAATAATAATAATAATAATAATAATAATTAAAAAATACAGCAATCCGAAGGTGTTTGGCACATACTAATGCTTCACATAGAACACTTTTATTACCTTAAAAATTTCTTTGTTTCAAATAGCTTCAGATTATCCGATGTTTTTTAAGGTATTTAGAACAAAGAAAATTTGAAAATAATAAAATCTTTTATCCTGGCAGTTCTGTGCAGATTTTGTATTCCAAACTGAAGATTTCCTGCAAATTCTATGTTAAAAATACATCATTCGGACTATTTGCATTTTTAAAAATATTTTTTTTCCAGATTTAATCTAGTTGTAATGTTTGAATAGAGATATTGTGTTTAAAAAGAAAGATGCGAAGAAAAGAAACATAATTTTCATTTCCACCACCGAAAGTAAATTGAATACAGTAATCAATCAAGAAAACTGATTTTAACTGTAAAAACAGTTAGCTAACTTGAAAGAAATTAACTAAAAACATAAGTTTGTAACTAAAAAACAGTTTACTTATAGCTGTTTGCTCTTTTTTTTCTTTCTTTCTTTCTTTCTTCCTTTCTTTTATTTTATTTTATTTTATTTATTTATTTATTTACAGTATTCGACTAAAATTAACTTTATTTTATTTTTTTCAATTCCTACTATAAGTTCACACTCTCCCTATACACTCTCCCTGTCTTGTAAAAATCTTGCAATCGATTTTTAACTAACTTCCTGGCTAGCTAGAAATGTGAAAATTTCAGGATTGCTCAGAACACGGTGACAACACAATACTGCAAAGTCCGATTTTTGAATTTTTTATTAGTTTTCTTATAATTAATTGAAATATGAAAATAATAACATCCCAATAGCGTTAAAATAGCCATTAAAATATTAGCTATAATTTAATTGTTTAAAAAAAAAAAAAAAAAAAAAAAATTAAAAAATACGAGTTCATTTTCTTTCGACATAAAAATAAATACATTTAATTACACGTGAACTTTAAAAAGATTATAAAAAGTTAAATGCATCTCCCAAAAATTAACGTCATCATGACTTTAATAATTTTATGCACATTGTCAAGAGCTCTATGATTCATTAGAAATTTTAAAACATGGTATGTAAAAAGTTTTTTTTTTTTTTTTTTTTTTTTTAATCTTATAATTATTTTTATTTCATTTTTTCACGCGCGCTTTTTATTTCCTGATTCAATATTATTTAAAAAAAACTTTTTCGATAGTGTTTGTAAGTAGGAATTGGCTTTAAAAAAAATTATTTTTATATTACTTTTTTCTACTTCCATTTCATTGAATCCACACCAGCATTTATAACAGTTTCATTCATAATATTTTACCTTGTAAGCAAGAAAAAGTATAGAGCTAAGTATTTAATTTTATCATGATGAAAGAGTGATACATATATATATATATATATATTTTTAGAACAATGAGTAGACATGCCAATAGTGGTAATTTATACATATTAGAATTAGGACCATCCTTTTTTACAAACCAGTAAATTTCTATAGTAATATTCAGCAATATGTATTCACGATTAAATAAGAAGACAACAAATATACTGGTGTAAAAAAAAAAATAATAATAAAAATAAAGGTGGGGCCTAACACTATTACGGACAATTTAGCATAATTAGCAGTTCTACAATGAAAGAATCATGCTCAGTGTTGCCAGATTCGGCGACTTTTTTATTTAACAATAACGAATACTTTTTAATTGTAGTTTTTTCTGAATCACTTCGAAGATGGATAGTCTGTTATGTATATGAAATATCACTTTTCAAAATTATTGGGTGATTATTAAATAAAAAATCCACCAGATCTGGCAAACAATGATCATGCTTGACCATCGTTGCTAACAGAGTTGCACTCTTCATTAATTTAAAATATTATAGTTTTTTACGGATTATATAAAGGAATAATTAGTTTAAATGAAAAAAAAAAACATTCTAATAGTTCCCAATACAGTATTAAAATGTAAAATAAATGTGCGATCTAGCCTACTCTTAACAATTAATATAATTTTATTATAATTCCAGTTTTTTGCTGTTATCATACTCCTAATTATTTTGTGTATTTTCTTAATACTATTGCAGTATTTAATTGCAATTATACTTCACCGCTTTTAAGTTATATGAATATGATAATAAATCATAAGATGTATGGATTTTAAGTATTAATTTAAGCATTTATAATTATTTTTATAAAATTAATAAATCGCTGTAGTGTACATATGTAGAAGGTATTATAAACCTTATTATTACTCAGAGGAAAAAAAAAGAAAGAATAAGTAATTCAAATTCTAATACATAATTTAAGTATAAGTTAAAAATAAAATAAAATAACCTCTCCTTTTTTGTCTTTATATGGATATGGATATAGAAATGTATAATGAAGTTTTCTTAAAATCCAGGTTCATGCGAAAAAAAAAAAAAAAAAAAAAAAAAAAAAAAAGTTGTTTAAATATATATTTTTATACGTTTTACGTTAAAGAACATCCATAAGAGGTTTGACTTTTAAGATATATCATTATTATATAATGCATAAACGTCAAGTTTTATGAGTAATATATTTTTTTTATTATAAGAATATGCATTTCAAATTATAAGAATTTTTGCGAAACCACTTTCGCTTTCCGGAATCTTTCAAAGATTAAAACATCTGTGAACTTCTCAGCATAAAGTGCAAGAAAAAAGATCTTTTAAATTTTCAATGTAGAATTTTTTTTTTTTTTTTTTTTTTTTTTACAGAGAATAAAATGTCTTATTTTATGACGTAAAATAATAGCTTGGGAATAGTGTTGTTTAAGTAACACCATCAGTTAAATTTCTTTCTTTTTTTCCCATTTTTTCTTTTTTTTTCTTTTTAGAACTTGCATTGCGTGTTTTCTTAAAAACAAACTTGTATGTAAAAGAAAATTTTAAACCTTAAAATAGAAGTATAAACTAACTTTTTCAGTTATGTAGAGTTTAACACAAAGATTTGTGCAGAACATATATTCTGTTTTATGCATTAAGAATTGTAAACGAAATCAAATTGTGTGCTCTGGAAAATCACTGTGTAAATTTTTTACATGAAAATGTAAAAATTTTGACAGAATTATCAATATACAAAATATCAGTCTTATATTTTGCTAATGAGTGCAAATATTGTAACTACTTGGAATATTATTTTTTTAAAAGTAGTTTAAGATGTCGTTGCCAAACTTTCTAGTTTTTTAATTATATTTATTACCACTATGTTTTTAAAAAAAAATATCTCATATATTTTCAACGATAAAATAAGCTGAAAATAATTATTAAAAAAAAATGAGGTATTAATTCTCCCTTGGAAAACGGGAGGGATCACGTATTGGTAAATGCACTTTGTGGTTAATCCGGTACCAGTAATGGACACTTTTAAATTTTGAAAAAAAAGAAAAGGAAGTTTTCAAATTGATGCATAAGTTTTAGCAGCGCTCACAGTTTACCACTGTAAAAAAATAGCTATTACCAACTGCAAGAAACTCTCTGTGATTGGAGAAAATAATTATTTTCTCCAATCAAAGAGAGTTTCTTGCAGCTGGTAATAGTTATTTTTTTACAGTGAGTGTACTACATTTGGTAATAGGTTATTATAACATTTATAACCCATTACTGTTTAGTTTGTATCTGGCTATTTTCTTTCTAATCTTTCGGGTTGTACAATACGTACATGTGTCCTGCATAGCATATGCGGTTTATGTTTTTGAGTCAAAAGGCTTTCGAAGAGTAATGTTCACTTTATTTAACACTGGAACTTCTGAAAATAATAATAATTATTATAATAGTAATTATAGTAATAGTAATAAAGCTGATATGGAATGGTGATAATGTCAAAGTTTTAAAAGTCTTACGCAAACGTTTGTCCGCTCTCTTGCCGCACATTATTCACTGCAAATAAAAGGGTCTTAAAGTAAGACATAAAAACAACTGAAATGGCATTTAAGACACATAAATGTCTTAAAACATACATTAGACGTTATAGATATTTTAATTTAAGACAGAAAGATGTCTGAAATACCAATTTAGACACAAAAATGTCTGAAACACGTAAATACGCGAATTTTAAGACAGCAAAACGCGTTTGAATTTTCAGACACTTTAGAAATTCAGACACTTGCAAAACTTAGAAATTTTTTCATATGAAATCTACTTAAGAAAATAGGCTTATCCTACTTCTTTCTACATTAAATAAATATATTATTATTTTATATAATAAGCAGTTAAGCTACTTAAACTATGGTAGATTTATAAAATTAAATTTTCATGGAATAATACACTAGAGATATGAATGATATTTGCATAGTATTATCTTTAACATAATTCATAAACAACATACTTACATATAAATCTTATTTCGTTAAAAAAAAAAAAAAGAAAGAAAATGTCTCTAAAGCATTCTTATATTAAAAGAAAAAGTGTGAAGGCGGACGTAGCAAGTATGAGAAAGCGAATTTATAAGTGAATAATCATGAATAATTTGTGCATAACTTTTTTCTTTCTTTCTTTTTATTATTATTATTCATTTATTTTTTTTTTTCCTTTCACATATTTACCTGCATCTAAATGTAAAACAACAAATTTTCTTGTATTCATGATTATAATTTGTTTTTATTTAAATATCACTTTAAGGAAAGAAATCATCGAGGGCTGCAACCTTCACATATTTGTTATGCATTATGAAAAAATTCTATACCTCTAGATATGAAATTTAAGGTAATAATAATTATTAACTTTAAGATCAGTACTATTAATAGTTTTATAGCAAACAATCAGAAATAAAACATAACACTGCGATTTGTTTCGCGAATACTGAAGTATATTTTACCAAAAATTAAAAACTCATTACTGTGCATTCAACGGTGGCGTGATTGGTAAATGCTTGAGTTTGACCGTGCTTAGCTCGAGGTTTCGGTTTCTACGGACAGTATGAGTTCGAATCCCGCACCGGGTAATGCTATTTTTTTTCTTTTTTTTAAATAAAAATATTTCATTAATGCTCTAAACAATTCTGAAATCTGTTTTTATCAGAAAAACATAATCGTGCACCATATTTATTTATTTATTTATTTATTAAAAAGCCTTAAAAACGAAACGGGTTTTTAAGCCTAACATGGCGGTGTTTTTAAGCCTAAAACATGGCGGCGTTTTAAGACATTGCAATGTCTTAATTTCAGATGCAAAAAGGTGTCTTAAAAAGTAAGACATTTTTTTTTCGCTTAAAAAATGACCATCCATTTAAGACACTTTTGTAACTTAATTTAAGACATTTGCGTTTACAGTGTTTCTAAACAATTTCCATCATGTTCTGAAACTGAGTGTTACCATTACCCAAAGCGAATAAAAACCTATCAAGTGTAATACCATTCCCCATCTCCATGACGAAATAATCAACATAAAATAATCACTCCTAATCTATCTCATGATGGCTGTTTAAAAGAACATTGCGGCAATATTTTTTCATTGAACGGTGGTATTAAGGTATATTCGACATTAAATACTACGGGAATTTTCTGTACCAATATTAAATTAAAATAATACACAGCAATATTCAGTTTATAATAATACTTTGAATAAACTAATAGAAAGATCTAAAATAATCAAACCCGTTACTTATTTCAAAAGAATATTTGTGTTCTACGAAGTTAAATTTCACAGGCAGACTATACTAAAAATGTAGCAAACCGTACATATTCTTTACTGAGATACGGGTATTCTTTCAGACTCGAAGTAACGAATTGGTACTTTAGAATTTGACTCGTTACTTTCGTTACTATATTTCGTTATTGTGGATGAATAGTATCATCCACATGCCGCAGAGCAAACAAAGTTCGAACATTTGTGCGGGAAGTCTGATGCGGAAATTGCGGCGTCTTATTCGTTACTTGCATTATGCTGTATCTAACATGCGGTATAGCATAGGGGTTGTCAGATGCTGGAAGATGGGTGTTTCATTCATTACTCGTATGATGTGATTCTAGTTGTTTTCGTATGCTATGGATTTCGGTAGTCGCAGTGTTCATAGTTTTGTTTTTTGTAAATTCCTTATGGGAAAGAGAAACTTATCCAAACTCGTTACTTGTTTGAAGCTGTACCGTATAAGTTGCTCTTGTATGATTTGGATAGCGTTTGCAATTTTGTTTTAGAACATTTATTATGCAACGGAAAAAAGAAGCAAATTTTCGACTTTATTTTATTTATTTATTTTTATTTTTATTTATTTATTTATTTTATTTTTTTAAGGTAGATTCCTTATAGGAAATCTACCTATTGTAATGGCTCTCATGACACGACTTCTGGAAAATATCTTCATATCTTCACCGATCCTGATATTCCAGAACCCTAGAAACCAAAACCACTCTCCGTTCAAACTTTTGTGTGTGTGTATATATATATATATATATACAGTCGGCAGGAACACTATCCGAGCACTAGTAAACATTCTTACATTAAAAAAACGTACACTTAATAGAGTTTTGTTAAGCAAATCCTTGTCGAATCCGTTCATAGTCAGTTTAACAACATGATTCGACAAGGATTTATTTAACAAATTAGCATTAGTTATATATATATATATATATATATATATATAGGAATTTTTGTTAGTGCTTGGATACTTTTGCTGCAGACTGTATATATGCATAACGCATTTTCCCATATTAAGTTGTGAACACGATAACTGGAGTAATTTTTTTTTTTTTTTAATTAAACCTGCTCGGGATATGTTGTCAGGACAGTATAAATTTCGGTCGAGTTCGTAGATGAGGTATCCAGATCAAAGGGTGTGGAAATGGGGGTGAATAGAAATTTTCATTTGCCCATAATTTCATTAATATTGAAAATAGGAAAAAACTTCAAATCAGGCAAATTACCACCTTAACCTAAAGATTTTTTATTTTATTTTATTAATATTATTATTATTATTTTTTTTTTTTTAATTTAAACTTTTTCGATAGCTTCAATTGCTTAAAAGTCTCAAGTTAAAAATTGATTTTTAAAATCAAAATTGTATCCTAAACAGAATTTGATTTAAACAAGAGTTTTATTTATTTATTTATTATTAGAATAACAAAGATTCGAGAAATGACTCTCTTTTTCTCTCATTTTATTTATTTATTTAATTTATTTTGTTTTATTTAATTTATTTATTTATTTATTTATTTATTTGGGCAGAGAGAAAACATAGAATCGTTAATTATTTAATATGATCTTTTCAGTAATACATTACAGTGTTAATAGGTAACATCAATAATGTAATAACAGTCTTATTTATCTTATTATTTGAAATAACGACCATATTTCCTATTAATGTCTCGAACTGCAAACATTTACAGACATCAGATTCAGCATAAATATAGATTATGTGTAAAAATTGTACTTTCTCAATTTTTTTGTGTGTTTACTTGAAGTTTTATACAACGGAGTAAAATTTCGTTAACATTGTCTACTATGCATATTTTGAACTAAGTTTATGTACCCTTTCTTTTGGTATGACTAAAACAAGCATGAGGAATTCAATTATTGTTATCTCTTTTGGGGCTAACTACTATCACAAAAGACATTAATGGATAGACCTGTCGACATCTGGCTGATTCTACTTTTTAAAAAAAGCCAGATTTACCAGTTTACATGACAAGGTATTATCTCAAATTTTAAATGTGGTACGAATAACAAGTGTTTAATTCCATTAACCTAAACCGAGCATTTTAGTTTTTTTTTTTTTTTTTTTTTTTTTTTTTTTTTAAATATATGATTTTTTTAAAAGAAACATTGTAATTTCTTGAAAAGTATAAATGATACACTTATAAACACAATCTTACATGATTTAATGCGATGTTTTACATTAACGTATGACACAGAAAAATAAGTATAAATATCAGAAAGCGTCCTCTATTTTTCACATGATAAAACTGAGAATGAATAAGTGAAACTCCATTGTTTTTATTCCACATCCTCCGATAGTACAAAATATACAGGGTGTTTATAATGTCCCGGACCCATTGTGATGTTTAATAACTCATAAAATAATGAAGATATAAACAAACTTATGGCATTTTATTGAAATTTTATTTTTCCGACTGACAAGGAGAGGTCACGACATGGAAAATTCAGATCGGGACGAAACTCCACAGGATTGTAGTACTATGTATGTAACAACATATTAAAGCAGTAGGACCCACTATCCGCAAAATTTCGAGAAAAAAAATTTAAATTTTCAGTAATCTTTAAATACAAGTTATTTCGCAAGAAAGTAAGCGCCTCCTAAAGCGCGAGTCTGCTAGCCAGACGACTTGGGTTCGAGGCTACCTCGAGACAACTTTTTTTTTTCTATAACTTTTTATGTAATCTAAACATTTTATTTATTTTTACTTTATTTTTTAATTCAATTCAAAATTTGAAAAATTTAATAAAATATTATTTAATTTTTTTTAATATAAAATAAATAAATTTTTCTATTTTTAATATTTATAAAAATACAATAAATTTCTATAACTTAAAAAATAAATTTTAGTCTTATTTTAACTGTACAATAAGGTAAAACTAAAGAAACTGTTTTTGATTATTTATCGAAATATATTTTATTTTATTTTAGGTATGCTTGAAACAATAGTACATTTTGTTTTTTAAATTTAAAATAATAATAATAATACCGAGAAATGATCATTTTAATTGCATATATAATTACTATCCAAATTAAATAATTACTTCTCCAATCAATACAGTTTCTTGAAAAATTATAGTATAATATTAGTATGCTATTAAATTATAAAAGGTAAATAAATGTTATCTTTAAGATTTTAAATATTAATGAACATCGTTTCTTTTTCGATAACGACTTCCTTTTTTTATCCTTCCTTGCACAAAATAAAATTCCATCTGCCCTTTATTATTAACAAGCTAGAAGCGTTTACGTAATTTATACACATTCAAACCAAATCAGGAAGCTCAAACCAAGATTTAAGTAACACCTGCTAACTATTTTACACTTTGTTTACAGCTTGCTTATTTTTTAATTATTTAAATATTTGTCTGTTTTTCTTTATGTTTCTTATTTAGGGTTTTGTAAAACTAAACTTTTTTTTTTTTTTTTTTTTTTTTTTTAAGTTATAGAAATTTATTATACTTTTTACGTTATAAATATTAAAAATAGAAAAAGTTATTTTATACTTAAGAAAATTAAATAATTTATTAAAATTTTCAAAATTTGAATTGAATTGTAAAATAAAGTAAAAATAAATAGAAAGTTTGGATTACATAAAAAGTTAAAGAAGGAAAAAAAAAAAAAAGTTGTCTCGAGGTAGCCTCGAACCCAAGTTGTCTGGCTGGCAGACTCGCGCTTTAAGATCACACCACTGGTGCGCTTGCTCGCTTACGAAATAACTTGTATTTAAAGATTACTGAAACTTTAAATGCTTTTTTCTCGAACTTTTGTGGTTAGTGGGTCCTACTCTTTTAATATGTTGTTACCCGCATAGTATACTACAATCCTGCGCAATTTCGTCCGGATTTGAATTTTCCATGTCGTGACCTCTCCATGTGAGTGAAAATAATGCCTGGACCGGGAGTCGAACCCCGGATCTTTGACTTACAAGGTCAAGGCTCTATCAATTGAGCTATCCAGGTCGACACCCCGGTCAAAATTACTCACTCAGACAACCTTATGCATTTATTGATGGAATAGCTCATATATTTTCTTTTCAGGTTTGAATATCTTTACTTTTGTAAATATCGTCTGCGCGTGTGGTTAATTTCAGATAATTTCATCTTCCAATCTAAATATCTGTACTTTTCTAAATATCGTCTGCTTATTAATTGTATTTTTCTCTCTTTTGTTTTTGGCAACTATTGCAATGTTATGTTTACTTTTGATGTGTTTGTTCTATGTAGTACTTTTGTATGTGATGTTTTATTCGAGCGGATATTAAGGAGTCATTGGGCCTTTCTTTTTTACAGAAAATACGGTCTCATCAGTCGTATACTTAGACATGTTGAAAAACTTCGTATTTCCACAACTAGAAGAGCTTGAGCCACATGTCTTTTTGCAACAAGATGGTGCACCACCTCATTGGGGTACCATCGTTCGTAGTTCTTTGAATGACCATTTTCCAGGAAGATGGATTGGACGAGGAAGTCCAATTCCTTGTGCACCCAGATCACCTGATATAACGCCGCTGGGCTTTTTCCTTTGGGGATTTATAAAGGACAATGTTTACAGGAGGAGAGTGTCGAACATTGATGACCTAAAAGTCAGAATTACAACCACAATAGCATCTGTGGATGCCGACATGCTTGCCGCTACCTGGCGTGAAATTGACTATCGACTTGATATTTTCCGTGCGACGAAGGGGGCACACGTGGAAGGTCATTGACAAGGGTCATGAAACGCTTTGAGTCAATCTAACCATTTATGTTATTAATTTTAATCTATCTTTATTATTTTATGAGTTATTAAACATCAAAATGGGTCCGGGACTTTATAAACTCCCTGTATATAAAACATATTTCTAAAAATATTATCATCTTATAATAAAAGCGTACCACAGGACTGGCTTTCATAAGCAATAATTAAAATACTTTGAATATGTACAATAAAATTCAGAAAACTCGAAATTGTTTTGAGTCGAAAGAAACCATGACCCTTTGTCAAACGAGAAAAGTAGGCACCAATTGTGCCTATATATATATATATATGTATATATATATATATATATATATATATATATATATACATATATATATATAGTTTTCCAACGTATTTTCTTTCGATTCAAAAGAGTTATTGCCAGTTTTCTGTATTTTGTGATGTTTGTGAGGTTTGCGTTGATGCAAACTCCATCTTAATTAATTAGTTAGATAACTAAATGGATAAGTAAAGAGCCCGAGACACTGAATATAAATTATAAATAAGAGTTTTATTTGAACAGATTAATGGGAGGGCGGTCTGGCAATCAAGATAGCTCAGTCAGCGTATTTAATTACATTATCATAATATATGTATCAGAAATTAAATTAGATGATTTTAAATATCACACCCCGGCAACAGTCGAAGGTGTAGAGACGGATGCACTATTTAACTCCGATACTGTGACTTCACTGTGGATCAGAGGATTCCCGTCTGATCCAATTTTACCTTTACGAATGCTAGTAGATACGCGCACCAACACTCGTCACTACTTAATCTTCACACAAATGAATCTCCACTACTCCACACCTCAATAGTCGCCAAAATAAGAATTATTACAATATACACCACAGTCTCCTATAATATACACCACAATCTCCTCCAATCCACCACCCTCTACTCTAAAACCATATCCTTCTTATACTACTTCCTATCAACTACCTTTCTCTTCATTTCAATCAAGCTTTCAAAATTACTTCCAATTCATCTAACTCTCCGAACCTAATTCGTTCGTTGCAGCACCATGTCGACACGAAACTAATCGACCAAGACTTTCGCCGAGTCACTGACGACTAAGTAATTGAACCGTCCTAACTTTATACTTTGCTGGATCCAGCTTAATTTCAAACAACTGTGGATACTTTCTGTAGTTTCAACCTCACATGTTTATTTAAAGTTTCCCTTTATTATTTATTTTCGTCTTAGCATTTAATTCAATTTGATAGAATAAAGGTTCAAATTAGACAAGTTATACGAAAATTAGATATGCCTCTTTACACTTACTGTAAATGAAATGCAATTATTTATTATGACTTATACTTTTAACACATTGCAACACGGTTGAACATTGCTAATGATTTCGGTTTGTCTGTCTGTCTGTACACGCTCTAACTGACGTAAATATTCATGGAATTTCTTGAAACTGTTATATGTTGCACTTAAGTTCACTGTCGGGTGTTCCCTATTGAAAATTGAGTAAATACCTCTACTGGTTTGTGCGCAGAGTACATCTGAAAGTCATGTAAAGCAACGTGTTCGATAAGAGTTACTTTTATAAACTACATTTCAATACATTTATTTTAGACAAATCTTATTGAAATTTAAATGTATTATTCAAGTGCATAGTCGAATGTTTCCTACAGAAAATGAAGTAAATACCACCACTAGTTTTCGTACAGGGATACCCGAAAGTATTCCAAAGAACTACGTTCTTTGAAATGTATTTCTTAATATCTAATTTTTATATTTTTCCTTTGCACAAATGTTAATGAAATTCAAATACATTATTGATAAAATGTATAAAAGAATGTTTTTGAAAGAATTGAGCATGATTAGAATTAAGATTTGCAGAGTCACAGACACACACACACACAGGCACAAAAAAAAAAAAAAAGTATTAATGGTTAGTATTAGAAGTTTGCTGGAATTTAATTTTCGTTTACATTAAGCGCTTTTAACACTTTCTAATATTTTTTTTAAGTAAATGTTTTTTTCAATTTGTGTATCTATCTGTCTGACTGTCCATCGGTCTAGCTGTCCGTTTTTCTGCCTCCAACATCCGTAAATATGTTCACAATTTTTAAATATGATATGTAGTATTCATGTTCACAAATAAAATGTTATTTTGTTTAAATGGCATTAATAGGTCCTGGAAAATTGGCATGTGTACCAGAACACATAAACAATGCCAATGCATTATGTTTTTATAAATCCTATTTAACGTTTTTATAAATCCTATTTAAATAGCTTTCTTCTCCAAACATCATAAAGAAAGTGAAATTTATTGTCAATATGCCAAAATAATATTTTATATATAATGTGATATTGCTAACTTTTATATTTACAGAACTACATTAAAATATTCAGGTACATTACGCCCTACAATAAGAATTTAAGGGCTGCATTTTCCTTTAAGTTAGTCATTTTTAGCATTTCCCAATAATGAATTGTATTAGTCTATCTCTATGCTTTTCAGTCCTTCTTCCTCTCCGTTTTGTGATAACGTAGGCAAAGAAGGTTAAAAGTTATATGATACAACAAGCACTTACAGTTGGTAAATGCTAATAATATAATGCGTACCTTATTATTTTTAGTTCTTGTTTTACATTTTATTTAAATTATACACGTAAGTTTAAATAAATTTTCACGAAAATTCGTATGACTTGCCTAAAAACTGATTTAAGCAAAAAAGGAAAATTATATTTTATAAAATTATTAATATTATTATTATTTGTGTAACCCACTTTTTACATTTTACTACAACCATAAGTAAACCTTACAATCTTTCAGAAAATGACATTCATTACCAAGCAATGTTGTAATATTTAAAAACTGATGTAAATTTTATTATGTTTATTTTAACCATTCGTTTTACACGTGAGAAATATTTATACATGGTACTTTAATATTCTTGATGTAAGCAAAATAAGTTTTAACATGGGTTTTCAATTTAGCAAACAATATCAGATTAAAGAGTTATTAAATTGCTATGAATAAATATAATATCAATAATTTACGTAAATACTTTAAATACTTTCATAATGTAAAAAAAATAATCTGCAAAAGCATATCATTTGCAATAATGCAATTCAATAAAATGATATATTATCTATTATAAAGTTTAAACTTAATTTATATCTTTCAAAATTCGTTTAAAATCCATTAGCAGCTGCTAAATGTCAGATACTTGTGTGTGATGTGATACACAAAATTTATGAATAAGAATTATCTGTCCTTAGCTTTAACCTGGCATCTCAAATTTATCATATTTTATGATGCAATTATTGTAGTTGTGGAATTAATGCGTACTTTATTCTTAAATTCATAATCGAGTTTCGCTTTTAATAAATATTTATATACATTGTGACATCAACGCAATTATTTGACAACAATTTGTTACAAATGTGCATTTTGAATTATTTTATTGTCATATTTCGTTTTTATAACTATTAATAATATAATGTTACAGACATTTCAATGACATATTCGTTATCTGTAAAGGCTGAATACGAAATAATTGTTTTTAATATTAATTTCTAATGATTATGAATTATAACGATGACAAATATATTCTAATGATTAAAAATTATAGAGATGGTACTTCTACTATTATTTGAGGCACAATACCGCTAATCAGAATTATTTTAGCTGTAAAAAATATACACTGCAATTTTAGTTCTATTAGAAAATATAAGGGTTTACAATAAATTAAATATGTTATCGTGTCTTTTGTAAAGCATTTTTATTGCTAACTATGGTATTACAGATTACTATACTAATGATGAATGTCCTAATATTTGTTATTTATTTATTTATATTACATTATATTAATTTAAACTTTTTTTTTTGTGTGTGTGTGTGTGTATGTATGTATGTGTGTGAAAACTCATTGCAGATCAGTAACTCCATAAATCAAAATTTTTGGGTTTAAATTTCCCTAAAGCAAGTATAATCGGGCTCAAAAGTTTAGAAAGATTTACCAACGAACGTTATTTTCACATTTTATTCTAAAATTATTCGCATAATGAAATAAAGACAGGGATCCTCCTCATACTTTTCAGTGAAGAATTTAGTACGACAATAGTTAGTTTCCCAGCAACAAATTGAGTAATTGGTATTGTAATTGCGATTACTCTGTATTATTTAAAGAGTGAACTGATTTGTAACTATTAAAACAGCTGCAATCAATCATTAATAAAATGTACAAAATTCAAAAGATTATGATTTTTTTTTTTTTTTTTTTTTTTTTTTTTTTTTCAGATATCATGCGGCGTTATCGAATAAATTAAACACCGCTTTCAAATAATTAAAAAATACTCATTTTTAGGAAACATATACTGCAATCAAAAAATGAAATTTATAGATTTTGTGAAATATGAGTGTCCTGTGAAACGTAACTTCATTGTGCATTGCTTTAAAGGTATAAGGAATGTTTTTGTGAAATTTGACAGCGAGAAAAAGCAGGCATCTCTACTAAAAATCCTGCAATTTATCATGAAATCCAGAAAAGTTTTTGCAGAATAAAATGTGTTTTTCATTTACTTGAAAACACTCGGAGACCTCATCATGCTTTTCAGTTACTTGATAAATGTAATTTTTCTTTAATAGAATAGTTGCCAAATACCACTTTCCTTATAAGTAAATGAGAAATTATACCTAAATGCGCAAAGGCATATATTAATACTTTTAATTCTTCTACATAATTATAAATGAAGAAAATATGTAACATACAGGGTAATCGTAATTAAATTTTTCCCAATCAGAGCACCCTCTAGTTATAAATAAAATGCAAGTAAAGTAGGAACTCTGCAAATAGAAACATACTTAAAAAAAGAAAAAAAAAAAAACTGCTAAATGGCATACTACAGTCAGATTAATTGAAAAGATATGTGATAAATAAATTGGGTCTATTTTAATCATATATATTATATAGTAATAACACATAGATTGATCGAAAAATTGATTCATTTTTCCTTGGGAAACGTCACTCTAAAGACTGTCTTTCCCCGAATAAATTACACACATAAATACACACTGATAATTTAGTAAATAAAATTTATGAATAATTTATTTACTAAAGGTAAATGAAAAACTCCAGATGCAGTTTCGAATTCATTTTTCTTTTTCTTTCTTTTTTTCAATACTTTCTAATGGCTGATTTTAGAATTTTTTTTCGGCATCAAATTTTTTGCAAGATAACATGGAGATGATAGAGTTGTATATATTACTATATCTATGATTTTAACATTTTCAAACATTACGGCATTAAAAACTGTTATTTTCACATGATGAAACATTATGGCAGTGCAAAGAATAATAATTATGCTACTGCAAGTGAAAAATAAAACAATCTAGTTCGCATAAGTAAATACATTCAGCGTAAGTTTTAAATAAAGCAGGAGATCGAGTAAATAGCATTCTTTCAGTAACAATGGCTGATAATTTAGCAGAAAGTGCGGTTATCTTGGAACCGCTTTACGGAAATTCGGCTGATATAAGGGCAATGTGTAACAGGTGACTAGTGCTCAGCTGCGGTCGGTTGTTAATCTGTCACTGTTCATTGGTTGATAAAAGTAAATGGTGCCCCCCCCCCCCAAAAAAAAAAATATATATATATATATATATATAGATAGATAGATATGGTTTACATCGTTAAAAATTATCTAACAAAAGTCTCTAACAAATAACAAATATGCCTGTAATAAATAAAGATGCATGCAAATATGTAGTTTTTTTCTGTAGTTTGATATATAACTCCTATCGGATTTATTTATTTATTTTATTTGTTTATTTTGCAGAATATTTTTGCTCTTCCCTTTAATTGTCCAAATAGAAATTTTCGACTCAATCTGCATTTTAGTTACAGCTACAGAGATAACAGGTCTGAACAGCTCTGAACAGACCAAGTTGAATTGTGATCACCCCGTACGATGTTTATATATATATACTTTTGTTACAAAAGAAAAAAAAAGTATTGCATACATTTTTACATTAATAAGTTTAATATAAATTATTATTTGTTATTTAATTTAGAGAAATTATTTGCACTAACGAACCAAAAAAAACTGTTATAATTAATTAATATCGTAGAGGGACCACGTGATCAAGGAGAAGTCCACAACATGGCATAGCATGGACTAGAGTAATCTCTGAATATATGCTGGAGATAACTCATACAATCAATTTTGTAGGTAAATCAATAAATCCATAGTGTTGTGTAAGGGATTTTATCTGGATAGCACATGGAAGGCATCCCAGATAATTAGAAAAATGTTCATGTCTGATTATGTAGGTAGCCAATGGACCCCCCTAAAGTCGGAAGAGTGTTCTGGACCCTTTCGGTAGCAAATCTCGACTTGCGGATTATCGCATTCCCCTTTGGAAATGTCCAAGTCCGTGGGAATGCAAAAATGATATGAATGGCTGCAGATGATCGGACAGGATGCTTACGCAACTGTACTTGTTGGAATTGCATCTAGAAGTATCAGGCCCCTATATCTCACGAACTACACATTATTCATAACATGCTTGCTTGTACAGTCCACTGTTGGCAAGTAAGATCCATGGATTTACCAAATTATCCCCATACTCGTACGCATCCATCCGACCAATATCATTGAAAACGAGACTCGTCAGACCCGGCAACGTATTTCCAGTCATCAAGAGTCTAATGACGGTATTAGCGGGCCCAAGCGAGGCGTAAATATTTGTGTTGTGTAGTCAACAACGGTACATGACGGGTCGGAAAGCAATGATTGTCCTTTGAACTTATCACATGCTGACACTTGTTCATGCCCCAGAAATCAAATCTGCAGTGATTTAAGGAAGGATTGCACATTTTTTATATTTAATGATTATCGTTATACAAAATATCCTATAAATGGAATTTATGCCAATTCCCTTTATAGGTTGGGGGTGGGTACACAAATCAAAAACGACTTCCTGGGTTAATGTAAAATAAAGTTACGGTTGAAAAAAAAAAAAAAAAAAATATTGCCCCCTCCCTACCCCTAAGAGCAAGTAGGGGTTAACTGTCTCAAAATTCTTTATAATGCATCTTGGGTGTACATAACCAAAGCGCATATCTAAAAACTAAAAGCCTAAGGTAATTTGGATCACAATTACGTCTGGAAATGTGCCTTATACGTCTCCGTTCCCAAAAAGGAAGGGGAAATTTTTCAAAAAAACAATTTATATTGTATGTTGCTGACACAGAACCAACACACAAACCAAATTCCAATTCCTGAAGTAATTTACAGTATAGTGACAATTGGAAACGTGTTTTGACTTGGAAATGTGGTACTGTCTTAAAATTCAGTGACAGTTATTGGATCACATAACCAATCCACACGAAAATACTTCTAATCGCAGCTAGAACATTTCTCCCTGGAAAAATTTAAAGCAAAAAGTGTGAGTCAAATCTGTCCTCTCTAATCCTTCCCAAATAGAACATCACAAACAACCAAAATGCCTTTTTGGAAAATGCTCCAAAAGAACCACATGCGTTTACAACTACTATTTACCATTTTTGGTAGAGTTTTACTGAGAAATTCAAATTTTTAGACATTTCCCTCAAAATAACTATTTCACTCTCCTTTAAAATAAAAATACTTAAAAACTACTTTGTCAGACCCCCCAAGTAGAACATTCCACCAGGCCTCTGTCTCAAGTGTAAATAATAGACCGTAATCCCTGAATTACGTATATATTTTATTGGCAAACTTTTCAGAAAAATAAGTGGAAAAATAATCTTTGATAGGCTTAATTTTTATTTTAGTTTCAATCATATTACATCAATTTTATTCATGTAATTGCATAAAAATTTACCTTTTCCTGAACATTGTTATGCTAAATGATATTGAAAAAAGTAACAAAAAAGGTATTAACTCTTTACTAGACTTTTTCTAAAATTACCAGAAAATGACAGAAAGTGAAGCCTCATATAACACTTGTTCTCGTTCTAAATAATAAATCAAGAGATTTCATCAGTGTAAAAATTGCCAGCATGATTTCAGAAATAAAGCACTATTCCATTTTTATAAAGCTATCTTTACAAAATAAATTTTCTTTACTTAAAATTTTTTGGAAATTATTTGAGAATGATTTTTTTTTTCAAACCTTTTAAGAACAGTTAATTTTCTGTAATAATTTTTCGGTTTTTAGTAATTTCACGCCGCGCATCAGACATTGCAATATAATAATGATATTTAAAGGAAGTTAGCGTATGTTTAAAATTTACTCAACATTATTTACTTGCATGTAAAAAAGAAAAAAAAAATGCATTATTTATTATAAGTTGTATATTATGAATGACACCGTTTTTGCCATCTACATAATTATTATTTTAAGCAATATAATTGTGTACTTTGAAATTAAATTTTAGATGTTAAATATTATAATATAATTTTATTTCTTTTTTTTTTCTATTTATCGAAAACACAACTATTTCATTACATGATGTCGCACCATACACTTCTTTTTGTTAGAATATAAGTATCTGAAAAATCGTAAAAAATTGCAAATTATCACAAATTATAAATATCTCAAAAATGGAAAATATTAAATTTATGTACAGAAAATATTACACAATTTTCATACAAAATTCTAAAGTTTAACCTTATTCCTTTAAAATAGCAATGTTTAGAGAGATTTTATCACATAACCTATTTTCTGAAAGAAATTTATATTTCAGATCACGGCAAGTAAAACAAAAGTAATATTGACTCAAATGTGATGGACTTAAGAAAAACGCTTACTTCAAATGTATGCCGATTTTCTTTAACCATTTCAGAAATATATTGACATGAACTTTAGAAATAAAGACAAAAAAAGAAAAAAAAATCTTGAATTATTTTTTCTTCTTTAAAATATAAAACCATGTATTTTGGTTTAATTCAAAATTACATTTTTACTACGCTCAATCTGCAAATATCCGATAGAAATAAATTTGAAAACATATTAATCTTTTAAGACAAAAATTAACAAATTTTATATTAAAACAATTTCAAAGAATGGCTATTATAATATTTTCTCATAAATTTGAAGCATTAATTAAAAGAAATACGTTTTTTAGCTATAACATATTATTTTTTTCACATGCATGCTTCACAACATGGCTATAAATAAATAAATAAATAAATATATATATATATGTATATATATAGTATTTTTTTCCCAGAAATACTTATAAAATCCTTATTTCATATTTACCAGTTAAATTTAACACACAAATTGTTAAGCGCAGAATATTTTTCTGGAAAGAGAAACTGAACAAATTTGGTAAATTGTTAGATGATTTTTTATTTCGTCACATAAACTTATGAAATCAATTTCTTTCCCAAAAATATCTTAATGGGTAGTCTCATTTTTCACCTAAAGAATATTTTTTATAATACTCACATTAACTAATGAATTAGAAACACGTGAGAACTTCTACAAATTCTCGCTAGTGGAGTGCAGTCCTTAACAAAAGTGTCCGATCACTAGCAAAAAGTCCTATGTGAAAAAGGTATACTTCATATGTTTTTTTTTTTTTTTTTTTTTTTTTTTTAATAAATTCTTTTGGAATCATGTTCTTAGCCAGTGTAAGAACATGATTCGATAAGGATGTATTTAACAAAGCCGTATGAAATGTACCTTTTTCACATAGGAATTTTGATAGTGTTCGGACACTTTTGTTAAGAACTGTAAATATCCAAAACCTCTTTTAATGTTGTGCGGAATCTTCTGGTGGTAAGGAAGTGGCTCCCTCGTGCTATTTGAAGGCTAAAAAAAAAAAAAAAAAAAAAAAAAAAAAGACGCAATGCCTGGACATAGTGGCAAACAATTCGCATCTTTAAATATTAAATTTTTACTCTGAGGTTGACGAATACTTCATTGATAATAATACGAGTATACATCATGCCAGATTCGTGCGGGATTGGTTCAATGAATATCAATCTGACTTCCAACAGTTTATCTGCCTGCCACAAAACTCGAAGCTTAATCCAATAGAAAATGTCTGAGACATGTTGAAAAGGCCCATTTGACGGCAATCGCACCTCCCATTCAATTTACTGTATCTTATGCATGGTAGTTACTGTACGTAAATGGAGTATAGAATCTTGTAAAATTGATGCCCTCACGTATACAGACTGTTATTCGGGCAAATGAAGGTCCAATGAACAAAAAGATAGCCAATAATTCTGTACTGATAAGTATAAAGGATTTAAGTCTGAAAATATCGATTTTGAGTTAAGTACATACTCATACGCAGAAAAAAAATTCTCTATCGATTGGTATAAAGGATTTAAATCCATGTCATTTAGTTTTTGAGAAAATCCATTGGTAAAAACAGATTCAAGTCAGAAATTTAGCATTAATCTTTTTATAAAATATTTAATTCATTTTTTTTCCCTTTATTAAATGAAGGTTGGCAATCACTGAACGGTATAAAGGATATAAATCAACATAATCCCTCTTTCCTAATCGATTCTTCTGATTAGGCTTTAGTTATTTTAACTTCATTTTTCGTCTCCTGAAAAATCAAGAACATGGACATGAAAAATAGGCTTTTTTTATATTAAATATGAGATATTGATCCACTAAATATTTTGTGTACTGTAAAATATCTTTAAAAATTTATAAAAAATAAAATAATAATAATAGTAATAATAAAATAATATTTTCAAAATTGATACTTAGTTAACTTTTATTTAAATCTTGCAAAACACAATAAGTGAAGAAATAAAGGGAAGAAATATTCTAATCTTTATAACAATCTCTAGTTAATGATAAAATTACATAACAAATGAAATAGAATTTCGCATGCAAAAAAGTGTTTTATTTTGAATTCGAGAACGTAATTAATTTTATTTCCGTAAATAAGATAGTTTTCAAAATTATTTAAAAGTTAGAGTTTACTGCAGAAACATTATTTTATTTATAATCTTATAGAAAAAAAAAATGACACATAAGTGTGTGTATGTGATAGAGAGAGAAATGGAATTCATAATTCATAATTGTATTCTAAATACAAACATCTACTCGTATATTAAATAGCTTATGATTATTGAGCAATCTTTCCTAGAGGGCGCTGTCGCCATTCTTGCAAAATAGTTTGCCAAATTATAAAGCGAAGTGAAAAGTGTAATTCCTTAGTATTTTGTAAGTTGTTAGCTGCGAGATATTGCAGCAACCTGTAAGAATAAGATATAATAGCTAATTCAGAAAAATGTTCTTTCTAAAACATAAAATTGTTCTGTAAAAATCGTATACATTCTGTACATATAAAAGTCGCATGATGATTTTCTTTTATTTAATTAAAGATAAAATATAATAATCCTGGGATACTCGCTTGGAGTATTGTACTGGAATTAGATCACTGATTATAATTTAATTTTTTTTTTTTTTTTCTCAACAGAAGAAAAAATTAAGTGAAATAAGGAGATGTCATAATGTACAGTTGAACCTCGTTAACGTGCACAATGTTGACGTGAATTACATTTAACTTAAACTGTTTCGACAATACCCATCAAAATAAAGAATCATTTATTTATATGAAGATTACTTACTGATAGCATGAACAAATTTTTTATCCCTCTTCAGATCCACGTCAACGAGATTTGACTGCATTTCTAAAAAGTATCATTCAATTTAAAATGTGCATATATTAAAATAATAATAATAATAATAATAAAACATGGAATCATGAAATAAATTATGTATTTTGATTTAGTTATATTTCAACATACGAATTATGAAGAGTAAAAAAGAGCTTGAAATAAAACTTTTAAATAAAATCACAATAATGTTGAAATGTCCAACAATTTAAAAGCTTATACTGTGCAAAAGAATTTTGTTTAAGTATATAAATATTTCCTATATACTTCAATTAATTAACCCTCTTTGCATTTGGTGTATAAAATAAAGAAGTTCCTCATTAGTTGATAATATCAATTTTTATTCCCCGTATTTCATCAAGTTTTCATCAAGTTTTATTCCCCGTATATACTTTTTATTTAAATAAAATTTTCATAATAAAATGTGTTGTGATATTTAATCTCAGAACACTTTTATTGACTTTCGTTTTTCATATTTCGGACTTTCTTTTTGTTTTTTGCTTCCCGCCAACTGATTGTTTGGTGCACCTGCCGCATCACGTGACGATGTGTCGCGTCTCTCTACGAGTACACTGTAATACTTTTTTCAGTCATGTAACTTTTCTGATTCGGAACTGACGTTCCATTTTCTTATTCTATTTAATCGTAATATTTTTTTTTTGTCTAAGATAAATAAATTTAAAGGCTAAACATCTAGGCATTCTTTTATTATGCAGCAATATGTGAATTATCCTGAATAGTAATTAATCTACATATTATGTAAGATTTCACAGTCTAATCTACATTCATTATAGGAAAAGAAGTTGTTACGGTGTGAAACAGAAGTTCCATTAAATATATATATATGCATTTTTTCATCTAATTTCAAGTGTACAATCTGATGATAAATTAAAAGGATTTTTCTTCACCAATGGCATATATGATTACCTGTGACAACCCAGGTAAGTCAAACTTTATTTAATTATATGACTGTTGTTTTTTTTTTCAAACAAAGAATTATTTGTTATAAAATATATTTGAAATAACTAATTTGAGGAAGCTGCGAATTCATGCCTTCATTCATTTATATAGTATTCTTCCATCAGATTATGAGACTGAAGTGACACTAAATCGAAAGTATTGAAAAGTACTTAGAAAGTTATTTAAGTTTATCTTCTTCTTCTAGTATTTATTTTTATGAAAACTATTTAGTTTTATTTTCTTCTTCAAGTACTATTTATCCAAACTGTGTTGATTTAAAATATTACGTATTGAACAAATATTAACAAAACTGTTACAAAAAGTTTGTTTAAGTATGTCAGCAACAAATTGAACCGCTGAACTCCACAAATTATAATGTGTGGAAGTTTCGTATTGAGATGTACTTGCAAAAATAGGATCTTTTTACAGTCATTACTGACGATCCTCCCAACCCAATAACCGATCAGTGGCGTTCAAAAAATAGAAAAGCCAGAGCTATTATCAATTTACCTATTGATAATGATCAGATCGTGTACGTTATGAATCTAGATACAGCACGAGAGTGCTGGAATGCTCTGCGCCAAGTCCACGAAAGATCATCACTTACCAGTAAGCATTTCTTACTTAGGAAACTTTATTCCATAAAATTAATTGAAGGTGGTGATGTTAACCAACATATAGCTGATATATATAAAACACGCGACAGACTCACTGCCATAGGTGAAGTCATAGATGAATTGCACCTAGCTGCATTAATGCTATGCTCACTCCCTCCTTCGTATGACGTTCTCATAACAAGTCTCAAATCGAGAGACGAAGCGCAATTGACACCTGAATATATACGAAACAAATTAGCTGATGAATATGCCAAAAGGCTTGAAAACAAAACTGTTCAAAATTCAGCGTTAAAAGTCCAAAACAATAAGGAATCGGAGAAATTCTGCAAATACTGTAAGAAAAGTAACCACAACATCGAAGATTGTTATAAGTTGAAAAATAAAAATAATTCTAATATTAAAAATTTCAACAAAAAACCCAACTTCAGATCCAACATATGCTCTCAGAACAATGAGAAGCCAGATAGCGCTCGAATTGCAGAGGGGAGCAATAAACCAAAAGCTGATAAATTGTATTATTTTTATGTTGGAGATAAAACTGTAAATTGGGTGGTTGATTCAGGGTCGTCTTCACATATCTGCAATGATAAACTAAAATTTCGCGAACTTAAAAATAACGTTTCTAACGTCACTATCGCGAACGGCACGCAGCTAAAATCTTTGGGTTCCGGTACTGTGGATTTGTATACCGTAAATTCGGAAAACACACAGAACAAAATAACACTTAAAAATGTTCTTTATGTCCCTGAAATAGAAACGAACTTAATTTCTATAAAAAGAGCAACAGAGAATGGTTGTATCGCTGTATTTGATGATAAAACCTGTAAAATTGTAAATCAGGGTAATACATGCATTGAGGAATATGTGAAAAATAACTTATATGAAAGTCAATTAAATTATTCTGAAAACAAACACACAGCGAACATTGTAATACAAACTTGTGATAACGAAAATTGCATAAACAAGTGGCATGTGAAACTTGGCCACAGAAATACTAACCACATTAAAGATTTAGTTAACAAGGACATGGCTGTGGGTATAAAATTAAATGATTGCAAACATAATACTGAATGTAAAACATGCATAATGTCAAAATTAACTGATTCACCTTACCCCAAAGCTGCACAATTTAGAGCCTCCGTATCACTCGAACTGGTCCACACAGACTTATGTGGCCCTATGAAAACCCCCACTGTAGGTGGAAAATATTACTTTCTTACATTTATCGACGATTACAGTCGTTATACTATTATATATTTGCTAAGAAATAAGTTTGAGGTATTTTCTAAGTTAAAGGAATATGTGGCTATGACCGCAAACAAATTTGGCCGAAAAGTGCAAGCAATTCGCTCCGACAACGGGGGTGAATACACTAGTATGGAAGTAAATGCATTTTTGAATAAAGAAGGAATTGAGCACCAGTTTCCCATTCCTTACTCTAGTGCTCAGAACGGCGTGGCAGAACGTAAAAATCGTACGCTGACCGAAATGGCTCGCTGTCTGCTTAAAGACAGTAATTTGCCGAATTCCTTTTGGGGGGAAGCCGTAAATACTGCAAATTACATACAAAATAGGCTCCCGATCTCCTCATGCGACTCAACTCCCTACGAAAAATGGACCGGCCGTAAACCCGATTTATCAAATATAAAAACATTCGGATGTCGCGCATACGCATATGTACATAAAATACATAGGGGAAAACTGGATAGCACCGCTCAAGAAGGAATTTTTGTGGGATATGATAATCGTAGCAAAGGTTACAGAATTTGCACAAATAATAAAAATGTAATAATTAGCAGAACAGTAAAATTCTTGGAAGATGAGAATAGAGAATCCCACAATAATGAAACATCACAAATCAAAAATGAAAATTCAAATGATGAAATTCCGGTGTCCAAATTACCAATATTAGATACTGATATAAATATAGATATAGCGGGCGATAACGATAGTCCGGATGACACGCAAACTCTGCAGCGACGATCACAACGATTAAATAAAGGTGTTCCGCCCGACAGATTTGCATTTGCTGTAAATGACAAAAGAATTGATGAGCCTAAGTGTTTTGATGATATACTAAAAATTCAAAACCCAGCTGAAAAAGAAAATTGGCTGAACGCCACACTCGACGAAATGAATTCACTCAGACAAAACAATACTTGGGAACTTGTTGACGCTCAACCAGGGACCAAAGTAGTAGGGTGTAAGTGGGCGTTCAAGGCCAAATACAATAGCCAAGGACAAGTCGAGAAATATAAAGCCAGGCTTGTTGCCAAGGGTTTTTCTCAAAAATACGGGGTGGACTATGACGAAACTTTTGCACCAGTTGCATCGCATACCACTCTTAGAAGTTTCTTGACCATGTCACTATATAAAAATTTGAATCTAAGGCATGTAGATTGTAGATATCAAAACTGCTTTCCTACATGGAAATTTGCAAGAAGATGTATACATGCATCAACCCGAGGGTTATGTTGTCCAGGGCGAAGAAAATAAAATATGTAAGTTAAAGAAAGCGATATATGGCTTGAAACAAGCCGCTAGAGCGTGGAATTTGAAAATTAATGAATCATTGTGTAAATTAGGATTTAAACAAAGTCAGCATGAAAAGTGTTTATATATCCGTAACAAAGATAACACAGAAACTTACATTCTTGTGTATGTTGATGACCTACTTATAGCTGGTAAAAATACAGTGGCTCAACAAACTACTGGATGATTTAAATTTGCCGCAACAATGTCCTATAGTGTTGTACCAGGACAACCAATCTACCATCAAGATTGCTGAAAATGATAAATTCCACTCTAAAACAAAACACCTACAGCTGAGATTTCATCTTCTGCGAAACCTAATACAAGAAGGCCTAATCAAGCTTCAATACAAACCTACCAAAGAAATGACCGCCGATACCCTAACAAAAGCTCTGCCAAAAACTGATTTTAATAGACATAGAAATGCATTAATGAACAATTGAAAAATTTCTGAGCTTAAGAGGGGTGTTGTGATATTTAATCTCAGAACACTTTTATTGACTTTCGTTTTTCATATTTCGGACTTTCTTTTTGTTTTTTGCTTCCCGCCAACTGATTGTTTGGTGCACCTGCAGCATCACGTGACGATGTGTCGCGTCTCTCTACGAGTACACTGTAATACTTTTTTCAGTCATGTAACTTTTCTGATTCGGAACTGCCGTTCCATTTTCTTATTCTATTTAATCGTAATATTTTTTTTGTCTAAGATGAATAAATTTAAAGGCTAAACATCTAGGCATTCTTTTATTATGCAGCGATATGTGAATTATCCTGAATAGTAATTAATCTACATATTATGTAAGATTTCACAGTCTAATCTACATTCATTATAGGAAAAGAAGTTGTTACGGTCTAAAACAGAAGTTCCATTAAATATATATATATGCATTTTTTCATCTAATTTCAAGTGTACAATCTGATGATAAATTAAAAGGATTTTTCTTCACCAATGGCATATATGATTACCTGTGACAACCCAGGTAAGTCAAACTTTATTTAATTATATGACTGTTTTTTTTTTTCAAACAAAGAATTATTTGTTATAAAATATATTTCAAATAACTAATTTGAGGAAGCTGCGAATTCATGCCTTCATTCATTTATATAGTATTCTTCCATCAAAATGAATATTATTTTTAATTAAAAATACAATCGTTAGACAAAGTAGATTTATTTTCATCATCTCATATTAGTTTAATATTTTAGAAATTGCATAATGAATAAATTTAAAGAAATTAATATGTAAAATTTAATTAAGAGGGGAAATGTATATATATATATATATATATATATATATATATATATATATATATATATATATATATATATATATACATACATAAATAATACATCTATATCTATATATCTATCTATCTATCTATCTATATATATATATATATATACATATTTTTTAAGTATAATCTGCAATAAAGTGATTTTCTATCTTAAAGAAAACCAAAATAATATTTTTAATAGATAGGATAATGTTATATAATTACAAAAAAAAAGTTTCTACATGCATTCATTATGATTATTATGATTATTACTATTATTATTTTTAATTCTGAAAGTTGATCATTTTTTTTTTTCATCTTTCCATCTCTGAAAGTAGTCTGTTCCCTTAAAATGGTTGGTATAAATAAATATCCGGTCGTGAGCTGACATTGTATTAAGAAAAGAAATATCCGTGTCAATTTGCAGCATATGTCAAGAATTATTTCTTCAAGCATACGGCACATAAGCTGTTTATTAATTACTTAATGTTTTCAGATTATTTGAAGAATTTTTAGCATAAAACATAAGTGAAAATAGAATTGAATGTGGATATTTTAAAATGTTTTGAAAATTACAAGATTTGTGATAAGAAATTCCGTTTCATAATGCTAACGAATTTATGAAACACAGTGTGAAACAGCTGAACTATTAAAAGAAAAAGGATTTTGATCTTTGTGCTCTCCTGATTCAAGGAGTAATCGGTGTTGATTATATATTTTTAAGTGATAACACCTCTTGTCAATCTGCGGCACAGTTCAAAAAATCTGGAAAAGGTACTAGATGAAATATTTTTTCAAGATAAAATATTTTTACATACCTTTGCGGTTCTAACAGTCTGTTGAATGTTTAATAACAAAAATTTCGATTACATAGCATTTAATAAAATAAACATGTTTTTATCATTATTAATATTATTATTTTCTTTTTTTTTTTTTTTTTTTTTTTACTGAATTATAATATTTATGCCAGGAATTGATCTACAGTATTAGAAAATGTTTAGATTTATACCGTTCCGAACGTAACTCAAAAGAATTTGGATTTCGTAAGATGACATTGTAAGATGGCATTAAAATAAATGTGCAGTCTTCATGATAAATATTCTTCTAAAATTTTTAAATGCAAGATCTAGTATAACATAGATTTTTTTTCGAAACAACCATTTTATTTTAATAATTTAATTATTTGAATGCAGAATTACTATAAAATAGTAACTAAATACATTGTCCAATAAACGGCAACTGCAAATGCATGACAAATGCGTACTTTGAGTTCTTCAATTGTTTTGGGCATGGGAAGCATATACACCCTGTCTTTCACATAAACCTATAAATAAAAATCGCAGGGTTTCAAAGTACGCATTTGTAATGCGCTTGCGTCAGTGACTGCTGACATGCTTCAGAATGTATGGCGTGAAATGGACAACCGTCTGGACGTTGTCCGTGTGACCAAGGGAAGTCACAAAGAACATCTATGACGTACGTATACAAAAATTTGGAGTTCCGTCTACATTCTATGTTAATCTTATCGATAAATTATTTTCCATTAAATAGTTATAGCTGTTTGTAATCGCTATATTCTTTTTGATTTACCCTGTACAATCAAATGAAAAACTATACTAATTACAATCCCCTCACCCACTTTTCTTAATACTAAGCATATGTCTCAGCTTAAATTTTAACTACCTATTTAGACATTTTTCGGGGATTTTTTTTTTTCCACATTCCACTGTAAAACCTCTCATAAATATATTAAACACAATTATTTACTGAATATCTAAATAATTACAATATATATATATATATATATATCATTAGAATCTTATTATAAAGTCAGAATAATATCATTACTCAATATGAAACTGAAAGGTTCAGGAAACTTCAAAAAAGTGAAATAACATACATCGTATTTGACAAGTTTACTGACATTATAATGCTTATTAAAATTTATGAAATTTCCTGCATAGAATGTAGCAATATAATGGGCTTAAAGGGGTTCTTTCGACATTTGTGACATATGTATTATAAAGTATGATTAAATTTTCTGTGTCGGATTACCTTTAAGACCATAATAGTCAAATTCATAAATTGTTTCTATCTCATTATAATGACATATTTCTGATATTTACTCCCAATACATTCAATTTTGTTATACATTTAAAGACAAGAATTTATTTTCGTTTATATATTGTATATACTGTAATAAATCGAACCATTAAATGTATACATTACTTATTAAGAAATATTTTATGAGTTTTCTGTGTAATACTGATTGTATCATTTTATTTAAAATATTTTATTATTGACATTTCAGAAATAATAACATGTAAACTGATATTTCTGAAAATATATAATTTTGTCATAAGAACTTATCTTTTAAATACTAGTTTAAGACTTATTATTTAAACTATTATTAGGAGAAAAAAAAATACAGGATTGCATAATGTATGTTTAAAATTCATGAAATTCAATAAATTCAAATTAATTTTTTTGTAAATTTCATTTTCATTTAAATTTAAATTTAAACTTTTAAACAGCTTTAGTTAAATAATTTTCAATGTGTAAAATGAGACGACATGTAGTAATGTGATGCACATTATTTTTCTTGCTATATTTAAGCTATCCGATAATATGAAAAAACATAAATGTTGAAATAAATGAGTTCTCATTGTACATTACCTTACGTTCTTCAAAAAGTATGTTAGGAGAACTCTTTTAAGATGTCATATACAAATGTAAGGGGGAAATATTTGAGCGTTAATATTTGAGCGTTGCTTTTTTTTTTTTTTTTTTTTTTTTTTTTTTTACTTCAATACAATATTAACTTTAAAAAATTGTTAATTTCAAATATAGTTCACGAAATTCTTGTATCATAAGTTTTACACGTGCCACAACGGTACTGATAGTATTTATGTGCTTGTGTAAAATTTCAGTGTCGTGTTCTTACGGTAATCATGTTAAATGCTCTGGCTTTACTTTCTTATATGCATAGCGGAGATATCACAGACACAACTCTGAGCAAATGATCTCACAATAGAAATTCGTTAACGTAAAATCTGCTGCAATCTAACCGAAAATTTGATTGGACAATGAAAGTTACTCTACCTATCTGGAGACTCTTAATTTAAGCAGTACTAAACAACTGCAATTAGATGAACTGATGAATCATCCTGTTGAAATGATAAATAATTAATTAGAGTCTTCGTGTATAATTAAAAATTCTTCAATTTATAATCTCGTAAAAATAACCACCAGTTGCACTGAGGGAAAAAAAAAAAAAAAAAAAAAAAAAAAAAAGAGCAAAAATACTCAAAAATTATTAAAATTGATTACATTTTGAGTATGCCCCATACTCAAAATAGCTCCGAAGCAAATATATTAAAATTTTAAAATTGAATGTAGTTATAATTGAGTATTTTAACTACTTTAAAAATTAGCGTCGACCCTTATGAATCCCAATATATCAACATATATTTTTCATTAAAGTATTCTTCTGAAAACCGGTATGAAACCGCCATGAAATATAGTTCTAAACATTTCAGAAAATAAATTTTGTGTTTACATTCTTTCTGTTTTAACTTATAGAAATTGTATTAACCCAATGATTTGGAATATTTCGTGTATCCCTGAACACAAAACATTAGAGTTATTAACTCCATTTTCATAAGGGATTTTGTCAATGTGAACTTGAATAATATATATCAGTTTCAAAAAATTTCATAAACATTTATTGGATATAGAGCGCGAAGAGACAGACAAACCGAAGTCATTAGCACATTTCAACCTTGTTGGAAAGTGTTAAAACTGAATAATAATTTTAATAAATGCATAAATTTTAAAATAAAGATAGCAGTAAGTTATATTTCTTGTCATTGTGCATATATTAAAAAAAAGTATTCCAGAAACAAAAAAAAAAAAAAAAAAAAAAGGGGGGGGGATTAAATAAATGAAGAGAATTTCGTTTACCTGATGAATATTCATTATAAAATGGCATTTCAACATATTTTCTTCATATTCTTCTCATTCATATTTTCAACACATACATTATTAGAAAAAAAAAATTATATAAGATAATGTTATATTTAAAATAATTAATTATTAAGTAAAATATTTTTTTTTAATTATTAAAGTATTTTTAAGCTATAACATTATTAACGATTTTACATATAACATAAAATTGTATTTTTTTAATATATAATATTTTATTATTTTATTATAAATGTATAATTAATATTTTTTCTTATAATTAAAACGATACATTAAATTTTAAATTCACATTTTACAAAAAGTAAAAGTACTGAAGAATACTAATTTATTCATTAACTCTAAAACTTTAGTGTATAACTATTTTTAAATACAAAAATCAATTAATTTTAATCTTATATACAAAGAAATCAATATTTGAAGGGAATTTATAGATTTTCTATTTATATAAAATAGATCATTGTGTAAATAAATTATTATTATTATTATTATTAACAAACTTCTAAATGATATTCAACTGATTTTTTTTTTTTTTTTTTTTTTTGAAAGCTTATATGCATAACCAAAAAATAATAAAAATGAAATCCGTTTACATTTCGTTGAACTCTGTTCTCCTCGAAGTACATGAGATTATAAGAAAACTATCCCGATATATGAGACCATAGCTATCATACGGTTCACAAGAACTGAATAAAAGATTTGTGCAAGGTATTTTGGGGTATGAGCTCAAGAAAAAAAAAAAAAAAAAAAAAAACATTTAAACTCTAACAGTAACGGTTACAGCCAGAAAATTTCAAAAATTTCAAATGGTATTACACACTTTTTTTTTGTATAGTGATCTCCTTACCAATAAACCGTAAATAACATTGACGCGGTACCCGTAGCATGGAAATCTTCAGCGCTACACAGACTAACAAAAAAAGAGAAAACAACTGCAATGTGCCTGCCAGAGCACGACTTTAATTTTTAATGACGTCAGATTTCACACTGATTCTTCGGCTCTTATTCTGATTCGAAACGAGAAGAACAGACGGAGGTATGCTTATATACTAATTTTGAATTCACGTTCACGGTTAACGGGAAGTGAGCCTCGTCTGTCCACAGAATGCGTAAAGGGCAAATGTTACCCTCGTCATTCCGGATAAGGAATTCGCTCGCAAAATCTAGCCGCAGTTGGTTGTCACCAAACTTTTAGACAAGTTGGAACATATTCTAAACATTTGGAGAACAGATCACGGAATCTTGCGGATTGTAGAATTCAGAATCTGTAGACCGTGAGAAACATCGCATGAACTTGCATTAAGAACTTCGATTATCCTCTGATGAATTTGTACAACAGTCTCGACAGGAACGGACGGTCATTCAGGCCGAGATCGATAGCAAGTGCAACCAATTTCTTGTAATTTACACATCAAGTCCCGTACAGCTTTTACAGTTCAAGGGCTTCGGCGTTGCCCATGGTGTCTGCGGTAATCAACTAAAGACGCAATGTCTCTGTGGCATTTTGTGAATTTAGATAATACATCTTTACAATTTGCACACGTTGTTTCTCTGTAAGCTGCACAGTGCGAGAAAGCAAGATACACACTCATCACGCATTGCATAATATTATATTTTTCACCTAGTGCGATGATGTCAATAAGGACTCTTACAAATAACTACGAAATTAGAGTCCTTATTCAATAGCCTTAAACGAAATTTTGTTTATTTTGGTCTCTTCATCTCGTTTCGAAGCAGAATCAGTAGACTTTAATCAGAAACGAAGAATCAGCGTGAAATCTGGCGTCAATGAAAATAAAAGTCATGTTCTGGTAGGCATATCGCAATTGTTTTCTCTTTCCTCCTTAGTTGTCTAGCGCTGGCGATTTACGTGCTACAGATATCGTTCGAACGCTATTTATGTTTTTTTTTTTCTATAGAGATCACATTCCAATAAAGAATGTAGGTGTTGTCTTTTGAAATTTTTGAAATTTTCTCACTGTAACCGTAATTGATAAGGTTTAACTGATTTTTTTTTTTTTAATTATTCTTGCGCGCATGCCTCAAAATACCTTTCACAATACTTTTATTCATTTTCTGGGAACGGTACGATAGCTACGGTCTCATGTATTGGGATTGTTTTTTATAATGACCCTTTATAAAGCAGGTAAACAGAGCTTGTTTTCCTGTACTTTGTCTGTCGCAGAGGGAAATATCCGTCCCTTGCGACAGAGATGCTGTTATTCCGCCATCGAAGTTGTTAGAGTCCGAGCGAGGAAAATAATCGGGATGATGACAATTGGGGAGGCAGTTCAGTGAGTAACCCGCTACCTAGGCTATTCTGATTTTACTTTGAAGAAATGTCTGCACCAGTGGACAAGAAAGAGGTCGCTTACACGAACACCAGGCTAAGGAAGCCCTCGGCATACCAATGGTATAAAAGACTGTAAAATATCGTGCATTACGCACGCATAGGGCCGACTGTCACATTGCCCGCCAATTATCTCATTATCAACACCTTCATTACTGGTCACTATGTCTGTCGATGCCATTGCAAAGTGCCTGGCTGCAGGACGTTTGCAATCTCGGCACTCATTACCTTTGCTGTCATTTACATCCACCCTCTCCCCCCACCGTTGCCACCATTTGGAGTGGTGCCGTTCTCGACGGATTGGACTGCAGCCGAATGGTACGGGGTCGTATTCAGCGGCAAATTCTGATTCAATTTGGACAATTATGACAATCGTGTACGTGTGTAGTAGTTTCGTCATGAACGCTCCAATTTTGCTTTTAGTTTAGTTTGGCACAGCCAAATCACAGCTGGTGTTATGGTATGGATTTCCATTGCATACCACAGACTGTCACCCAATATATTGATGCATGTCACCATGACAGCTGAACAGTACGTTCGTGACATCCTTCAGCCACATCTATTGCCAATAATGACAAGGCTCCAAGGAGCCATTTTTCAAAAGGATAGTAATCAGCCACATACAGCAAGGGTGTAACATGACTATCTGCACAACATTACCACCCTTCTCTGGCCTGCTCGATCTATAGATTTCTTCCCTATCGAGTATATCTGAAAATGGATAGAAATTTGACAGCCTGAAATTTTGGTCGAATTAAGAAGAACGATTACACCAGTTGTGGAACGAGAAGCTGCAGGACATCGTACCGGAACAGTATGTCACAATGTCCACTCATATCTCATCGCGCATTCACGCTAGAGGTGGCCCAACAGGATGCAAAACCTCCATTCACTTGTAATTTTTTCAGCAATGAATGATAATTTTGTAATCACTTACTTATATCAACGTTGTACTCACGTATGCAAAGTTTCGATTTCTTCTGACAAACATTTCTTGGTGCGCAAATTTTAATGGCTATGAGTGTTTTTATCAATTGTTACTTTTTTTATCAGTTTACATAAACAATACCCTCCCATAAATGACCGAGCACAATTAATTTCAGACATTCTGTCAAATATCTCAAAAATTACACGATGATTCATCTGTAAACTTCAAGAGTATGAAGAACAAATTGGTACCTCACATATTTCAGTGAAATGTTTGCCCCTATTGGAGCTACCTTGTAAAAAGTAATGCTTCAAATGCATTTTGGATTTAGCATGTGATTATTAGGTTTATTTTTAGTATCTGTGTAAATTTGTATAAGGCTACCATATACATTTATAGATGTGCATTGGATTATTTAAAATTTTGCAAAAAAAGCCATTTTTTAACTATAATAGACAAGTTATTAAACCCAGTGTAAATCTGTTTTTAATAAATTTGACGCACTTTATTAAACATAGAATACTGCAATCATACTGCAAAAGAATAAAATATCTAACGAAGTGTGAGTATATTTTCTAAATAAACTTTGATTGTGCATGCACAGTTATTGGTGAAATTTTATTTATATAATTTAGTAATGAGCTACGTATATCAAAACACCACACGAATATTGTGCATCTTCAAATTTTACGAGTGATTGAATGAACTGCTATTCAGTTATTCAAAAAAAAAAAAAAAAAAAAAAAAAGCTGAACTAAATGGGTTTTACTTATATTTTTATTTTGACTCAATGGTAATAATATTTTCGTTGATTGTACATAAATATAGATAAAAACCCTTAATATTTTTGTGAAGAATTTATAGTCATTTCATTCTATCGAGTACAGCGTTTTGAATTTATTTTATACTCGTTTGGGTTATCACATAAGCAGCTTATCATATCAGTTATCATTTAATATCGTATGATATTGGCTATTGTATTATGCAAATGGTATTTCGGTAAAAATTGCGCATGCGTAGTTAAAAAGTAATCAGTAATAGTGTTCATATTTCATAGGATATTTAATATTTTTGGAACCATCTTGCTGATTCACAGTAGACTGTGTCTGATATAGTTTTCAAGTTTCCTAAAAATAGATTTGCAGTTGGGTCCTAAATGTTGCAACAAAAAAGCGGCTTTATTTTTATTTTATTTCATTTTAATTAAATTTTTTAAAGAGTTTTTTCTTTTCTTTTTTTTATCTCATGCTTATATGTTGTAGACTCATAAATTTTGATACAGACATTAAGATGAAAATTCATAATCACATGCTCCACTTAGAACGCATTTCGAGTCTTTCTTTTTACAGGGTGATCCTAAGCATTTTCGTTTTTTTTACTACTGTTACCCCTTTTGATTTTTGACTAAGAATGTCCTTTAAAAATGTAAGGTATAATATGTTCTTTATATTTTTAATATTTTAAGATGATCCCTCTAATGCTTTTTGAAAGATGTGACGTAATGTCTAAAATGTAATCTACTATACACGTACACACACACACACACACACATATATATATGTATATGTATTTAAGGTTAAACATGTACATTTAAAGTAAATTTCTGTAGTTTTTATGAAAGTGAAATTTTCATTATGTGTTTAAAGCAATTTTCTTCTTTTTAACAGATTTTTTTTTTCACTTTTCTGCTCTTAAATGCTAAATAGTGAAGAGAAAGATAGACATTGCACATATAAAACCTTCTTTTAATGGGTTAGGAAATATATATGAATATATTGTAATATATATTCGAGTTTCAACATTTTTGGCACATTTTAGATTTTTTTTTTTTAATGATCAAGAAAACACTAAAATGAACATAAAAAAATCCTTAATTAATTTCTGTATTCAAAAAATCAGTCTGGAGATTTTTCTTTTAAATATTCTTACACATATTAAAAAATGTATGTCTTCTTAATATTTAATTTTTTTTTTTTTTTATATATATTTTTATATGATCTGTAAAACATTAAAGTACAAAGCTACGTAATACTGAATTATTTTGTACTTTTATTCTAATGTTGTAAAATCTCCGCAGTTTAATAGATATACATTGTAGAAAAACTAAAATATTTTAAATTATAAAATCTAAAGAAAAATTTTCACATAATAGTCACAAAAACAAAAACAAACAAACAAACAAACAAAAAAAACTTCGCATTTTAACATGGTTAAAAAATATGCATAAATTACTTAACCCATTAGTGCTTTAATTAAATCTCGCATGTTATTCTTCCTTTGTCCTGAAATCTGGCTTAAATCTAGCTCACTCAACTTATGCTATAAATTTACAGTGAATGATTTTGTTCAAAAGAAAGAATTGAAGATACTTTGTTTCCTTTGAATTACGTCTTTGAAGTTTTAAGTCTGTTTTCTTCTGCATGGATAAATTAATGTTAACAGTTCTAATTCTTTAAAATATGGTAAAAGAAATTGAAATTAAAAATGCCCCTGATTTTCACTTTTAAAAGTTATCGTTAAATACTTGAAATACCATAAGAAAAATATAACATTTTTGTACATTTTTTTAAATATTTTTATCCGTATTACTTACATAAAATAAAATTTAAATAACGAAGAAATTGAGTTTTGTATCAAACTATAGAAATATATTTTCTAGTTTAAAAATCCAGAAATATTCTACTTTACGTGGAAAAATTTTTTTTTAATTAATACATGCTTCCTAAACACATCTATAAAAGGCAGGAAATTATTTTAGAATATCTTACTGTAATATACATTTACGTAGTTTAAAGTTTAAGAAAGGTAAAACAAGATATATATCAATTATGCGATTATTTTATATTTTAAAAAATGAAAATAATATTGTTTGAAGCATTAATTTAATAATTTTTGCACTACTTCGTCTAAAAAGCAACGAATTATTGAAAAAAAAAATACAAAGTTAATAAACGCAATGTAATTGTTCTTATTCCAGAAATATTCATCTGCTGTCTCTCCTATAAACAGAAGTGGTCGGGTCCTGCAGTACCTGCCTCCAAGGTTATCCTAAGTGCGAGGTTATGAAAACGGCAAATTCAGACTCATTTTCATTATATAACAATCAGAAATTGAAGCTACATGTATAAACTGTAAAAAAAATCTAAAGTTTCGGATCCATGTACAGTGTACACCCTAATTATTATGCAAATTAATGTCTCAGTATTCTTACCCACAGAAATGTATCATTTTCATTATAATAAATATTGTAAGAAACTAATTAAGTGCGCCAAATGGGAAAAATTAAGTTTTTCGAACAAGGAGGAAAAATATGAGTGCTTTTAATTTATTTTTTATTAATTCTTAAAGCTAACGATAACTGAACATTTCAGTTATTTATTTTCCCGAGAAGTAGTGTAAATATCATGAACTTCGTTAACAGATTTAATTCTAAAGATTTTTTTCGTATTTATGTTATTCAATATGTTTGGGGTGCGCTGGCACCCCATGCTCATTGTCATGTTACGTTTCACGGCGCCCGTCCTGCCGAATTAAAAAAAAAAAAAAAATAAACACACAAACAAACAAATATATGCAACAAAATTTCGTTATCGGAATAATGGGGACTAAGAAGTTATTTTTAAAATTACATAATCTACAAAAAAAAAAAAAAAAAAAAAAAAAAAAGGTGGGGGCGAATTTTTCCTTTGAAAATTTAGCTATTTGCTTTTTAGTATGCTGGAACTGAAAATATAGCATGTTTTTCTCTATCATATATAGATTTTTGCGAATGCAAGATGTCTATGGTTAGAGTTTCTTATGTAACTCCTCCACCAATATGAGGCTTGTCCCAGAAAGTTTTCCACATGTTTTGACGTTAAATAACACAGAAATGTTTTAGAAAATAAACATTTTATTTGTGCAAAATTAAGATTATACACTTATTTAAAATAGATAAAACATTATGATTTTTTTAAGATTTTCGAGATAATAATCGCAATTTTTGTTTCACAGATAATAAATAAAACATAATCTCATTTAATAATGATAAATAATAATAATAATATTCGTACGAGTTATGACATTAATCTTAATACCTTTGATAATTTAAACTGAATGGCAGAAATAAATAAATAGAGAAATCTTAAGGGTCAGATAGATGAAAAAATTAATAAACTATAAAAAATTTAATAAAAAATGAAAAAGTAATTCTAACCAGAAAGTATAAAGAATATTCATTTCTTTTGTCAGTTCAAATGTTTTTATTAAGTTTTCAAACGAAAATATCAGGGGTCGTACTCTCCGCACTCTAAAATATAGTAAATTTTCCCCTATTTTGTCACCACTCTTTCCTGTTTAATGCAGAAAATTTCTGATTATATTTAGTGTAACGTGCCCTGATTATACAGGATAGAAATTATTGTATAAAGATAGTGGTGCAAATGAATTTTAAAATTTCTCATTCCTAAAAATGTCCTGAAAAAAGGGCGGAGAGTACGACCGCTGAAGTATACACGCGAACAAATATTAATGTGAAGTTGAGCTCAATATGATACTGGGAAAAAAATAGAAAAAAAAAAAAAAATTAACAATCTATTAGATCATGCATGATATTTTAAGGTTTATTTAATTTTCTGCTAGAAAATTCCAAATATCTTTTTCCGAAAGTACAGTTCTTAAAAGGTTAATCCATTTTCGACGTTATACGCATTATTTTTGTTGTCTTAAATTTCTCAGAAAAAAATAGTATATATTGCAAATAGTCTTTTTAGATTCTGCACTATATTGCTCAGTTTATCTTGAATTAGGCATATTTCTACCTACATAAATAAAATTTAAATTTACCTTATTGTCGAGAAGGCAACCATAAAATTTTTTCCAGTTTTGGAAATTCCGTTGATTTTTGTTCAGAGAGAGAAAAATATAGAGAGAGGCACTATTCAATGTACCATATTCACTGAAATTTGCATCACCAACACTTTTTTTCATTCTTTCGACAGTCACTTGCATGAGAGATCCTTCCTTAATAATAGAGACTTCCTTTGGCTTGAAAACTACCGACTTTATATTATTAGCGTATTATTCAGCTTTAGGAACGGTAAGAAAATGTGTAGTATGATGACAAAATTTAGTTCGAAACCTAAGTGTATGTACCATTCACTGCATGGCTCTTTATTCATCACTGCTCTAGAACGGCAAGAGAGTTTTTTCTTACCTTGTACAGAGATTTTTGTCAACTAGTATTTATTCCGATAACTGGAAAGTTTTGTTAGAATGTTCAATGACTGCAAGAAAACTGGGAATTGTTCCATATTTTTTGAGGATTAATAGGGCTTTAGAAAAGTGTACAATGTAAATTACTTGATGGAGCAAGATTAAATGCAGAATAAAAACTTATCTCACTTTTAGACTCGAGTACAAAAAAAAAAAAAAAAAAAAAAAAAAAGCTTTAATACTCATAAGCTTTTCCCTTATGTCATGCTTTTAATTTAATATACATTTATACTCTTTGGTCATATTGGAGAAAAATATTTTCAATAACATCACATGAGAATTTGCTTTAAATTAAAACAGCACTATTTACTTTCTAAAATTTCTATTGAGCGTTTTTGAATTTTTCCCTTTGGAATAGGTTTTGCTTTCCTCTCTGCCGTTCCCTTTATTTTGAGAAATTAAAAGGTTCAAAATATTAGTAATAATAATATTAATAAATAAATAAAAAAGAAAGAAAGAAAGAAATTTAAATTTAATTTGCATTTAACATTAATTTTTTCAAATATATATATTTACATCTGTAAATCCACCATTAAAAAACAATAAAATGAATTTCCATTGTAATTAATTTCATTATCTCGAAAGAAAAAAAAATAGTATTAGATCAGATATCTCTCTATTCTTCATTGAAGAATGAATACAATTAATAATTATTAACAATATAACTGCTTTTAGTTTATGTGTAAATATATTCAGTATTTATTTGGTGCATATTTATCTATTTTGCACATATTTTTGTGATTTTTATCCATAAAAGTATATTGTTTAACAATTTTTTTCAGAAAGAAAATATAATTTTTTGGAAACTCGAATGCAATCTAATTAAAGAAACTTAATAAACTGTGAGATATAAAATTTTAAAACTTTAAATAAAATTTTAATCTGGTAAAAAAAAAAAAAAAAAAAAAAAAAAAGTTTAAATTAGAAGCTTAATAAAATTTTGATAATTAATAAACTATAGAATATTTTTCTTTGAAACCATTAGAGAATTAATTTCTGTTTGAAATTTCCTAACTTAATTTAAAATTTAAATCCACTTTAAACAAATTGTTTAAACACCTTTAATTTCGTTAAATAATGAGGCAGTAAAAACGACCTTATGTTTAGGTATATTATAAAGATGAATAGATGATTCTTTTCTATTAAAATAAATACAAAATAAGTATTCTTTTTAACATTATTTTGCTAGTTTAATATATATATATATATATATATATATATATATATATATATATACGTATATTTTTGTGGTTCCTTAGAAGGATTTCTGCCTTTTAGTGGCCTTTTAGTTCATAGCATCAATCTAATCTAAATGATCCCTAAAAGTTTTATGTACCTACTATTAATTGGTATTTCATAATTTAGATAGTTATTTTATAATTTCTCATTCGTCTTACATTTGTTTTTTGTGCAGGTATACCAACCTAAATCATGTTGGATAGTAATATATATCATAATACTTTACTTTCGAAGTCTTTGTCATCATATAATACGAAATTAATGTGTTATCTCAAAATTTTTCTATCTGGAAGTTTTCTCGCTAGAACACTAAATGTCCTTAAATGAGGATAGGCGTTAAATTTAAAACTTGTAGAAGAGTTTTTAAATTAAATATATTTCATTCTCAGTTGTCCATATTAGTTTAGAATTGAAATATTCATCAAAATATATTTTACAAAATTAATTCGGGCGTTAACGGGTTAATGGATATTACAAAATTGCTTATTTATTATTATTCAGCGATACATAGACACCACACTTCCTTTAAGAAAATTTTTAATTTTCATAGATAATAGAAAGAATATCTAAAATAAATAAAGGATAATAAAATAATTCCTTTTTTAAATAATGTAATGTTATGCTATCACATTTGTTTCATTTAAATGCCGTAATTTACAGAATATGACCTTAGTAATTTAAAAAAATGGTTATCAAAATATAATACAAATAAAATCAGGGGATTTAACTTAGGGGATGAAATATCAATATGTTTTCAGGTTACCTTATTATAAGTTTGAGTTTTTATTTAATTAATAAGAACGGATATTAGTTTTACTTTAATAAATTCAAAACATCTTAACAACTGTTTTAAAAATGTAAACATTTCTATTATAATTAAACATATTTTTTTTTTCGTGGATTGTTAAATTAATAATTAAAAGAAATCTTAATATTCTAATTAATCCCAAAAATATTTCTTCTCTTTTCTAAATTAACTCTTGGAAATGTTCAAGAAAATTTTAAATGTGCGGAATCTATTCAATTTAAATCTGATAACATTTTAATAGTAATAAATGGAGGTGCATTTTCTTTTTTTCATTTCTACAAAGTAGAATGTACGATAATATGTAACAGAAGAAAAAAAAAATCTTTAAAAACAATTTAAAATGGAAACATGGACTGTAGAATTGTTTACGAAAGAATTTTAAATTGAAAGGGAATTTAAACAAACTTTTAGCATATAAATATTTTTTGTACTTTAATGCTTTTCTGTTACTTGAATGGCTCGTTTAACTTTGAATGTAAATCATTTGACCCGAAAAGAATGTTTCATTTTATTAATATATTCAAAATGCCTTATTTTAAAGTTTTAAATATTTTGGGAGAAAAAGACAAGGGTATATTTTCTTTTCTTTTTTCTTTTTAACAATTAGTTTATTTAAGTTGACGTGATTTTTTTTTAAGAAAATGTAATATATACACACATAGATAATTACTTACATTATGTATATATATATGTGTGTGTGTGTGTGTGTGTGTGTGTGTGTATAATGAAAATAATTTTTGATTTTACATACTGTAAACAAATTAAATATTTCCTTTTAACGGTACTTATACTGTATTCAAATTATATTAAGTTTAATTACCTGAATGTATATTTAATATAGGGTGGTAAAAAAACATAATTTCATCGATACAAACAGTACTCACCATTAACTTCAACTCCGGGTTCAACGCAAAAACTTGAAAAGCGTCTAAAGGCAGGATGCAGCTTTCCAGCAACATTTGGCACGCTGCTTCTGCCATCTAGCATCAAGGATTTCATATAATCTCTTATTGATTATTTTCATCTGAAAAATCTTAAAATAACTATACCGCTAGATGGCAGAAATAACGCGTCAAAATTTACTGAAAATTTGCACCCCGCCTTCATACGCTTTTCAGATATTCGTGTTCAACCGGGAGTTGAAGTTATTGGTGAATAACAGCCCGAATAAATGAAATGTATGTATACAGTACGCCATTTGCGTATTCATTAAAAAAAAAAAAAAAAAAAAAAAAAAAAAAAAAAAAAGTTAAAAATTATTTGTTTATGTCTTAAACATGAATTTGAAAGCCTGATTTATAAGGTTAAATTGGTCTCTTCAAAATTACGCGCACTTATTTTAATCGCATGATTAGATGAAACAAGTCCAGGACGTCTTTGCTTTTGATAATGTCGGAATGATCATCCTATAATCCTGCCTGTAAAAGGTTGTCTCTGCAATAGCACTTTCTGCGGCTCTCCAATGCTGCACATTACTAAGTACCAAGTTTGCCATAAAATATACGTACAATCGGTAACAAAAGTCTCCTAACAATAGCAAAAATTCCTATATAAAAAAAAGTACACTTAATACAGTTTTGTTAAATAAATCCTTGTCGAATTTCGTTTTTAGACTGACTAAGAACAGGATTCGACAAGGATTTATTTAACAAAACTATATTAAGTGTACTTTTTTTACATAGGAATTTTTGCTAGTGTTCGGAGACTTTTGTTACCGACTGTATGCTATGCAAAAAAAAAAAAAAAAAAAAAAAAAAAAAATTAAAAATTTTCTGCAACTTTAAAAATAGAAAAAATGTCCGCAGATAACATTTTCTGTAGGGTACACTGTATAAAAATTTTAAACAATATTTTTTTTTTCTGTTTTACCAGCCAGAATGTAATAAGAATCCACCACAGAGTAAAGGACACAGAGTAAACACACAGAATACACATTCCACCACAGAGTATCACGCGAGCAATTTCACCCAACTTTTTGCTAAACAAAACTTGATCATACTTTTTCCTACAGATTGTCGGAAATGTTGATAACACACTGACATAAATATTCCCCCCATACGCTGCTGCGTTGTGTTTATATTGAGCGAAAATATCTTGTGTGATATGACCATAAGCGACAATGCTACCTCACCAGAGCCTGATTAAGGGGAAAGCACACATTATTTATACTTACACCGTTATTTTTTAACAAATACTTTCCTCCTATAACAAACAGAAAATTCTCATTAAAAATTATTTTAAAAGAATTCTGGTGTCTAATAACAGGGAGTAAATTAGATTGTTTTACACCGTTCATTTTTATAAAAAAAATATTTCCTCGTCAAAGCGTGGAATTTCTATAACATGAAGTAAAAAATAATTGTAAAAATATTCCGGTGAGAGCGGAGATAATGTGTGCTTCGCCCTTAATCAGGCTCTGTACCTCAAAGCTAATAAAGCACAGTCACTAAGTACTTCGGAATGCAGTCACAAAGCGCTACGAATCTTGTTTCGATACCTGTTTCTTCGTATGCAAAACAGTAAAAAATATATGTAACAAACAGACAAAATCTCTATCAATGACTGCAGTTTTTATCTGCTAACAGAAAATTTAAACGCCATGTTTCTTTAATTTAACATTTTTATTTTTCTAGTTTTGGAAATTTGAATTTTTTGTCTTAAAGCTTATATATATATATATATAAACTAAAATAATTAATTAGAAATTGCAAATCAAAGGCACACTAAAAATAACAGAGAAGGCAAAATTTTGCATTCAGAAAGATGAATAAAAATTTGATAACTCTAAAATTATTGTCTTCATGTTTATTTGATTTTCCTTTCCATGCATTGTTTTTTACGCCATAAAACTTTTAACATTTCAATAATATTCATTATTTATTCATTTTTTATCGTTCTACATGTTTACTTGGTTTCATATAATGCAATGTTTGAAAGGGTTTTCGATATATGTACATGAACAATTATATGAATCGTTAATCAAATATTATAACTCAAACGTTGCTCAAATATATTATATAATATTTAAGCAAAACTTGCTTACAGAATTTTTCATCTTCTAAAATTGCATAAGGTTTTAATATTGATGATCGGGATAAAACGCACTGACTATATTAGCTATACAGTGCTGGATGTGATGCACATATTCAGGTATGTTTAATACATGCTGTAGGCCATATTAACGCAAAATTTTGTCGAAAACACGTAACGTATGGGGAAAAAAATGTGTAACTAGCAACTCAAACAATGGTGTGAACACGTAAAAAAATATTATTTAAATTTTGTATAAATTTTATAAAATAATACAAAAAACTACTTTTCTTTTTTTCTAACAAAATCGATGTTCAAATTAAATAATATTCTAACTTGAGAATTGTAATTATAGAAAGATAAAAATATATATCTACATAACTTAAAATTCCATTTATAAAATTTGAGAATTGATTTCTTTCTAGGAGAAATTAAAAGCAAATTTATAAAATATTGCTTACCCATTTTTGTTGAAAGCGTCTATGTAAAAGTATAAAAAATACAAATCTGTTATCCAGGAGCAATATGCATCATAAACTGGTTTTCCATGTTTTTTTCTGGCAAAAACGTGCAATCATACATGATTCATAGAAATATATATGAGATATAAAAATATCTATAACTAATTTCAGTGTAGCTCTAAGAAATATTTTTAACAAGACATTTGAATTATACGTCTCGAAATAAGGTAAGGTCCCAAAGAGCAACAGTTGTATTTTTCTCCTTTTACATAGTATATACACAGGGTGATTAGAAAAAAACTACCCCGATATAGGAGACCATAGCTACCATACCGTTTGGAGAAACTGAATAAAAATTTGGTGGAAGGTATTTTGAGGTATGCGCTCAAGAATTATATAAAAAACAACAGTTAAGCTCTAACAGTTATGGTTACAGTGACAAAATTTCGAAAATTTCAAATAGCAAGATCTACTTTTTATTATTATTATTATTATTATTATTGAAATGGAATCTCCATAGCAAAAGACCATAAATGGTGTTGGAACAGTACCTCTAGCATGAAAATCACCAACGCTAGGCATACTAGGAAAAAAAGGGAAAACAACTGTGATGTGCCTACCAGAGCACGACTTGCATTTTCTTAATGACGTCACATTTCACACTGAGTCTTCGGCTCTCACTAAAGTCTACTGATTCTGCTTCGAAACGAGAAGAATAGACCACGGTATCCTTAATTTCTTGTAGATCTGTTGAATAAGGGTTTTAATTTCGTTGTTAGTTGTAAGAAACCGTCATGAGTGACGTCATCTCACTAAGTGAAAAATAAGGCATTGTGAAATGCGTGATGTGTATCTTTCTTTCTTGCTCTGTGAATAATATGCCGCTTACTGGAAAACACCATTATCATAATCAAAATCGGTTTTGATTGCCATTTTACAATGCCTTGTTTCTTCACGTACTGTGATGACGTCATCATGACAGCGTCTTACGACTAACAACGAAATTAAAGCCTTTATTCAGTAGCCTTACTCGAAATTAAGGATACCTTGGTCTCCTCTTTTCGTTTCGAAGCAGAATCAGTAGACTTTAGTGTGAACCAAAGACTCAGTGTGAAATGTGACGTCATTAAAAAATGAAAGTGGTGCTCTGGTAGGCACGTAACAGTCGTTTTTTTTTTTTTTTTTTTTTTTTTTTTGTTAGCCTTCTAGCGCTGCCGATTTTAGTGCTAGAGGTACCGTTCCAACGCTATTTACGTTTTTTTGCTATGGAGATCCCTTTTCAATAAAAAAATTATGGTGTTGCCATTTGCAATTTTTTTAATTTTGTCACTGTAACCGTAACTGTTAAAGTTTAACTGTTTTTTTATACCGAGCTTGAGCGCTTACCTCAAAATGCCTTCCACCAAATTTTTATTCAGTTTCTCGGAACGGTATGGTAGCTATGGTCTAATATATCCGAGTAGTTTTTTTTTCTAATCACCCTGTATATATATATACACACTGTCTGTCTGTTATACATTGAGTTAAGAAAAAGAAGTTTACATGTTGGTATTATTTAATTTTACATTTAATCATTTAAGGCTCACTACACATTTTATTTCGAAAATCACTAAACTATTTCAAAAATAGCTATTACGCTCCCCCAGTGGCTGAGTTTCTTTGCGCAGGAAGAGCCGGAGTACGATCACAAGTCCCGCTCGCTGACGTAACCCTTCAGAAATTTCCGCAATTTTCTCTGAAACTCACGTAAATACGGGCTAGAAATGCATATTCCCCACGAGAGCACACCATTCAAGCTTAGGACCTTCGTGTAGTTCACAGGCCTTAATCCCAAAGAGTAAGGCCTCATTTCACCTTTAGACAAATAGCTTGTCATAAATGTGTAAAAAGAAAAAAAAAAATAAAATTCTTAACTTTGGAGAAACGCTGCTATCTATATTTAGAGAAAGAACAAAGGTTTGATTAAAACAAGGAAAGAAAATTTTTAAGTTGTTAAATGAAGACAATATTATATAATGCTGAAGGATTTGTTCCAGTGTATATTTAATGATTTTTAAAAGTTTAAGCATATTTTAGAGTATATATATATATATATATATATATATATATATATTAACAACTTTATATGTGTTTAATATTTTGGTACTTCATGGTAGTTTTCTGTTATGAATCTGATAACTTTTGCATGGCCATGTAATGGAATAATTAATTGTGGAATGGTGCAACATTTTATAAAGTAAACATTTTTATTGTATCTAAAAAAATTGAATCCTGCAGTTCGAACTTACTTCCTTTACACTACATATCATTTAACATTTAATTACATTTTAACGAAACCACAATGCGCGTTAAAAAAACTTTGTTGTTTATTGCGGATGAAACATAAACCTCCAAAGAAATTTATTTTTAAATTAAAGAAAAAAAAAAAACTGTACAGTATATTAAGGTCGTTTAGTCTTGTATATTGTCCAAAACAAGTAAAGATATAAAGATATAATTTGTTTTTATCAGTGAAACTGTGAATTTCACAAAATCATCTTAAAATTTATATTAAAAATAAATTCTGTATCTAGTGGGTGCTACTGGTTTAATATGTTTTTACCTTCATAGTATACTACTACAAACCTGAACAAATTCGTCCCGATAGGAATTTTCCATGTCGTGACCTCTCCTTATAAAATTAATTAACCTATGCAGAATGACTGTTAATTTTCCTATAATAACCACGTAATACATGAGAAAGGGTATCAAAAATGGATTTATGTAACAATTTTCAAGAAAATCGTTAGAGCCACTTTTGAGATACCATCTTTTACCAAAGCTTGGCATACTGAATGATTGTCCAGAAAAAAATAATTACGTACAAAAGGACATTTAAAATGGAGTTAATATGAATAGTTTGAGAAAAGCCCGTACAGCCGTTTTTAAAGGAATGCACTTGCGAGACATGAAGTTGAGCTATTTATATAGAACACCTGTTAATTTATCTGAATTAACCAAATATATCATTCGAAAGGACGTCAAATAGAGTGTTTATACAGAAACGCTGAAGAAAATCGATAGAGGCGATTTTGAGTAACAGACTTCCGGTTCCAGTTCCGGTTTCAGACGATCCACTTCAGATTTTTCAATTTTCACCAAAATTTGGAAAATACATCTGTACACTAGACCTGTATCAATTTATAAGTTTCGTACTTCTATCTTTATTAGTTTTGGAGCTACGATAGCCACAAGATTCTCCATATACATACATACATACGTGCATACACACATACATAGACACACTCTAAGCAATTGAAAAAACTAGTTTTTTGGACTCAGGAGGCCTTAAAACGTATAATACAGGTAAAATTTCGATATCAAATTTTGGACAGAATACTGTACTTCCAAACCCTACCGTAGTACAGTCGGTAACAAAAGTGTCCGAAAACTCGCAAAAATTCCTATGTAAAATCCTCTTCTTAGTCATTCTAAGACCATGATTCAATAAGGATTTATTTAACAGAACCGTATGAAGTGTACTTTTTCCACATAAGAATTTTTGCTAGTGTTCGGACGCTTTTGGTACCTACTGTAGGGTAATGGAAATAAGAAGTTATATTCGGAAATCGAAAAAAAAAAAAATTCGATGAGATACGCATGCCTGTTATTGAAGCTCTCCTGTGACGTATTTTGTAGCTCTGCACTGTTAAAAAAATGCAGAAAAAATACAGAAATTCTTTGTAATTTCAGAAAAAAAGTCGTAAAATACGTTTTGTCTACGTAATTTTTCCGTAATTTACGCCTTTTTTTCTGAAATTACAGAGAATTTCTGTATTTTTTCTGCATTTTTTTAACAGTGTGTGATGAATGAAGTCAGCTCCAGGGAGTATACAGACAAATATATATCCACAGAAGATAGATATATATAAATATAGATAGATACAGAAGAAGGTACTAATTTTTATTTATAAACTATCAGTTCTTCCGATCTTCGGGCAAGGAAAATAAATAAAAAAGATAATTTTAAGCATAGCCAATTAATTTGACCCGTTGGCTGAACCTTGTTTATCCTGAAATCTGATGAAGGCCAAGCTTTATTCAAATCTGTTGAAATAGTGGATCTGCAGACCAGGAGCCTCAATGTCCTGTTTGCATCACGCATTATTCAACAAATCATTTTATTTATTCTTTATTATATTATATATATATATATAGTGATTCCATTGACTTTCTATATAAACAGAAACGCTTCTGAGCGGCTGCCGCCCCCTAACCCCAGGTGCGTCACTCTTTCCACACACACACACACACATATATATATATGCATAGATGTGTATTACTGATAATTGATTGACTTGTATTAATTCCCTGTAAATCATAAACACTTTCATAAACAATTTTCATAAACAATTTTCAAGCAAAATAATTACATAATATTTCGGAATTATATTGGTAACTCTGTAAATGAATTATGAATTCTATGCCCACGCTTTTCCACTGAAAAACATTCTTTTAAATTTCTAATGAAATTTCGTTACGTGTAACGGGGTGTAACTATGTTAAATTATATTTTTAAAAAATATCGACTATAGACCGTAATACTATGAAATTCTTTTATTTATCCCGGAAAAAGGAACCACAATAATTACATACGCTATAAAAGAATACACCTATTTAATTAATCATAACTCATTAATATTTCAACCTAATTTGGCATTATTTGGATGATAACAGTACGTCATCGGAACTACTTTTAGTGGTCCGCGTAGATAAACTATTTAGTCTGTACATATTTTTTTTTTTTTTTTTTTTTTTTTTTTTTTAGAGTAAACATGCAATTGAGCATCTTTATAATGTATGTCAATTCCATTATGTTCATTGTAGCACAAACGCATTAAAGTGCACTTAAATAAAAAATTTGTCCATTGGCTCTAATTTCACGAAATTATTTTGTGTATCTCAGCAAAATAACCATAAACACTGTATACATATGTAAAAAGTAATCAAATTATTCTGCATTTTTCATGAATAATTGTTCGAAATTTGACATACGTTGGAGGATTAAGTGGAATTTTCATAACATTTTTGTATGGTCCTTTATATTAATTAGGAAGCTTAAGAGTAAACATAAGTTTAAGTATCTCAGTAATGTACGCTGATTTCATTTTGTTGATTGCAAAGTAATGATGTTAAAATGCGTTTAAACGATATCCACCCTATATGCCATAATGATAAGGATTTTGGCTTATCCCTGTACACAATCCCAAAACAAATATAGGTTAAAAAATTATACAGCTATTTCTATACAGAGCCTGAATGTGTGTGCCAATCTACAAGTCATTCGGAGGATTTTTGAGTCGGCTCATGCTGTGCATTCGTGGTCTGTCCGATAAATACTCGAACTAAGGCCATAAAAAGTTTTTTTTTCAACATTCAGTCTACATCGATCTTGTCCCCTTCAAAGTACTCTCCATTCGTTGCTATGCATTAATTCCACCTTCTTTTCCATTGTTAAAACACTCTTGGAAGTCTTCGGCAGTCAGGACTTTTAGTTTTCTCGTCGTTTCTTGCTTTATTGTGTCCACGTCTTCCCAGTGATGTCCCCTCGTCACATTTTTGACTTTTGGGAATAAAAACTAGTTGGCATAGGTGGACTCCGCGCAGTTCCCCATCACGTATTTGTTTCCACATATTTTAATAATTGTTAAAAACTATCAAAGTAAAATTGGCATATCGCACCTCCGCAAGATAAAGTACACAACTAAAAAATGCAATATTTGAGAAGAATCAACTTATAGATAGTATAAAGAAAAAACTTGTCTATAATAAAACTAACATGAATGCCTCTAAGGTGGATGCATTGAGAGTTACAGATGTGACATTTTCCGCGCTCATTTGGGGCATTTTATATGCATTTTTCAATAACATAAACCCAAATTTGCCATTTTAGGTTGATTTCTTTGGAAATCGAAACATTCCAATCACTTCGTTTATCTCTTCTCTCTCCCTCTCTTTCTCTCTAATTATATATGTATGTATATATATATACAGAATCGAAATCTTATCGTCATGGTAACTCCCAAAATAATATTCCAAATCGAACCAAATTTGCACAGCGAATTTATCTTATAAATATCTTGTATAAGTTCTTTAACCAAGTTGCTCCACAATTTTCTTTTCAAGTGGCGATATATACATAGACCATTTAAGGGTCTCAACCAAGTTTATAAATGAATTTTATCTACCATGATATTTCCAATCGCTTTTTCTCAACAAAAAATCCGTAACTCCAAACTTTCATCAAAATCGCTGTGACAATTTAAAGCATATTTCTGTCACACGTTGCAATTGACATTTAAAAGTTTAACAGCGAACGCGAAAGTTTCTGAGGATGACAATATTTTCAATAAATTATGCACCCGTAAACGTTTATCGAAAATCGCTATATCGATTCGGCCATATGTTGAAATTGGCCGATAAAGGGTTAACAGAAAACCCGAATTTTTCTGAAAATGAGGGTAAATTCAATCGTTTTAACACTTCAACGGAATCACTTACTCCCGAACTTTCAACAAAATCGCTATACCCATTTCCGAGTAAACTCGATTTCTGCTGTGCTTCGAAAATGACCGAAACAGGGTTAACTGTGAACGCGAATTTATCTAAACATGAGATCCAATATTTTTTTCTCATCAAAAATCCCTAACTCCAAACTTTCATCAAAATCGCCTGCTCTATTTCCGTGTAAACACAATTTCTGTCATACGTTGCAATTGGCCTTTAAAAGGTTTAACTGTGAATGCGAATTTTTCTGACGTTGAGGACATTTCAAAACGTTTAAGCACCCCCAAAAGCACTTAATTCCAAACTTTCACCAAAATCCCTATAACCATTTCCGAGTAAACTCAATTTTTCTTATCTGCTGCCATTGGCCAATAAAGGGTTAACAGCGAACGCAATTTTTTCTTGAGATGAGGGTTAATCCAAGCACCCCGAAAAACACTTAACTACAAACTTTTTTGAAAATCACTATATCCATTTCCGAGTAAACCCAATTTCTCCTATATCATAAAAGGTTAACAGCGAGCACGAAATTTTCTGCCTAACGAAATTTTCAAAGTCGCATGTTCATAGTTAATAATGTTCATCCAAAACTGATATTTAAGAGCTCTTCTTACATATTTACGGTAAAAATATTTATTTTCATTCACGTTTAAGTAAAAAAATTCCTTATTCTCCCATGTTAAGAAAATCGTAAATTTCGAATAACCTCTGAAGTTTTTTTTAATTAGAACGTTGCAAATAAATATTTTTCGTCCCAGTGTCATAAATAATATTTTAAAACTGGTCTGACCTCTCTGCGATTATTTGTTCGTGACATATCGTGTAAAAAGTCTAACAAACTAACTTGCTAACACACTGACGGAGTAACAAACTAACTGACACCTCACAGACGGACACCATACAAATTTAGTCATTTTCGGATTCCTCACACATGAAAACGTATAAAAAATTAAAAAAACCGAGGTTGTAATTTTTCACGATTACCTAAGTTCCCCATACCTATAGTATGATGGGGAACTAACAAGTCGCATGGGGCGAGATCTGACGAATAAGGATGATGAACAAGGATGGTGATTACATTTTTTTGCCAGAAACTGGCGAACATTCAATGCTGAATGTGCAGGTGCATTGTCATGGTGAAGGATCCACCCATCGCCTTGAATCAAATTTCGCCGCACACGATGCAGGCGATGTCTCAAACTCTTGAGAACTGTAAAAAAAATAATTTATTATTTTCATCAATTTCCATTTTTGACACACAGTAAAAACAAGGACAACATAAACTAACACAACTGGCACAATACGCTCAGCTCGACGATCTGCCATGGGTCTCAGGCAACTAGCACCGCTAGTAATCGAGGCTACAGTCCGCGTCATGTTCGACAGATGACATTAGTTCGCGTATTTATTGGACAGACCTCGTACAAATTCTGCCTATAGGCCGTAATGATAAGAAATATTTTCGTGTGTTCCGGTACGCAAACTACAAATGGAATACACACCTAAAACTATTCATCTAATTTCGTGTGGCTCATAAACATGTGTACCAAAAAACATGTCCATACACGGTTTTTGCAGCCGCTATCACAGTACATACAAATTATTCCCCTAGGCCGTAATGATAAGAAACGGCGAATTCCTTTACATGAACTACGAATGTAATACACATCCAAAACAATATAGCTATAGACGTGTGGCTCATAACCATGTGTACCAAATTGTTAGCGGGATTTTTGCAACCGCTATCGCGAAATGTATAAATTCTTTCAATACGCCGTAATGACAAGAAAAAATTTGGCGTGTCCCTGTACACTAACTGGAAATTCAATACACTTTCAAAACTATACAGCTAAATCCGTAGGGCTCATGAACATGTGTACCAAATTGCAAGTCAATGGTATGATTTTTGAGGCCGTTATCACGAGATAAAGCGACACACAGACAGATCCTTGAAACATTTTGAGTCTCAACATGGAGTAGTGGCTTCCACTGACGTTTTGGCAAAAATTCCATAAGGAACCACTGCAATTTTACACGTGCAAGGAAAATATAGACATGCTGAATACACCATTTTACTCATTATAGATTAAATTCCTGATCATCCTCACGTTAACGAAGAGGATACAGGGTTCTCTTCACACGGAAGTTTCCAAAATGTCGTTAAGTGAAAATTGTGTACAGTTAAGCAACACCTACACATTTAAACTTGCCATTATGAGGTATTTTAAGGCACAGATAACATTTAAAACATTTTTACTCCATCACCCCTACCATCTAAAAGTGCAAGGGAAATTATGCAAAATCATACTTGGGATTTTTAATATACATTAGAGCAGTGCACAAATTTAAAAACCACATTCCTCACATAGATTTAACATATTTACGCTTAGAAACGTGTTTTTTACCCTTTCGAAATGGTGGATTAGAGACAATTCGAAAAATCGCTTTACGGTTAATCTTAGCTACCGTGACCCGTCAAATAAGCCCAAGACAAAACGGCCCCGAAAAAAAAGCCCCGACAAAATAGCTCCGACAAATGAGCCCAAAGGACAAAAGAGCCCCGACAAAACAGCTCCGACAAAACAGCCCCGACAAAACAACCCCGACAAAATAGCTCCAGACAAAATAGCCCCAGATAAAACAGCCCCAAGACAAAATAGCCCCGACAAAACAGCCCTGACAAAATAGCCCCGACAAAATAGCCCCGACAAAATAGCCCCCGACAAAACAGCCCCGACAAAACAGCCGCCGACAAAATTTGTATGTATCTTTCTGTGTACATGGGAAAATCTTCTGACTATCATATCTCAAAAAAAAAAAAAAAAGAGAGAGAACTACGAAACTTCAGAATTGAGGCAGGTCTGGTGTACATATGATTTTTCGAACTTTTGGTGAAAATTGGATAACCGGAAGTGTTTCATATAGTTTTTTCAGAATCGAAGAAAAATACAGCGTATTAGCGCCACCTATCGGCCTATACACAAAAACTTAAACATCAGTTGGAAAAAAATGGTGCACTTATGAACAATAGATTTTGATGTGTAGTATTTCATAGGCAAGGAAAATTCAGAGAAATTTACAACAAAAAACGCTACCTTCCGACCGATAACAAACAACATTTCGTGTAATATTCACAGAATTTAAAAAATGATGCAGTTATGACCGTTATATTTTAAAATAAACTTTTTCATAAACAAAGAAAATGACAGCATATCAGCATCAGCGCTACCTTTCGGCCGATATAAACACAAATTTAAACAAAATTTACAACGTAACTACACCACCTTTCAGTCTTTTTTTTTCGTTGTTGTTGCTTAAAATTACACAAGATTAAATTATTTCAGTGAAGCATAACACTGACGTCTGCCGTCGATGTACACATAAAGTTGAATTGGTTGCTGATTAAATCATTTTTATCTTAAAACAAAATTATGCATTTTTTTTTTTTTTTTTAATTATTATTATGAAAGTGTAAAGTTATTTGGAGGATAGATTAAGGGACAGTAGACCCCAAATGGAAGTTCGCCATGGCCTTAGAATAAATAAGTTTAATCGCTGGATGAAAGCTCACCTGTTTGGCGATGTATCACAAAAGTTAATCAGAACAAATTTAACTCAAGATTAAAAAAAAAATCAAGTATTGATAAATTCTGCTTATTGATTTAGTTACAGCGACCAGATGTTTTGCTGACACACACAGACAGATATCTCGAAATGTGCAAATTCATAGACAACCTTAAATCAAAAATTTTCAGGAATATATCATTCCCTATTTAGGTACAGTCGGTAACAAAAGTGTCCGAACACTAGCAAAAATTCCTATGTAAAAAAAGTACACTTTATACGGTTTTGTTAAATAAATCCTTGTCGAATCCTGTTCTTAGTCAGTGTAAGAACATGATTCGATAAGGATTTATTTAACAAAACCTTCTGAAGTGTACTTTTATTACATAAGAATTTTCGCTAGTGTTCGTACACTTTTGTTACCGACTGTATATAAAAGAAAATAACAAATCCACATTTAAAAAAATAGTCATTTACAATTTATGAAAATACATTATGTTTTACAATAAATAATTACAAGATAAAAAGAACTTTTTATATACCATGTTTTTAAATTTTTCTGTTGAATCATATAAACATACAGCCGGTAACAAAAGTCTCCGAACACTAGCAAAAATTCCTATATAAAAAAAGTACACTTAATACAGTTTTGTTAAATAAATCCTTGTCGAATCCTGTTCTTAGTCAGTCTAAGAACATGATTCGACAAGGATTTATTTAACAAAACAGTATTAACTTTACTTTTTTTACATAGGTAATTTTTGCTAGTGTTCGGACACTTTTGTTACCGACTGTACCTGGTAACTTTTATAATTTATTCCGGAGTACTGTTAACCTCGCCCTTTATTCATATCAGTATATTTTTAAAGCACTTTTCTTCTTATTTCATCGTAATTACATATTGGAGAATATTTCTTTACAATCATACTGGTGTGAAAAAAGGGCGAAGCTAACAGTACTCCGGAATAAATTATAAAAGTTACCAGGTATGTTTAAACGATACCGAAGGCAGCGGGGACCCATAATAATTGGCTGAAAGTAATAAAAAAAAATGCATTGTCCTCGTGTTCTGAGCTTTTCTAAAAGTTTCAAATTTCTAGCTAGTCAAGATAGAGGTCTGCACGGGATGAAATTTTGAGGCCCAAGCCTCTCCCGGCCCGTTTCAAAAATATGTAAAAAAAAAAAAAAAAAAAAAAAAAAAAAAAAAAAAAAAAATGCATGTTTTTCTATGAAAAAAAAATTTAATATGTTTTTTGTAGAGATTTTATATAGCCAATTAACAGAATGTCCTTTAACAAAGCTGCTGAACTTTTACAAGATAATTATATATAAACAGAAATTCATTATTACAGACGTACAAAAGACTCAAAGGACGACAGAAAATCGAGTCGAAAATATTAGCATTCATCAAACAATATAGGACAGTATTTAAAATAATTAATACTACTAAAAATTTATTTTCAACCATTTCCTCTTATATATCGTAATGTATCTGAATTTTTCATGTGATCCGATAAACAAAACTTTAATGCTAATCCAACCATATTCAATAGAAAAGATGCTTTTGCACATGCTGGAAATGGTGCTACTTTCATCCAGTGCACAGGAGATAAGAAAAAGGAACTTTCGCGAAAAAGTTACAGTGGAATGATTTTTACTGCCTTTATACAACCTAAACTCTTCAGACAGTAGGACACAAAGCCTTATACACAGTAACGTATCTAATTTCTTTTGTTTGTACATGTGTGCAAACTAATAATGACATGCATACTATTTTGAATAAGAACCATCTAATATTACATGAAATAAAATATATTAATTTCGAGACATGTTAAAAATATCTGCGGAAAATGAAATCTCAAACAGGCACATTGATATTCATTTTAATTGAAGTTATAGACATTTTTTAACAAAATAAAATTTTATGTGCTACACAAGCCTGTGAAATTATGTAAAATAAATGACTGAAGAAATATTTTATCTTTTTCATTTTCCTTGATTAACGAGGAAACTAAAAAAAGATTCGGGCTGACACGGACCGGAATAAATATCATCCACGCCGGCCCGGCACGAGTATACACAAAATAACTGAGCACGAGCCCGGGCCGGGCGCAAATTTAAAAATTCCCCCCGACCACGGCCCGTGCAGACCTTTAAGTCAGGAAGTTATATGATTATTGAATCATAAAAACGCTACCGAAGGCAGCGGGAACCCGAAAAAATTGGCTAAAAGTATTAAAAATGTGCTTCCAGGCTATTTTGTTGGGGCTATTTTGTCGAGGCTGTTTTGTCGGGGCTATATTGTCTGGGGCTATTTTGCTGAGGCAATTCTGTCTTGGGCTATTTTGTCGGGGCTGTTTTGTCCTGGGGCTGTTTTGTCCTGGGGCTATTTTGTCGGGGCTGCTTTGTCGGGGCTATTTTGTGAGGGGGCTATTTTGTCGGGGGCTTTTTTGTCGGGGCTATTTTGTCGGGGGCTCTTTTGTCGGGGCTGTTTTGTCCTGGAGCTATTTTGTCGGGGGCTATTTTGTCGGGAGCTATTTTGTCGGGGCTGTTATGTCGGGAGCTATTTTGTCCTGGGGCTATTTTGTCGGGGCTATTTTGTCGGGGCTATTTTGTCTGGGGCTATTTTGTCTGGGGCTGTTTTGTCGGGGCTATTTTGTCTGGGGCTATTTTGTCCTGGGGCTCTTTTGTCGGGGCTCTTTTGTCGGGGTCTATTTTGTCGGGGCTCTTTTGTCGGGGCCGTTTTGTCGAGGCTATTTTGTCGGGGCTGTTTTGTTGTCAAGGCTCTTTTGTCGGGGTGTTTTTGTCGGGGCTATTTTGTCTTGGGCTATTTTGACGGGGTACCCTTAGCTACCCATAACAAACACACGTATCAAAAACATATTTCCTGTTGCAATTTAGATACGAGCTAACCTAGGATAAATTTGTTTTAATATTATGGTCGCAATGGGTGATGCAAACAGGATGCACATAACTATCACTCACAAAACATAATTTGTGATCGCAGATCGCATAGACTCAACAGGACAAATTTAGTGCAAAGAAGGGTCTCTCGAGTTTGCAAAAAGCAAAAAAAAAAAAAAAAAAAAAAAAAAAAAAAAAAAAAAAAAATTTTTTTTTTTTTTATATGCTCTAGAAGTCTTACAACTAGTTTTAACCGATAAGTACCGTGAAGACCGGCAGATCGGCCGCATTCGCGTATGAGCCGCATCAACACAATCTTAGGTAATGAAATGATTTTTTTCAGAGTTTTTCAGAAGCGCCGCACCTTCGTAAGAGCCGCACTATTTTGTTTCGGCCCTTATGAAGGTGCGATGCCAGAAATCTGCTCCAGCTGTTTCATAATAAAAATAATATATAAGAAATACAAAGATTGCTTAAATGAAAGTGAATTCATTTTTAATTTAAACTAGCCGCCTTCGGTGACCAGCTGGTTCGCGATCCTTGATAAATCCTATTTTACAAAATTCCCACTCGGTTGCGAGTGTAGCACCTTTTTCCCGTTTCAAGTCCTGAAACTCGCGTACGGAATTTAACGACTTACATAAGTTTAAAAGTCCGCAAAATTTTAAATGATGTGTTATAAGTAATTTAATCATAATTAGAATTCTAATTTTTAATATTGAATTTTTAAAACATTAAAGTGCCCTCTAGTGACAGAGATTTACAACATACACTCTTCAATTTCAATTCAAATAACTTTTTAAATGATACATTACTTATGAAATTATGTTAATTAGAAGCTGAGATACAAAGGTAATATAAACTTTTTTATAAAAAGATTTGTGTCTGATTTATCTATGGTTTTATCCGAAACTTGCGTAATTGCGGGATATATAATGGTAAACACCCTTAGTACAAAATGTGAGCGGAAATTGAAATCAAAATATAAAAGAATAAAGGCATTCTGTGTTTTCCGCTGTTTTCTCCGAAACTCCATTTTTTTGTACATTTTTGTCTTAACCCCTCGCCCAACTTTCCATCCCTCCTAATAAATTTACCCTGAAAATATCTGCAATCGATTTTTTTGTCTTAAAACCTAATAATACCAATATCAAGCGCAGTAATTTACTTTCGTTCTGTTTTGTCCCTTCGTCCCCCTCCTTAAACCCTTCCTAATAATTCTACACTTTCAACAATATTCACAAAAGAATTATTGGGCGTTAAAACTAAATATTACGAAATTTCAATTGCATATCTGAATTTAAAATACTAGAAAATAAAAATAAAACTTAATCTTTTTTTTTTTTTTGGACGTGAGCCGTGATAAATGTAATTCCCAATAAAAATGTAACTTTTATGTTCACTCACATATTTTCATGAAAATTGAACTGTAGCTTTACAATATGGTGTCTAGGCCAAACATTAAATAAAATGTAAGGTGAATGAAAATGTGAAAAATTTTGAAAATTGCCATTTTCCCCTCTCTTGCACACCATTGGAGAAATGTTCAGAATGTGTCATGGGAGGAGGGTGGAAAAGAAAAAAAAAGAAAAAAAACGTAAGAGCCGCACTCATCGTAAGAGCCGCAAATAGAAAAATGCAACTTTTTTTTCGTATCCGCCGCGGATCATCTGCAGGTTTTTACGGTACTATTTTTGATCTACTAAAGAAAGCGGATTTTGTGAAATTTCCATCTTTATTCCCTAACATCAAAATTCGAAAATAGTCATATTTTTTAACTGGAGTCTAAACTCTCATGTTCAACTTCCTCACATCGTGAAGTAATTTGTAGCCGAAGTATGCTCGCAATCGTCATTTTGTCGCCTTCCCGAAACGCAGTAAAAATCTGAAATTTTCCATAATAACTCCGTATAAATTGAGGGCAGGATTAAGAAACTTTCAGATTTGACACAGACAGATTGCTTTTAACTTTGAACGTATTCCTGATGTTATATGACTCAGGAAATATTAGTCATCGTCTGTGGGCTCATTGTGTGAAACAATATGGCAGAAAAGCATCATAAAAGTTTCGTTGCGTTTGATATAGACAGAGTGGTTTATGCCCATAAACCTACAACTGAAAGTATTTCCAAATTGATTTGTTATCGAGTCATGCCTAAAATCTTAGTGAAATCAGTTCGGGAAATTTATATTAATATGAATCGTGAGGTTTGACATCGGTAGACAGACTTTTGCTCATAGAACCTTTCCTTCATTTTACGGATTCATGATAATGTTTGCATCGCTATTGTTATCGAAGCGTATCTTAAGTTTGAAACAAATCGGTTTAGTAAAATTTTATAACAATGTATCACAATATCTCATACAGGGAGATATTACTCAGACAGGGTGATATACTTTTACGCTTACAAATGTCGCTGATTGTAATTTCTGAACATGCAAGGATATTGCAATGCCATCGGATTAAATTTTAAATTAGAGTAAAATAAGTGTAGTAAAAATACGTTATAAGCAACTGAAATTTTTGATATAGGCAGACAGTTTTTCTATATCACAATAAAACAAAAATAAATAAAATAATTTCTATATATATATGTACTTTTTTTTTTTTTCAATTTTCTGTTGAATCATATAAACTTGCAATTCCATGCGTTAACAAATACTTTTTTTAATTTTATTTATTGTATTGTATTGTATTGTATTGTATTGTATTGTATTGTATTTATTTATTTTTATGAATTATTCCATCAATTTCAAAGAAAAAGAGCCTGGAAAAAACAACAAAAAAGCGAGTAATAAACCCATGGTAACAGAAAACTATTATTAATTGATAAAAAAGATTAAAATAGTGCATTGTCATCGTTTTCTGGAGAATTCTAAAAGTTTCAAATGTCTAGCTAGTCGGCAAGTTATACATTCTTTAACCACATTTCTTGCGACCACAGAAGCTTCTGCGCAAGTGCGGATTGAATGCGTCCAGTGTTAAAATAGGGGTGACTGAGAGAAAGCAAGCAATAATGGAACACCGAATACCTGTATGTTTCCCAAATAAATATCTCTCGGGCAATTTTGCATCCCTCTAAACTTTTGGACTTGGCCTCACTGCTAGTCGTATGAAACGTGGTCGTACTATATATATATATATATATATATATATATATATATATATATATATATATATATATATACTAATTCAATTTAATATGTTCGATTAGTAAAATAGCTCATTTATAATCAACTAAATAAAGCAAAATTCTTTTATTGGCACGGGTATGAATCGTCATCGAAACAAATGCAAAATTGTGGTTTCTAGAACTGGCATTTTCTCATCATGCAATTTTGTCAGATACATGAAGATCAACTGTTCTAAAAATGAGACAGTACCGCTCGATTGATAATTATAATGGTATATATATATACATTGTAATACTGACATTAATAATTTTTTCGTTTTATTATCTACTTGAATTTGTATCCTTAAGCATTTAAACGTATATCATTTTGGTTTATTTGCTAGTAAATGTTTTATTAAACTTAAATAAGCAGAAAATTCGTTCAGACTAATCTCCTTAAGTAAAGACCTAACTGTGTTTTACACATGTTATGATTTAATTATTTTTAATACGTATTGGAATTATTTTAGTGTATTATCTTTTATGCAATAGCCTTTTAAAAAGATGTGAGAAAAAATTAAAAACTAAAAGCATTATTTTTTAAAATTTACATAAGGTACTATGTATTTGTATTCATGTACAATAAATAAGTAATTAAATAAATTTAGGAATACATTAAAAATATTTATTCAATATTTTTTTTAATTGTTGCAATGTCTATTCACTTCAGTAGATTTAAGCACGTATTCCTGGACAAGAAGAATTAGTACCACTTTAGCGATTCCCATTTACGCGAAGGGGTTAAAAATCCCCATTTCCGCGACCGGAAATTGCAGGACCGGGCGTGCAGATAATTTCTTCCTTTTTGACTTGATAATCTGAGAAAGCCTGTAACACGGTTCTGCAGTAATCGCTACCACTAACGTAAACCCCCCCCCCCCCCCAAAAAAAAAAAAAAAAAAAAAAAAAAAAAAACTGGACACTCCTAAAATTTTTAATTATAACATTTTACACTTTTAAATTAGAAAATTTTATTTATTTCATATTTTTAAGGTTAAAAATCTCAAAGAAATACTTGTAAATGCTAGTACATTTAAAACAATAGCAATAATTGCGCAACACTAAATAAAAAGTATGTAACTCGAAATGAAAAATCATTTTTTACTTTATTGAGTAGGAAAGTTCTTACAATATGAAAAGGAAACCTCATTTACGAATAGAAATTTGGTATCCCTATTTATTGATAACATAAACTTATTCCGTAATTAAATCTTAATTTATTCCATATCTTTGTAAAAAGAAAATTAATAGGTTCAAAGTTGTTCTTTTTTTCCGTTGAGAGTAAATAAAATAAATTAGATCTTCGAAATGATATATATACCAATTTCTTTCTTTTTTTCCCTCATTAGCATTTTTCCATTTTCCATTAGTCATTTCCTACTCTTTGTTTAAGAAACTATGTTTACGGGGGGGGGGTATTAATAAAGGGTAATTCGTGTCTTTTGAAACTGCATCGAGGGTACAAAAGACAAACGAGAAAAAAAAATAAAAATTTAAGTAAAAGTATAAAATATCTATTTAGAAAAGCTTAATTTATTTGGTACCAATACTTTAAGAATTACAAAGAGCCAAAGAAAGTTATTGATTTTTTTATTTTCTTAGCTGTTTATTCATCGAGAAATAGATTACATGAAAGAAATTGTTTTAAATAATATAAGCATATATTGCATTGATATGTTTGTCATTTCCATATTAGCATTTTAAAGAATGAAAATGTAGAAAAAAGAACATTTTGAAAATTAATTCAAATTTAGCAGTATTTGTTTAGTTATTAGTTATCTTTAATATATAAATTTTTTGATTAATAAAGAATAAGTTAATTACCTAAAACATTTATCCGTATTGTGTTGATGCAAACTTTTTTACGTGAAAAATGCGGGGTGGCTACAATTTAATGAACCCATTTTAAAGTTATATACAGAGGAAACTACTTTTGAGAATGACATAAATTTTGTGCCGGACATAATGAAGGTGTGGGAATTTATTTGACTGAATAAGAAAAATATTTAAAAATTTCGCCACCAGGGGACATTTTTTAAGGAATTACACATTTAGATTACATTTATGACAGTTTACAATTTTATTACAACAAGACATCTTCAACACAACGATCAACATTATCCGCTTCTATCTGGAATCGTAAGACAATATCTTCCGCAGCTGGCTGCAAAGTGTTGCAAAAAATGTTATGAACATATTGTGAAATGCTGTTTTTAAGATCAGGTAAGGCCCTTGGATTATCACGACTTACCACACTTTTCAAATTCACAAAGCCAAAAGACACATGGATGAAGTCTAAGGAACGGATAGTCCGCGGATCACGAAAATGTAATTCAATAAAAATGTCCCTTTGTGGCAAAAATTTGAACGAACTTTTTTTTTTTTTTTTTTTCTTTTGCTGAAGCAATTTCTCAGACCTTCATTATTTCCTACGCAAACTCTCAGAACAATTTTTTCCATCTGCAGACAACTTTAAACTAGGGCCGTTTATATTAGAACACCCTGTACTCAGAGTAGGAGTTTGATTTGTGAATTACTGCTATAGAACAGTGTATAAAAAATATTAAATTGAGTATAAAAACTATATTTTCTGATGCACTTTAGCAATAAAAATATTTCCAAATATACAGCAAATGTAGTTTGTTTTATTTATATATATAATTTTTTGTTATTTGAACACTTACATTAGATGACATTTGAAATCTAATTTTGGAAGAAGAACAATGTATTTATTACATAGGCGATAGCAAGGTTGAAGGGGACGAAGGATGAACGAGAGAATAACTAGATTTTTATGTTTTGTAAGCACCAAAAACTTGACATTTTTTTCTGATATATGACAGCACTGAGGTCAGTCATCAAGTGTAGTTTAAGAATTTTGCTATCCATAGAAGAGCACAAAAAAAGTGTCATTTTAAGCTGCCAAAGTAAGATTTACTGATTCAATTAGGCAGTAGTTAAGAAATTAACTATTTGCTTAATGTTAATATAACTTATATATGGTGAAAAGGCATGCTCTTTTTTTGTGTTTATGATATTCATAAAGAATATTGACAATTGTTCATTAAGCCTATTTCCTCTTTTATATGATCATATGGTGGTTGGATTGAATGGAACAGTTTGAATGAGGATGAATGGGACATTTACCACAATGTGCTAATTTAAAATTCTACACAAGAATTATATTAAAGCAAATCTTAAATAGATTTTCAATATTTTTATAGCCTGTAGTTCAGTAGTTACAACATAGCGAAGTAAGCTAAATACAAAGAAATATAAGTAAAAGTTAAGGACAAACGTTTCTATTTTATTTTATTTTATTTTATTTTATTTTAATTTTTTTTTAACTAGGATCTATATAAGATACGTTAATTCATTACAAAATAATTTACAGTTTTAAATATATAAATTAGCTATATTGGTTATCAGGATTCTTAATTTTGGGGATTTAGAGAAAAATATATTGAAATTAATTGTCCTGATTTTTGTTTATAATAATTATGATTAAAAAAAATACATATAAGTTAGGATATTCATTGAATCTTAAATCAATAATAGTAAGAATAATAAAAGCTAATAATAATTTGATTAAAATCATAATTTCAATCAAGTTAATTAAAAAAATCCTGGTGATTTTTAATATACTACAGAATAGAATGTTGATTTTCCCAATCAATCGAAAACAAAAATTTATCTGGATAATTTGTGCTCTATTAGAATAATTTATCTGTTTCCAGTGTCTTATTTATTTATTTGTTTCTAGATTCGATCGTTTTAGATTAAATTACCAAAGCCTAGAGCACTAGGAACTGTGCAAACCAAAGGACTTTTGTCTTTGGATGTTAATTTGAGTCAAACATCAGGTTACGTTAATTTCAGAAAAATCATAGTGTGTAATAAAATCACATCTAAACCAATTTGACTTTGAAAATGTATTTACCTTCCATTTTGTTTTATTTTCGTTGTTAACTTCCGTTCTGTCCCATTCATCCCCAATCACATCCCATTCACCCCTATAGGTGGAGATGAATGCGACAATGCACATGTATGTTATATATATATATATTTATATATACATTATTAATTAAAAATGTCAACTTTTTACTAAATTTAGTTTGTTTATATGTAACTGATTACTAAAGTGCACTTACGAGCAGAGTTTCAAAATTCTGAATTACATACAGCCAACGTTACAAATAAAAACATGAAAAATGTCACATTCCTACCCCCTCTCCCTTACTTTAACGAAAATACACTGTATATATATATATATATATAAAGCCAAGAAAGAGCTATCCGAATGGGACAAAAATTGGTAGCTGTGATGTGCATGTGGAGAAAAACAATTGATTACAGTTTCTGAAAATTTGAATGATTTAATGAAGAGAAAAGGCCCCAGAAAGTATATGTCAATAATGCGTTGGTCAACTTCTAGCCCTTATGTACGCAGTTATTCGGCTTGATATTAATTAATAGAGTTGGAAGATGTGCTCCTGTGAAGTATCGTGCCACATTCTGTCCAATTGGTGCGTTAGATTGGCAAAATCACGAGCTGGTTGCAGGACCCTTTCTATGAAGCTCCAAACGTACTCATTGAGAGCGAGGTCCGGAGACTGAGCTCAACCCCATTTCACTGAGCCGTTTATTAAGGGTGTTTCAAGTCACTAAAGTACAAGTTGCAAGTAGGATCGACGGTAGGGATGAATTGGAGCTTTGAGTACCGTTTTGCGATTGACTGGTTCTCACTTTATGTCCTCTGTTTAGGCCAACCGTTTCGTCCCTGACGCTGTGTTCGGCCACGGTTCACACATTCCTGTCAATATCATCTAATAGTGGTACTGCTCCTATCTATTTATTAAAAAAAAAAAAAAAAAAAAAAAAAAAAAAACGCACATTTGACCAACCGGCTTCTTTGAGCCCAGCTACACGCCCCACTCAAATGATGACATCTGCGCATGTTCTTTGTGCACCTGTATGCAATGCATAGTAACTATCTTTCTTAGCAGAAAGGATAAACTTCTCGACGAATTTATGACCTGCAATCAAAATTTTTTATTTTCAATATTCTGCCAATTGCGCAGTTAAGATGCGCTGCAGCGTCGCATGCTCATTCGATGGCAGCCAAACTTTAAAATTTTGCCTTTTCCATCGAAACCTGTGTGTATGTCAATCTGTGTCCATTCACTTTTCTATTTTTTTTTTTTTTTTTTTTTTTTTTTTTTTTTGGTTATAGAGTATAATTTTATTTGCATTTGAAATTGTGCAACTTATATTGTGTTTAAGATATTTGGGATAGTATGTATTTAGGATATAATGCGAGTTAATTACTCAATGCATATAATAACACAAATTGAGTTAAATTTGATATATAAACAAATCAGCTACACAATATTAAATTTAAATCTAACATACAATTTCATTAAGTCAATGATATGCAAATATATTACCTGGACGAGAGTTACGTGAAACTCTTTTGTATGTGAATATATTTAATAATTTTCGCGAAATAGCTTATAAATCATTTAAGCACCATTTAGAGGTTATCCTTTAAAAACATAGCAGTCAACATATATATATATATATATATATATATATATATATATATATATATATTATTTATTCCGTAACGTTATAAGGAAATGCACTTTTCTCACATGATTTTTCCGAAAATGTAATTTTCTTCTTATGTAATCGTAATTACTTGGTAAAGGAAAATACTCTGCAAAATAGTGGTGTGAAAAGAAGACGTTACATGAAATTTGTATTTCTCTGAGTGTCTCATAAAATGTGCAGAAATATATAAATAGTTTATAAACCATCTAGGGGCCTTTTAGAGGATATCAGTTGAGAGCATATCTGCATTTAAAAAAAAATTATTCCGTAGCATAGTTAGCTCTGTTGGAAATGCAATTTCCTTCTTATGTAATCGTAATTACGTACTGGAGAAAAATATTCGACTAAAGAAAGTTGTGTGGAACGAAAGTGTTACTAAAAAGGCTATGGAATGAAAAAGAAATTTTGTAAGGTTTCGTTACGTATTAAAATATAAATTTAGAGTAATAAGGGTGGATCTACATACTTATACTAGTATCAGTATAGGTGTATTTCAGTTATAAGCTAATTTCAAAAGTTCCTGAGAAAATGATTAGCCATTTATTTCTTATTATAACAATAGGCCAAGTTTAATTACGATAACTCTGCACATTAAGCAGAGATATATTTTGATTTGTATAAGGTTTCACTTGTACATGTAATTATTTACTAAATAATTCAAGTATTCCTTTCTGGTATTTGATCATTGTAATTATGAATTATTGTTATACATAGATAGATATAGATATAGATTTATAATTTTTTTTTATTAATATCTATATACGCAAACATACAAAAAAAATATACTAATATACATACTGTTTTTTAAAATAATTTTATTTTTCTTTTAATCACTATAACTAAGATAATTTACTTATTTCTAGAAAGTGGCATTTTTCATACAGGATATGAATAACATTTACTATAGAATTCCATTTTATATTTCTTTTTGTAATATAATAGAATTACTAATAGTCTTCCATAAATCACAATAAGTTAAAGTAATAATAGTGGGTTTCTTCCTATAGAAAAACATTATCAAAGAGTCTACTTAATTATAGTTTACTCTTTAGAAGCTTGCTCGCGTGTTATTTTGTAATTGCTTAAAGATACATACAATAAGAAAAACTTAGGTTTTTCCCGACAAGAACAGCTGCTGCTTCCCAAAATTATGTCCTTTTCTTCCGGTAGTTAATATATCAAAGTCATCGAATTTGAGAGAGAACCCTTATTAGTATCGTCGAAGGAACAATTTACTGACAACTGAAGGAAAATAAATTTATCTATTTTTATTTTTATTTTTTTATTTTTTCTTTAGCCTTTATTGTGTTTACAGTTTTTCTTCGTAGACTTATGATCTAATTTGAGTATTTTTCCCCTTTCTGAATATATGAACAAAGTAAATAAGTGTCCATTAGGAAATTTTAGTTGATGCAGTCCTTTTGGAAAATAAGTAATAAGATGGTGATGAAGTGATATATTATTATGGTGTAATGTTTTAATTTTAAAAATCGCTATAACATTTGAATAACTGCTTTATTTCACTAAAACACTTACTTGACCATTAGATTTAACATTTTTTTTTTTTTTTTTAATAACTAATGATTAAAAAATATTTACGTATTTTTTTTTTTTTTTTTTTTTTATGGAGTAAATCTCCAACAACGTTTTCTTTCAAATGAAATCACTAATATTTATATGTAACGAAAACTAATACACAAAATTTGAAATAAAACAACATATTAACGTTTCAACTAAATATGTTATTTTTATTGAATTAAATTTTAATGTTACTGGGAATTATAAAATTAGCATTAAATACATTTCTTATATACGTTATAAAAAATTAGATACTACTTAATTTTGTAATTTTTAACGTTATGCTACTAAATAGTTTATCTTTTTTATATTATATTTAATTTTTTTATAGTAATAGTAAATGTTTTAAAAACATAGATTTTGCATATACAAAAATGTATTTTTCCTATATAAAATAAAAATGAGATTTGTATTTTAAACGTAAAAGAGAAAATGAACTTATATTCTATATTATATTTCTAACAAACAGAGGTAAAATATTTTTTTAAAAATGTCCATAATACATTTTATTAAATAGACAATCAACGAATAAATATTTAAACACTTTCAAATTTAGCGGTTTTTTTTTTTTTTTTTTTCAAATATCTAAAAACGTTTTTTAGGATTCAACTTGAAACTTTTGTAGTGCAAAGAACATGCTATAAATTATATATTTTGAGCAAAAATTGTGTCTTGAAGAGGAAAAGGGGACCAGTAAAATATTTAATAAAAATCGAAATGTTTTGCCTCACCCTGTAAAAATTAATGCATGAAATGCATTTTAGCTGTAGCATGTGGTTATCAGGCTTTTTCTCGTTATCTGTATAAAATTTTATTATGTTACAACACATATTCATGGAGATATAACTTTTGTTAAAAATTATTACACGTAGGGTATTGGCCCCAATGCAAAGGATTTTTTGGGAAATTTTGCATACTACAGACGCAGCATACTTCAAACAGAATGCAAAAATGTTAAAAATCTTACAAAATAAAAGCATCTGTGCTAAATTTTTATCCACGCATGCACTACCGTAAAAAGAAAAAAAAAAAAAAAAAAAATCACTTGCAAAATTTAATAGCCAAAAGTATTGAGCAACTTATTTGAAAATCCATTTAAATATCGTGAAAGTTCAAAATTTTATGGGAGATAGAAGGAAAATAATTCCAGTTCCTTTCAAAAGAAGAGGAAGGTGATAGGGGTTTTTATCAATATCTGCTTACAACCAGCGAACACTGTATTACGATTAGGTATAGATTGAATCAAAATAAAAACATGAGTAAAACCCCTTATAGTTTAGCTTTTATATTTAGAGAACTGAAATTTCGTTTATTCAACCTCTGATATGTTTTTGAATTTACACAATATTTATTTAGAGTTTTCATGTAAGTTGCTCCTTACATTTTCTATTAAATTATGCAAATGGATTTTTATTTATTTATTTATTTTCATTTATTTATTTATTTATTTATTTGTTAAGCCAGCGTATGCGTAGTTAAAAATTATTTAGTAAAAATGTTTATATTTTTTTAAAGATATTTAACATTTTTTTCATTCTTATTGCAGTATGCTGTGTCTAACGTAGTATGACAAATTTTCAAAAATTGTGTTTACATTGAGTATAATTTACTACGTGTTACAATTAATAAAAAGGGATTATTATTATTATCATTATTGTTATTATTATTATTTTGTATTTTAAAAAAAAAAAAAAAAAAAAAAAAAAAAGTAATATCTTTATATATATATTTCTTTTGTGCGTGTGTATGTCACTGAACTACTCCTAAACGGCTGGACTGAGTTAAATGAAATTTTTTGTGTGTCTTCAGGTGGATTCGAGAATGGTTTAGATTTACAAATGAAAGTTGTAACTTAATTAGTTCTTTCGTAATTAATTTTTAACCTACTCTTTCAACAACTTTTCCACCTAGATGGCGTGAGTTGTCGTAAACACAATGTCAGAATTTATTTAATGTTGAAATGAAAAATGAATTTTTAACCGTATCTTACGAAGTCTTTAAAATATTTTTTCAAAGTTAATAGTTTAGAATCGTAAACACGATGGCAGAATTTATTTAACGTTGAAATGAAACATGAATTTTTAACCGTAAGTGTTTAAAATATTTTTTCAACGTTAATATTGTTAAAATGTTAAAATTAGTTAAAATGGTATATTCTTTTAAAAAATTCGTCAATATCCGACGGAGTTATTTTATGTTAAAATGAAAAATGAATTTTTAGGCCATTATTATTTGTGCAGATGGAAAATGTACTAAAAGTTTTCCGAAAAATTTCACGATCACAAATGTTGACGGATATCCAATATGTCGTCGAAGAAATCCCGATAATGGCGGACAATCTTATCATCTATGGCGGTCATCTATGTCAACAACATAGATATTGACATTGTTAACCTATGGGTGGTCCCATATTCGCCTCTGTTGAGCAAAACATTCAATGCTCATATTAATAGCAAGAAATTCAAACTTCTTCACACACCATAAATTTTAAATCAGCACAACCGGTTTCGAAAGGACGTAGCCTTTCTTCATCAGGTGCAAACACGTGCAACTGCCTTGGAGGAAAAAGCAAGACTGAAAGCAGGACAAAATACAGAGGGGGAGGAGCAACACAAACAACCAATAGGAAGCAACATGCAGGACAGGACCAACCAGAGAGGAACACACGTACACACACACCACAAAATGAGGAGGGAGGAGAGGAGTAAACAATTATTTTTTTTTCAATTATATTAAACTAATAAGTAAATTTAATAAAATTTATCCATTAATTATTATTATTTTTATTTAAATTAGAATTATTTTATTATAACTAATATGATGTTATAAATATAACGAAGAAAATTATTTAATTGAATTAAACAAATTTTTCCAGGCTGTAGACAGCAAAGTGGAATCAGATTTTTCATTGACAATTTTATCACGATTAAGGTAAATAGCTAAATTTTCTAAAAAATCCAGTTCGGAAACGCGTTTGGCATGAAATATATTTTTGGCACTCTTAAATTAAAACTATGATCAAATTCCCAACTGTGCTTCGCAATAGAAGATTTAGAAATTTCTTGATTAACAACATACGGAGAATGTTCACGTAAACGACATTCAAGATTTCTTTTAGTTTGACCAATATAAGATAAATCACAGTTATTACAAGGGACATTATAGATACCCCATTTTTGAAGCTCAGGAACAGAGGATTTGGTTGAAGGGAATTGGAATTTATAAAATGTTTATTACATCATATTAGTTATAATAAAATAATTCTAATTTAAATAATAAATATATAATTAATGGATAAATTTTATTAAATTTACTTATTAGTTTAATATTATTGAAAAAAATATAATAATAATTGTTTACTCCTTTCCTCCCTCCTCATTTTGTGGTGTGTGTGTACGTGTGTTCCTCTCTGATTGGTCCTGTCCTGCATGTTGCTTCCTATTGGTTGTTTGTGTTGCTCCTCCCCCTCTGGATTTTGTCCTGCTTTCAGTCTTGCTTTTGCCTCCAAGGCAGTTGCCCGTGTTTGCACCTGATGAAGAAAGGTTACGTCCTTTCGAAACCGGTTGTGCTGATTTAAAATTTATGGTGTGTGAAGAAGTTTGAATTTCTTGCTATTGTCTGTACGCCAGTTTTTTGAATTTATTTTTGGTGCTCATATTAATGTTTAGTTCTGCCGTTCAGTGAAGAGCATCAAATACATTTGCAAGTATGTGAATAAAGGCAGTGATATGGCTGTATTTCGAGTTGAAAATACCAATGTGAATGCTCCTCCGGTGAAAAACAACGATGAAATCACACTTTACCAAATTGGCCGGTACGTCAGCTCCAATGAAGCTGTTTGGCATATCTTTGGTTTCCCAATTCATGAACGGGATCCAGCAGTTCTTCATTTAGCCGTCCTTCTTGAAAATGGCCAGCGCGTTATTTCACGAGCGAGACAGCGATTGATCGTGCTATAAATCCACCAAAAACTACACTCACCGAATTTTTTGAATTGTGTAATCGTGTGGATGCTTTTGGTGCTTTTGCACGAACATTACTCTATTCAGAAGTACCACGCTATTTCACATGGGCTCCAACAAAAATATGGATGCCCCGCAAGCAAGGCACGCCGGTTGATAAATGTCCCGGTTTATTCAAATCAAACACCTTGGGACGAGTATTTACAGTCAATCCAAGGCAGACTGAGTGCTTTTATCTTCGACTGTTATTGGTTAATGTCATCGGCCCTTTGTCATTTCAAGATTTACGTTAAGTGAATGGACAACAGTATCCAACGTATAAAGATGCATGGCATGCCTTGCACTCGGCTTGCTGGAAGACGACAACCAGTGGGAATGTATGCTTGCTGAAGTAAGACTGAACTGTACAGCAGAACAAATTCGTCTACTATTCGCTATACTGTTGACTACATGTTTCCCAGCCCGAGCAGAGACATTATGGGATAATCACAAAGATTCAATGACTGATGATATATTGCATCAACATCGTTCACGGTGCAACGATCTAACGATAGTATTCAGTGACGCTATGTACAATGAAGCATTGATTGCTATTGAAGATCTTTGCATTATCATTGCCAACTTACCACTCAGTCATTTCGGTATGCATTCAACAAATCGAAATGCATCTGATTTAATAAGCACTGAATTGAATCGTGAACTACAATACAATACTGTAGAAATGGCAGCGATTGTTGTTCGCAATGTCCCACTATTGAATGAAGAACAAAGAACCATTTACGACCGCATCATGCTCGCAGTTTTGGTAGGACAAGGTGGATTATTTTATTTTTTTTTTTTTTTGGGGGGGGGGTGCACCAGGTGGAACTGGCAAAACATTCCTTATTTCGCTAATTCTCGCCGAAATAAAATCTAATAATGGCATCGCATTGGCTGTTGCATCATCTGGCATTGAGTAACTTTATTGGATGGAGGCAGAACAGCTCATTCATTATTTAAACTGCCACTAAATATTCAAAATAACCCAGACGCAGTGTGCAACATAAAAAAACAATCGTCCATGGCCACAGTGCTGAAATAGTGTAAAATTCTTATTGGATTTACCAAAAAAACTCATTGGATTTACCAGGCATGCCACCGCATATTTTACAACTGAAGGTTGGATCTCCGGTTATTTTGCTTCGTAATTTGAACCCACAACGGTTGTGCAACGGCACGCGATTAGTCATAAAAAAATTAATGAAAAATGTTATCGAAGCCATCATTTTAAATGACAAATTCCGAGGTGAAAATATATTACTACTGCGAATCCCTATTATACCCAGAGATGTGCCAATTCAATTTAAACGCCCTCAATTTCCAATTAGATTGGCATTTGCAATGACTATCAATAAGTCTCAGGGCCAAACGATGTCTGTCTGTGGCTTAGGTTTGAGCACATCATGTTTTTGACACGGACAATTATACGTGGCTCTCGAGTGGGCAAACCATCCAGTTTGTTTGTATTGACGAAATATGGGATAACAAAAAATATTGTACACTCTGTTGCATTAAGGGATTGATATTGTTTTTTAGTAATATTGTTATAAGTAGCGATATGTATATAATTTTAAAGAATCAATTTTAATAAATAAAAAAAATAAATGATTGGTGTTTTGTTACTTTTTTTTTCTTTCACCGTTCACAGCGATCCATACATCTTCCACTTATATACCACATCCTTACACACTTACAATAAGTTAGTTATTTTTTTCTAGCAAAATATTCTCTAGAAATAATTTATATGACAAAACAACGTTTGTCGGGTCAGCTAGTATCTCTATAATTATCTGTGGTAGCCTCGTAAAATGTTATACAGATAATGAGAAAAAATTTCATCATCACATGCTTCAGCCAAAACCTATTTAAAGTTTTACTTTTTACAGGGTGATCCAAAAGATCTTGATTGTTGTTTAACTTTTTACTGATCCCCTTTTTCTCTTCAGGACAAAACTTTTGTTGAAATATATGAGGTATAACATGCCCTATACACTACCAAAGTTTCAAGATGATTCCTAAAGATCTTTTTTAGACATTTGACAAAACCTCTAAATTCGAATGTTTCGAAATACTTATTAGTGGATAATGTAGTTTTGAGCATTTAATCTAAAAACACTACAACAACGTAAGATAAAAATTACTTCTTTTTTAAGCTATAGATGCCACACGTTGCTTATATGACGCATATGTGCCAGGTTCTATGTTGTTTAATCCGCTGTATCAGTTGTCGCCCTATACACTAATGAACGTACTGAAGAAAATATTTTTTTGTATAAACATTGAAAAAAAAAAATTCAAATTAACACGACAATCGTCGCGAAATTTTTTTGTAACGCTAGTGACACGTTTTGGTCTATTCCCCGGCAGACCGTAGTGTTGATAGAAAGCGGAAAGAAAGCCAGTAAAGAAAATACTTCTATTTCACACAAAGCGCAAAACACTGACCTGTCTGAAAAATCGGAAGAGGGGCGAAAAACTGAATCAACGTTTCTGGTCGCGTGCCGGTCAAATAGACCGAATTTAAAAGTAAAATGTTATTAACTGCTCCAAAAGTAATAGGAATGACTTGAAAAAATGCTATTTAGAGGACGCCCACACAAGGTCAGCTACACAGATACACAGAGTTTCCCCACTTTAAGTAGTGATCCGTAAATGAAATAATAAATGGTGGGTGGGTAAAATACCAATATGCGACTGCTATTGTGTTAAGTATGCCAGTTAACTTTCCCACAATACCAAAAAAAAATTATCTATTAGATGTACGGACACTAAATGGTCTTTGAGTGAAATAAAATGACAAGATTTAACTTCTGCAATTATTTTTAAATCTTTAAATATATAAAGGACCTGTCGAAATCAGCAGTAAGCCAAAGTGTTTAATTCCCTGCCCTCCAGAATTATTCAATGTTGAAAATTGTTTCTCAAAAATGAGCAAAATTGTCTGAAAATAGCTCCGAAACAATTTATACTTAAATTTGAAAATCCCATGTACTCAATTTTGAGTATACTGACATGCTCTAAAATGAGTTTGACCACTATGAATCCCAATATCCCCACTTTTAACATGTCCGTATACTCAAAAAGGAGCACATGGGTTTTCAAAATTAAGTAAATATTGTTTAGGAGCTAATTTGAGACAATTTTGCTCATTTTTGAGAAACCCTTTTTAACAGTGTTGCAGACTCGCTAACAACTAGCACACTGCATGTACGTGCTAACTCTCTAATTATCAAGTATATTAATATTATTTTATTTTGCATCCGATTGATAAATGTTCGTACATATCAAATATTGGCTTATTAAATTCAGTAAGGCTATTAAATATCTTCTACCACGTTTCAAATTCTAAAAATGCAAGATAACGTCGGGATATTTAATATTTATTTAAGCGCTTTTTAGTTCTAGTAAGGCTAAAATAGAAATGAATTATATTGTTGACTGCACAAACCAATGCAGCAAGCTAAACATGCTGTTGGAAATCTGTCCAGCACGTATTGATACAAAATTCCCTGCTTGTTACTTTTTCAGCGGTAATAAAATGTACTGATGTATTTATTTTGCCTTGTTATTAAACATTAGGAAACAAAGATTAAAAGTTGCATTAAAATATATATATATATATATAAAATGTATATTATTAAAAACCTTTTTACTTCCTTTATACAATGTGTAAGAAAGTATTTTATTCCCGATGTGCGAAATGGATTTTTATCTCTCATACCTCAAAACACAATGATCGTAGATTGTTGAAAATTTATATTTATGACTGTCATGATGTCTAGTTGTAGATCTGCAACTTTGGTCTCAATACGAGCTCTAGTTTTAGTGATATCTACGACTTTAAAAGAATTTTCGTGATGTCTGTATGTACGTATGCGTGTGTATGTATGTTTGTGTGTATGTATCTAGCATTTAGAAACGGTTGGACTAAGAACGTTGAGAATTTGTTTGTAGGTTTGTTACAGTTAACATCTAGTTCTTCACTTCAATTTTTGGTCTTTCTATGACGTTCCGATTTGGAGATATTTACGAAAATTATATTCACAATGACCAAAAAATACAAAGATTTCGGCCATTATATTCGACCTACCATCAAACAGACATCATAGGAATCTAATGATAGGCCCAAAATGATATTATTATGAAATGTGTCCATATTTTAACTTGTAGAAATAAATTTTTAAAGATATATGGAGGTTTTAGTCAGCGAATGCATTTTATTTAATGAATATTAAGTTCGTAGATAGAACCGTAATGATACTGTTGTGAAAGTTTTTTGTGTACAAATTAAACATTAAAGACATAAGCGGGATCTAGTCGACGAATACACTTAATTTAATGAATATTTAGTGTGTAAAAATCGCTTGTATTGATATTGTTGTTAAAGTTGTCCACATTTTTTGCATGCAGAAAGTAAATATTTTAGACATAAGCAGGTTCTAGTCGACACAAACAAATTATTAATGAATATTCAGCTCGTAAACTGAGCCTGCAGTGATACTGTCATGAAAGTTGTTGACACCCTTGCTTGCAGAATGTTATTCTTAATAAAATAAGCAAACTTTAGTCGATAAATTCATTTTATTAAAGGGAAATTCAGGAAACATATGAGTAAAACTCTTTTTAGTGCGACAAAAACAATGATCAATGAATAATTTCGAAACAATACAATGAAAGTGTCAATCTTACTACAGAAATTAAATAAAATTTAATTATACTACACAGCAGAAATTTTGCTAATTTAGGAATAACTGGAAATTTGAAAGTCTGAGTGGAATTTGAATTTATCTAGAGTATTGCCAGTGGTTTTTAGAATTTTCAAGATAGTCCTGCGCAAGAAATCAATAAATCATTATTATCAAATTTGAGTTTCTAAACTTTGAGAATCCTGAACAGCCATTTTTCCACATTTAAATGCCTAATTTGAAGCTAAGCCAACGCTCACCTTCGTGGAAATGAAAAATATATATATATATATATATATATATATATTTGTTTCCACTTGTATTGTAATAACATATAGAATAGCACGTGGGGATATAGGAAAACTTTATTCTACAATCATCAATAGTCACTCTTCCTTTTTTATAGTCTTCTTAGACATTTATAGAACTTTCGAACAATCTAATTCTGCGCTACAAACCAGTGATTTTTTACAGAAATTTCGATAATTATGTATTTTATTGAAGTTAGAACTTCGAAACTTTAGCAACCGTAAACTACAAATTTTCGGCAAATATGGTCGCAAAGTCGCCAAATTCGACGCCAAATGATGCAATTTGATGCCAAGACAAAAATTAGCGTTGGCTAAAAACTTGGCGGTTTGGCGAGATTAGCAATCAAATTTAGTGGTAAATATTATTTCAGGTTAGAAAGAATTAGTAAACCCTTTCTAAATTTCTCAAGTTAATTATTTTGGTAAATTGTATCGTTTCTCGCCGCCACCAATTTTCTCCAAAGAGAATAAAAATAGGCCATCTCTACTCGAATGATTTTCATAACAATCTGTACATATGCCAGTGAGATATTCTGCAATAAGCCATGAGGCAAAACATATATATTTGTCACAGCGGTACATATAATCCTACTTTTGGAACTTTTGTGGTTGGTATGGCAGTTTTCTTTTATGTCTTTTTTTTCTGGTTTGTTTTTTAGGAATGTACGTGGACCGGAACATGTTTGTTTATGCGAATCAATTAAGTCTCCCAAGTTTGTCAGTGTTTTCATAACAATATGTATATTCCAATTGGTGTATAAGGAAGTCATATGTTGTTTACGTCAGAATTTTTGTTGTTGTTTGTTTATTTGTTTAAATGATCTTAAATGATATATCCTAAAAACAAAGAAGAAAATATTTACTTAAATTCCGTTGATAAATGGCTGTTGAGTAGTGTGACTATGTCATTTGATGTGTGAAAAATAGTTAAACATGCTATATTTAACAGTTTTGGTGCTATAAGTACATGAATTTTGCCAGACAAATTTAATTTTTGATAATTTTATTGGAATTATGTTTAAATACTACAAAGCAATTATATTATTCATTTTATTATGAAAGAAACAAATCCTTAAAACATTGTGTTTATTTACCATATTTGAAAATTATTATGTCTTTTGTAGATATGTTTTGAGGAAAATAGATATAATTATAAATAATATTAAATAATGTATTACTGACGTAAAGTTTCAATATACTTCTTGGTAAAAATTCTTTTAAAGATTTAAAAATAAATAAATAAATAAATAAAACTAAATTAATATTAGAAGCATAAAACCGAAAAATTAGCAGTCAAGAAATGGCCCCAATGAAAATATAAATTCGTAATTCCTTTTGCATCGTAGAATTTATTCCTCAAATTACATGTCTTGAAACTGTAACGAGCATATTATTCAGCATTCGTAATTATATCGTTTCCTGGATTCCATTACTTTATAGTTAAAAGTACTTTTTTACATATAGAAAAAAAACTGCGATTGTGAATGTCTAAATAATCACAAAATTAATTTCTAAAATTAAAAACGATCTGTAAATTAAATAATTAGTATACACGACTTATAAATAAAACGAAGATAAATAGCATAACACTTTCATATCATTTTATATCTAAAATTATCAGTGTAATAGTTTAATTCTGCGTTTATTTTTAACAGATGTGTAATGTCTAGTTCTTAATCTAGGAATAACCATTTTTTTTTTTAATTATATATATTCAATTTAAACATTAAACATAGAAAAAGGAGTTTACTATATTTTAAAATGTCTTACTATATTATTCCTTATAGATTTATATATATGCATACAGAGAATTGCCGTTGCCCATGACATTTTCCGCCACTACCGGTAAATAGCATTTTTTTCCGCTATTGATATGCGATGTCCATATGTCCATAACACCCAATAAAGTCTTTACAAACTTAATGGTGCTGTTTGTTACGGGGTAAGAGAAATCTGTCTGTATATATGTAGACGCTCGAAATTTACAGATATATGACAACTTAGTCTATATTAATAAAATAATTAATTATAACGATGTATTTCAGTTTTTTTCTTTTCTTTTTTTTTTTTTTTTAATGATGATTTATTTAGGTTGTTCGTATTATCTATTCTTTGTGCCATTTGCAATAATAAACATAAATAAGTTCTTTATGTAATTTACGTTTTTTTTTTTTTTTTTTTTTACTTTTTTTTACCCATAAGGTAGAGAAAGTATTGTTTTATGGTCCAATTTTCGAACGTGAGTTTTTTGTTAAATTTACACATTTTGATGTCCCCTGAATCCACTAATCTTGTTTTTAGCGGTTGGTCTGTATGTGTATCTGTGCGTTTCTGTGCGTGTGTGTGTGCCTTTTATAAGAATATGTAAAGAACAAATAGTAGCAGAAAGTCCAAACTTGGTATTCTAAATGTCTATGATATAGGGATGCTACACTTAAGATTTTCAATGAGATGAAGCAAATAGTTCGTTTACATGGACTCCCAAGAGAATTCAAATATATTACGTATATGGCGGAAAGTGCAGGTAAGAAGAGTTTAACATCTATAGACAGCACTAAACCAAATGAAATGAATATATATTTTTATATGCGTAAAAACATGTCTCATGTAAAATATAGTAGAGAAATAGTTAATAGAAATAGTAATTATATTATTTAACGATTATTGCCTACTTGAGAATCATAAGCCTGGATAGATTGTCTTTTGTGATTTTACCTTAGTCTAAGGTTCCTTGTTTGTATTTACGTGAGAGTAATGGTAAAATACAGTATCAGCTGGACATATAAGCTAATGGACGTATAAGCTAATGGATTTAGTACTTCCCGTCTACCAACGTCGAGTGCAGAGCCTCTTGGCTACTTGTAAAGTAATGAATATACTTTTTTTTTCTTTTTCCACGATAAAACAGATAGAAATGCATAGTCGAAAACAGCTCATCCTAGATGTAGTGGCTGTGGTATTAAATTAAATTTTACAAAAGCTACACACACATAATTCTAACAAAAGATAGGAAACTTATGCCCAGCTTCGCTCAATTAATTTCGCTGAATTTTTGAATTAAATTCCTTGCGATGAGAATCAAAATTACGTCTGTGTGCCACACCTAAGGTGAATCCTACACCGTTTCGCTCTTTGCCCTCTGCGTAACTCTTGCTAGACATTAAATAATATATAATATAAACTCATCCCACAAATATTGCAAGTATGAACAGAACAATATGAATTACTTTAAATAAAAAAAAAAAAATATATATATCCATCCATTATCTGTAACTATTATATTACTGTTACTCATTTAAATATATCTTAAAATTTTAAACAGCTAAAAGACATAGTTCTAAATAAATTTTGAAATAATTGTTTTTATTTATTTATTTATTTATTTTTATTCAAAGTGCTTCTTTCATTTAAATCGAATTGAATATTTGAAGATAATGTATATATATATATATATATATATATTTTTTTTCCTCAAAGTAAATTTTAAATTTGTGTAATTACACAGCTCCGCAACATAATCCGATTATTCTATGAATTAATATTAGGAAGTATAAAGAATGTTCTTAGAACATTTTCATTTATCGTAGAATAATTCCTTTTCAGATAATTGCCTGACATGCAACAGAATTAAATATGCTTCTAAAAATAAAATACAAGCGGAAATTTAAAGAGTAAAGCAATTATCTTTACGGAAGAACCAATTTTAAATTTCAATCAAAAGTAATAAAATTCCAGTATAAGCAAAATTTAATCAATGGGATTCCATACACTTAAAACTTAAATGTTTGATTAAGTGAGTTCTCTTCTAAAGTATCATTAATTATGAGGAAAAATATCTTCGAATTTTGTTAATATTGCTGGGGTTATTAATAATAAAGAAAGAATAGGAAGTAAAATCTAGTCGTTTGCTTCGATTAAAATTTTGAACATAACAAATTTATTCCTTAAAAACTAGTTTTACCTATTATGAAAGTGGAATTGTATCTTTATTTCATTGATTTATGTAATTATTATTATTATTATTATTATTATTATTATTATTAAATAGTAAAATCTATAATATTTAATTAAATAATAATAAAAAATAGAAGGGCAAGACATTGAAAATAATAAGTAAATTAAAAATAAAATGTATTCGATTAATAACATTTTAATTTTTTTGTGATATAAATAATTCATTGGCATAATCTATAAACTAATACTTTTGAAGTATTTTAAATTTACAATAAATAAATAAATAAATAAAAATATAATAATAATAATAATAAATAAATAAATAAAAATAAAATAATAATAATAAATAAATAAATAAATAAATAAAATTATTTGTACTTCATCAGCGTTAGCTTCATATGAATATATGAGGTGTGACATGAAAAAAATAAGACTATTGCTACAAAACATTGTATTCTGAATTTATTTAGTTTTACTTACTATCACTTTAAATATACACTTCTGTTCTACCCCTAAAACGCTCCAGGCGGATTTCCCATTTTTCAAAACAGAACTGGAAGTCATCTTCCTTGAGCTACTGCATGATGTGGTCCCTTAAAAAAAAAAAAAAAAAAAAAAAAAACTTAAACGGGATGAAATAATGTTACTTTTAATGTATATTTGACTTTAGGAAACGAATAAATTCTCGTGGGGAAAGGTCAGACGAATAAGGTGGATGTTCTAATACATGTACGTTATGTTTGTATAGAAAAGTCTTCACAAATAATGCAGAATTAGCTGGCGCGTGGCCCTTATGGAGAATCCATAACTTGTTCTTCCACAGTTCAGGTCGATTTATTCTTATCCTTTCACGGATATAAGCAAGAATTCAATGGTCTTAACTGAAGGTCAGATCAAATTCGATAATATACGTTTCAATATTTTTATTTGTTTTTTATGTGGACGAGCGATACGGTTGTGAATTACCTTTAACGTCTTCTCAAACATATTGAAAATACTTAAACCACTCAAAAAACACCACCCGAGATACACATCCATTCCCATAAACTCCTTTTAATAAAATATAAGATTCAGTAGCGCTTTTTTCAGGCTTCTTGTGATATTTTACGCTGATTCGTTTCACTTATTATGAAACTATATCCTTTTACCGGTAAAATAAAGCAACATTATGTTATATTATGCAGTCACGTCTCCCTCGCCAAATGTTGGGGACAATTCTGAAGGTTTGGATCGTAAACTTACCGACAGCTGAGATTTGGTAAACATTCATTCTCTTGGTTTTTGCTTATCTCTTATTTTATCTCAACCACAAAAATTATCAACAATATTTTAACACTAGACACGTTGAGTCAGCACCTAAGCAGAGACTAACATGGTCGCAAGATACATAGTTTAAAAATACAAACGACGGTCACGACGAGACTAACTTGCTTATAAACACTGGAGTCATCATATACGGATAATGAAGCTTTATGCTGCACACTTATCGGTATTTTCGTAAAGCAAATGCTTACTTCTGCTGTGGAAGCAACAATTATTTGTTAAAAAGTAATAAAGGAAAAAAAAAAAAAAGTTAACATTTAGTTTTAAGTGAAGAAAGTACATTTCATAAATTTTGTAGGATGTGTATATATGCCTATTTTATATTATAAGATAATTCAATCACAAGAAAATAAAACATAATATTATTTTTGTAATATTTTATATCCATTAACATAAACCTACTTTTAGAAACTGACTTTACACAATGTGCATTATAAAAGAATAAATACATATATAAAAAAATAATTATATCTATAATAATAAAATAAGATGTCTGTCTGAGCAGCTATACATTGAGCCCCTACTGAACGCAGAAGTATAAAATTTGGCATACGGGTGCCTAGAAGCCTTCCCGAGGGGATAGTGAAAACAGAATTTAAAAATTATAATTAGTTGCAGAGATATTAATTAAAATGTAGACCTATGTCTAATCAAATCTCAATCACTGAGAATTCACCGCGATTGCATAAAAATAGATATTTTAACGGAGTTAAAAGCAGAAAAAATGGAAAATAAATTAGAAATATTAGTCCGAACGTTACGAATTTGGTACCAAATGAAAGGGGATTTTTTCCGAATCTAAGAGTGCAAGCACCTTATCGATACATCAATTCGATTTTTTTAAATTAACTAAAATATGAAATTTAGTTGGAAACAGGCAGACGACTGTCTGTGATGAAAAAGGAAATGGTTGTAATCAATTAAAATATCACGCGTTTTATAATGGTGGGAAAAATTGCAATTTTCAAACTGTTTCTAATTTTCATTTACCTTACATTTAAACGAATATTCGGCTTAGACAGCATATTATAAAGCTACTGTTCAATTTTCATGAAAATATATGAATAAATTAAAAAAATGACATATTTATTGGAAAAATATTAAGTTTTCTTTTATATTTTGCAGTATTTTAAATTGAGAAATGCCTTTGAAATTCTGTAGTATTTGGTTTTAATGCCCTATAATTCGGTTGGGAATATTTTTGAAAGAGTACGATTATTAGGGAGGGTTTGAGGGAGGGGGAAAAGGGGCAATTAAAAAAAAAAAAAAAAAAAAGAGAGTTACAGCGTTTGAAATTGGTTGGTATATTTAGATTTTAAGGCAAGGTAAATCGATTGCGAATATTTTCGAGTGTAAACTAATTATTGGCGACGGAAAGGGGGGGGAAGCGAAAGGGCAAAGATGTAGAAAAGGAACTGGAGTTTCGGAGAAAACAACGGAATACCCAGACCACCTTTATTCTTTAATATTCTGCAGAGTTTCGAATTCCAATTTCTGCTCACATATCGTACTAAGGATTTTTAATGTTATATAGCCCGGAATTATGCAAGTTTCGGAGAAAACCATGGATAAGTCGGACACGAATCTTTTTATAAAAATGTCTATATTAGCGTTGTATCTCAGATTCTAATTAACATAACTTCATAAGTAATATATGATTTACAAAGTTTTTTGAATTAGAATTGATGAGAATATTTTGCAAATCTCTGTCGCCAGAGGGCGCTTTGATATTTTAAAAATTCAATATCTAGAATTCTAATTAATCTTAAATTACTTATAACACATCATTTGAAATATTATGGACTCTTAAACTGATATAAGCCGTTAAATTCCGTACAGGAGTTTCAGAGAAAACCACAGAAAAGTTAGAACACCTTTATTACAATATTTCCAATTGTAATTATGATGCTGGCTTTCGAATTCCGATACTCCGTTCACATTTAGTATTAAGGATTTTTAACAAGCAAGTTTCAAAGAAAAAAAAAAAAAAAGCGAAAAAATCCGACACAAATTTTGTTATAACAACGCTTATATTACCTTTGTATCTCAGCTTCTAATTAACATAATTTCATAGGTAAAATATCAATTTAAGTCTTTTAAACTGAAATTGAGGAGTATGTATTGCAAATCTCTGTCGCCAGTGTCGCTTTGTCATTTTAATAATTCGATATCTCCAATTCTGATTATCAGTAAATTACTTATAGCGAGAAGATTGGGAGACCGTAGACCCCACCAGGTTGCGGATTTGCCACGATCAGAATTTTCTAGGTCATTTATATGGTGAGCGAACAGGCTATTTCAAATCATGAAACCTAACGCGGTGTCTTAGTCGCCACAGATCGAAAATTTGCTACAGTTAAAAATTTCAAATCTATACGTGGTATGAGCGTGGAAGCTGTTGTAAGTTTTAAAACGGGGATAAGGCGGCACAGGGGCCACCGGGCTGGTCTTTCCTGAAGTCAGAATTTTAAAAGTTCGTAACACGGTGAGACAACAGTTCATTTCAGATATTGAAACGGGATGAGGGTGCCGCAGAAGCTATAGAGTGGTAATTTACAGCGATTAAATTTTTCGATAAAGTTATTTTCACTATATGTCAATGAGCTGTTGAAGGACCTGAAATGGGAAAAAGGCGCGCACACGCCACCAAACGGGACTTTTGTAAAGTCGAACTTTTCGTGGATAGCGAACCAGATGGTCGCCGAAGGCGGCTAGTATAATAATAAAAGAAGATGTATGTCTGTCTGTCTGAAACGGGAAGAGGGCACCGCAGGCGCTATCGAGTGGTAATTCACTTCGATTAAATTTTTCAATAAAGTTATTTTCACTATATGTCAATGACCTGTTAAAGGACCTTAAATGGGAAAAAGTCGCGCAGGCGCCACCAAATGGGACTTTCATAAAGTCGAACTTTTGATGGATCGCGAACCAGCGGATCGCCGAAGGCGGCTAGTAAGTAATAAATTAATAATTATCATCATCATAATCATCATCAATTTTAGTCTTTATCAATCCACTGTAGGATGAAAGCGTCGCCTAGGTGAGTTTAAACTGCCCTATTTTCTGCAATTCTTCTCCATTTTGCTCATCCAAACTTCACAATTTCATCACTCCAACGACACAATGGTTTTTCCTCGGTCTTTTCTTATCTCTTGGTATCCAAAACATAACTTTGCTGGTCCATCTATCAACATTTCTTCTCCCAGTGTGTCTAGCCCAACTCCATTTTAACTTCTTGCTCTGGAAATGACATCAGTAACTTTGGTTCGCTTCCTAGTCCAAGTGTTTCGCTTTCTGTCTTTTCAAGTGAATCCTAACATGCATCTCGCCATGCTTATCTGGGTTGTTTGAAGTTTTTGTATAGCTTTACATGTTAACGTCCAAGTTTCTGAAGCGACAAAAAAAGCGACATACAGACATGATGACACACACTCACACAGGCAAAATTTTCCGAAGTCATTTTCGTCTTTCATGGGGAGTGAAACGTGAAGATATCGCAAATTTTTTTGATTCCGACAAATTTACAGACAAAAGTCTGATTTTATTAATATAGATAGGGACCAGCGAAGGTGGAAAAGCTTGCTAGTATTTTTCTACACATCAAGCTAATGTTATTAAATATTATGGATCTGTATCTTACAATTTTAATTATTTAAGAACAACAGTCAACACGGTAATTTTGATCAACATTTTAACTATTTGTTTATCTTACATAATTAATATAATGTATAAACAGAAAACTTGCTTAAGAAATGTTTTTAATGTTTAATATTTTCTGTATAAATTTTTATTCACCTGCATCTAACATATCAAAAAAGCCTTAACATAATTTTGAATCGACTCACAGTCATGCTATCTATGAAATTAAGCCTTTGTATTTTATCGTTTTCGAAATATATATGAATTAAAATTAAATTATCATGGTAAATAAAAAACTTATATAAAATGCAACAAAAAGTGCTGAAATGGTACTTATAGTTTATAACTAATTAGTATGAAGCAGCTTTAAAACATCACTTAAATACATCTTCGCAAAAGCATAACGTCATAAAAATTTAAAATACATTAGACAGATGTATGGAGTAATCATGTCGGTTTTTCTAAAATATATAACAAAAAACTAGAAAAAGCTTTTTATAACTAAATATGTTTATGTGTCATTGTTTAATTTTTCCAGCAATATAATATGGAAATTTTAGGTAGTTTAAAGTCAGTCATAGTGAATTAAAGGTACCATGACTGACTTTATTTAAGACAGTGTTGGTAATAATTGATTAAAAAGTAATTGAATTACAATTGAATTACAATTAAATTAAAATTATTTTACTGTCAATCGATTAACAATTAATTGATTACACATAAATTGAATAAGTAATTAAATTTTTTGAATAAGTAATTGAATTTATTTGTAATCAATTACTTGTTAATCGATTAACAGTAAAATAATTGTAATTTAATTGTAATTCAATTGTAATTCAAGTACTTTTTAATCAATTATTATTTTTCTTTTCACATGATAAAATTTAATGTAATTTTGCGAATTCATAAATCATAGTGATACATTTAAAAAGAGTGACAAATGAAGAGGGCGTAGACTGCTAGTAAATAGTAATATTGTGACAGCTGTTAATAGTTTTGTTCGGAAAATGCAGCTGCAATGGGAAAATGTCGGTCCAAAATTCGATTCGGCCAAACTCGCTTGTCATTTAAATGTAGAGTTGGGTTAATTCACTTGCAGAATTGATTGTTCAACGCGTTATAATTAGCGAGTTCTATCTGAGTTTAAAAGTACAGTCAGATATGTCAGCTCATTTCAGGAGCATAAATTTTAAATGCATGCCCTTGGACGTGCCCCAACATGCTGCTCTTGGAAATGTTGGAGTAATACGTCGAGATTCTGTGGAATGGCTTAGCGTATAAAAGAGGAATGCAAAGACGAGTGAGAGAGATTCGTGAAAAGAAGGCAATACAACATAGAAACACTTCGAGGTATAACTTGCGGGAGAGGGTTGTCCATAAGTCAGCATAAATCGACGGATTGTAGTCGCATGGTAGTTATGTTCTAACACAGTATATTCCTCTGTTTTATACTCCCGGATGTTTTGGGGGGGGAATGACCTGGAGTTTCATACATTCAGTAACTAGTCGTTAAATGGTAATGATTTGCATACTAATTCGTAATGGATGGGACTGCCAGTTTTATTCACATGCGGATTGAAATTATGTATTGTGTCATCATCTACTGTTCATATTTTGCCTACAATATTTTTCTAAAATTCCCTTCTAAATTCTGTTACAGTGTACGGAAATTGTGGTTAATACATATTAAATATCTCTCATTCTACCTACGTATATATATATACATATATATTGGTAGAGAGAGAGAGAGAGAGAGAGGGAGAGAGAGAGATTTATATAGTGAATAATACGAAAATAGCAGTATCTGCATAAAGACAAGTCTAATTAATAAAAATTAAACACAATATTTTATAGCTCTAAATGGATATTATACGTTTTATATTATATTTATTGCTTTTTCAGATCTTTGCTAATGTTGTTAGTTTCTTTTAGTGCGCTTTTTGCTTATTTTATATAAATGCCCTGCATTTGACTTACTTTACTATTATTCATTATTACTAAAGTCTTTGATTTTTAGCTTGAATACTGTCTTTCAAATTGAATCGTTAACTTTTGCCATTAATTTATTGATTTTGTACTTTATTTTGCATGATAATTTTACATTTTATAAAGCAATATACTTTGTATAATAGTATATTTTTAAAATTTAATGGAATGTATGGAGTTTGAATGTTTGAAACATTTATATTAACAGGTTAATCATTTTCGATTCATTTATTTATTTCCCTAAAAGTCAATTATGTTCTTCGTTTGCCTTATGTAATAGGGCAAATTTATATAATAAAATTCCAACTGTAAGCTTAGGGATAAAGAATTATGCACAGTATATTGCAATAATTTGAATTTTTTTATGTATAACATGACCCATATCACCGTAGATCTTTCAAAAATTCGTAAAACATGATTAAATGGTGAAACTGAGTGCAGTTTGCTATAAAATTATTCTCCTCAAAGGAATTTTTTCCCCCTCTCTCTCTCTAAAGAAAATTATAGTTAACATATTTGTCGATAGGGAGTATTATACGTACGCGTTACGCAAAACATGCAAAGCAGATTCCTGTAAATTGCATGGTTTTACAAGTAACATAATTACGGTATTATGGTATATAATTACATATAAAATATTTAATTATTTTTTACAGTCTATATTAAATTACAAATTACTGCTATTTACTTTATTTAAAAAATAATAATAATAATAAAATAAAATAAAACATAGTTAAAGAAAAAAAAAAAAAAAAACTATGTTACTCAATTTGAAACAAAATTTCATTCATCTTACATTAATTTAAATACTGTGTCCATTAAAAAATAAATAAATTTGTTTTAGAAACAATCGTTTATCAGAGAAGGGTAAAACCAATAAAAGAATGACTAATGAAACATGGCATTCCTGATTTATCAAATTGTAATTCAAATGAACTTTTTCATTAAGAAAAAATCATTGCAGAATAATATATGTCTTTAAGTAAAGCACAGAGAATCAATTTATTCTTCTTTGTTTAGTTAATATTTTACTTAATTTTCTTGATGTAATTTATGCAGTCTATTTTAAAAAGATAATTTTTTTTGGAAATATTTTTCAAATTATTTTCAATGTAAATGCCTTCTAATATATATATATAATTATAACATATAAAGTATTAAATTAAAATTATGATAAGTGAAAATAATGAAAATTATGATAAGTGGAATGTATAAAGAGCCTAAAAAAATATTTTAACAGTGCTAATAAACAAGAAAAGGGTTAAATGTAAAAACTATTCAAGCGAAATTTTCAATAAAGCTGTGTCTTCTTTGTCAGCAGGTGGAAATACAGCCATTGAAATCTATGTAATCCTAACAGTTTTGTGAAGATAAGTCAAGTTAGTATACTGAAAATTATAATTTAAACAAAAATTTAGTATAACAAACTTGATGTTATAACAACTGAAATATGATTTATTTGATAAATATTATTATATTTTTAAATTTAAGTTTCAATAAGAGATAAAAATTATTTTGCATTCATATTTACTTTTATTAATTATTATTTATTTATTTATTTATTTATTTTTAATGGCATGCTACCAAATACATACCTCCACCTGTCTTCTTGAAGGATAAAAAGTGAAAAACTCACCACCTGCTAATGTTTAAGTTGGTAAATGGGAATCGCCGGCTTGAAATCTTAAAAAAAAAAAAAAAAAAAAAAAAAATGTATGGCATTACGTCACATATCGCCAAAAATCAGTTATACAGCATTCCTAAAAATTAGGCTTTGAGCTGTCAACATCAAATAGGACATCTAGAAGGAATATCCAATCCATGCAAAGTCTTAAGTTGCGTAGATGTCACGTAGAATAATATGCAAATTTACGTTACTGATTTAACATTAAATAAACTTTAACGGATATGAATTTTTATAAAATAAAAATGCTTGAAAAAAAATATTTTTTTATTGAAGTTAAATTTAGAACTGCACTATCTCTTAATTCTTAAAAATTGATTAATTATTACATTATGTGAATTTTATGGTTCAAATTAAAATGCCAGTGCGGCATACAGTTAGTGCTAAATTAAACTTTTTTTCTTTTACATATAAATCAGTGCATAATATTTTTTGTTTAAACAAAATAAATAATTTAATTAATTACTTAATTTAAATTTAATAATTTACCTTTTTTTTAATATAAATTCAGTGCTACATTATGCGCATGTTTTATACAAATTAAATATATCATTGATTTTGAATTTAGGATATATATACATACATATATATATATATATATATATATATATATATATATATATACATGCATTTGAACCACGTTATTTTTAACATGTATTGTTTCCACAATCCCCGTCAAAATGAAAATAAATTAATGAATTTCTGGGATACTAATAACATGAACAAATTTTCTATTTCATTTGAGATTCACGTTAAGGAGTCTCAACATGTATAGGTATAAGTTTATATATATATGAATATGATCTTATTTACCAATGTTTCAAAAACAATTCGCGGTTCTTGTTCATTAATATCCGTATTCGTTCTTTTTGTTTAATCATTGTAATAATGAATTAATATTATTATACATGACAGTTAAATTAAATATATTTCTATTTATCTATTAATTTGAAAGCTATTTATGATTTTAATTCTGTGTGAATTATATTCATTTTTAATTTTTTTTTTTTTTTTTAATGATACGTATTACAATATATTGGTAACTTTTATATCTGCTTTTAGATAAGATACACCTAGTTTGGACTATGTTTTTGCAAATTACCCAGTTTCCTTACATAAACATACTATATATAAAACTAAATTTATATTGAAAATCTCTAATTTCTAGCTGAGCATGCACACACATTCGAACTTATATATATATATATATATATATATATATATATGTATATATATATATATATATATATATATATATATATATATATATATATATATATATATATATATATATATATATATATATATATATATATACGAGGGTAAGTCAAAAATTATCCGCAATGTAGCTAATACAGTATTTATACGGAAAAATGTCCTAGTTTATAGTGTTGTTATGATGTTGCGGTCCTGCAATTAAAGTTTGATCCTAATTCCTCTATTTGTCTTCCTTTTGTTACACATAGATCATGGCCGCTCCGTTAGATGTTTGCACCAAAGAGGAAAAACGAGCAACGTTTTTCGGGTCTGAAGTTATATCAGAGGCCACAATCCATCAAAGACTTTCGGCACACTACAGGAACGGTGTCTTACCACAGCGGAGTGTATACGAATGGATTGAGAAATTCAAAAATGGTCGCACCAGTGTTACGCATGCGGAAGGAGGTGGACGACCATTTACGGCCACAAATGATGACGACATTAAGCTTGCACGTGACATGGTTCTAAGAAACAGACGGGTGCCTATTGATGAAGTTGCACATCGTCCTAGATGTGAACAAAGATGTGACTCGGACCAAGATGTGAAGGACCCCGTGCATGCGTGGCTCGCTGCTCGGCTGAAAACCTTCTTTTCAGAGGGCATGAGGGCGCTTGTGCAAAGATGGACTAAGTGCGTTGAAAAGCAAGAAGACTATATTTAAAAACAATGTTAACGTACGTTTTCTATTTGTATTGTAATTAAGGTTATAGCTTACATTGCGGATAATTGTTGACTTACCCTCGTATGTATATACATACAGTGGTGGCCAATTTCTTTTTGACTTTATTTATTTATTTTACCTTTTTATATTAAAGAAAAATAAATGCTGAACCAAATGACTTTGAACTTTAGGCATTCGAAGAACATTTACAAACTCTTATTTCCGACTATCGGTTTATTCACAAGAACATTTAGATGACCAACCACAAATTGAAAAACATCACAAATATTATGGATTATCCTAAATCACAAAATGTTACAAATGACTTGTAACTTTAACACATATTTTTACTTTCCGTATGCAATATTTTTATTCATTTTGTGAGAATCGCAAGATTATTTAGAGAGATATAGTTGTTATATCTGCATATATATATATATATATATATATATATATATATATAATTTTATAAAAGTATTTTTGCGTGTAACAAAAATGTACATCAACAATAAATTACAAAATTTTCAGAAAACTTGACGAAAAAATACAGATATAGTTCATATATATATATATATATATATATATTTCTTTTTAAACAGTTAGGTATTTTTTTCTACTTTCCATAAAAATTTAATTGTGTTAATGAATTCGGTTCTTCTGCCCTCTTCTGCCTTTGTGTGTCCATAACTATTTTTTGACTTCCATAAAATTGTATGTGCTTATTAAGGTTTTCTTGACATTAAATGTCGTATATGTAGCTTAACTGGTTTATGATTCGCAATATAAATCGAATATATTACTCACTAGGATACGTATAACGCATACCCACATTTTAACTTCTATATACTATAAAAAATATATGAATTAAAATACAAAGAACAACTCCTTTCAAAACTGTTTTATTTAACACTGATGTATTACAGAACACCACAAAATTACTTTCATTCATTAAGCGAAATTGACAGTGTCCACTTTGACCTTTGCTATTTAATTTCAACATTTCTTAATATCGAAAGTGTCCAGTGCTAAATGTTTATTGCTAAGTGTTCTCTATGTGAAGAATAAATCTGTTGAAAAGTGTTCAGTAGAATTTACAAACATTTATAGAAATGAAAGCACGGAGATTCTACACATGAACCGATGTCATAAATACCTTAAGAAAATATTTAAGAGTTTAATAAGGAAAGAGTAAAGCAAAATATTATAAGAAGTTTAAGAAATTGATTGTAATAGAGTATATATATTCATTTTAATAGATATTTTTGATAAAATAGTAATATATTCTTCAATCCACAAATGAACAAAAAATCTTTTGAATTATATCTATTATTTTAAAGTATCTACAATATTTTTCACAAAGCACCCTAGATTTGAATATAAAAATCACAGAAACGGTGATAGAAATAAGCAGTATATTTATTAAAAAGAACCGTAAGAATCTAATACAAAAAACTCACAATTTTAGTTATAAATTTCATCAATAGCTGACACTATAGACGGAATTACGATAAAGTGGCAGTACATAGTGGGGAATACAAGTCCATGTTTCATTCACATCAAAATGGATTATAAATGAGCACTTTACATACAACACACATCCCGCTAATAAAGAAGGAAATTGTCAGTGACACTATATAGCATGTCACAGGAAATCATCATCCAAGCTTGACAAATTTTCTTTAGTGAGGTACACAAAAAGTAGTCATATTGTAAAGGAGAAACATTCATCCGTTGATTGTTCTCAGCGTCTAAGTCTCTTTATAAGAATGTGTAATCTGCAGCGACATCTATTGGCTTAATTGGTAGCTGAAATGTTATGGATTTTATATCGAATTTTTCTTTTTCTTTTAATAATCATGTTTCATGCATCCCATATGTATATATATATATATATGTATATATTAGTTTTCTGATAATTTTAAATGAAATATGTGCATTACCTTGTATGTGCATGTCTTTGCGTGTTTAAAGGACGTTAAATCAAACAAATATGATTACATTACACTGTTTACACCGACATTCTAATAATATTAATTCTGGGAAAGACCAGTTATGTTCTTCAGTTTGAAATGGCAAATGTATCTTTTAATTTGATAACCCAATAAAATTAGTAATTATATATTTTAAGTTGATAAGAAAAGCAAAACATACTGAAAAAAACTATTATTATTATTATTATTATTATTATTATTATTATTATTTACTTTGTAACTATTTATTTTTTATTTTATTTATTTATTTTTTAACTCGGTAAAATAATTGAATTATCGAAACAAATATCACGCTGAGTAAATAATCTGAAATATATTTTTAATCATTTTTTAAATATATATATATATATATATATATATATATATATATATATAAACCGTATATTTATGCTTAATAAACACAACATTCCGATGACTATCTATTTATTTATTTTTATTTATTTATTTGTTGTACTTTGCTTCGTTTGTAGATGAATTTTAAAACAGATACAATATGTTTAATTCATAGAAATAGTATCAAAACACGTATGTATCAACACTGTTGTACTGCTATGCTTAGATTAATATTCTGTTTATACCTTCATATTTCTCTTTTCATGTCTAAATTAAAGTTGAACTACAATGGAAGATTTTTCATCTGGATAGAAACTTCCGTTGGTTGCTTCTACACTGTTAAAAATTTTTTTGTGAATTTACAGAGAATCTATTGGTAATTAATTATATTAAGTCTTATGTAAATTTACGGAGGATTAAAAATAAAGATTCTGTCAAAATATAGAGAAACTACACTGTAAATTAATCATAGTCTCTGTAAATTTACATCGATCAAAATATTCAAGTCTCTGTAAATTTAAATCTGTGAAACATCATAGTCTCTGTAAATCTACATATGTAAAAATATGCAAGTCTCCGTAAATTCGAGCATGTAAAAGCATATAAGTCTCTGTAAATTTACCATTGTAAAAATAACCACGTCTCTGTAAGGTTACATATGTAAAATCCTTCAAATCTCTGTAAAATTACATATGGAAAAACATCCAAGTCTCTGTAAAATTACATACGTAAGAACATCCAAGTCTCCGTAAATTTCGTATATAATGTTATGAAAATCTCAGTAAATTTATCCATGTAAAAATACCTAATATTTGAAGGTCCCACCATTGGCTGAGAAGCTCTGCTCTCAACGTTTGAAGGCGGAAGGCGCATGGTTCGATCCCAGGTTGCGATTTTTGACCTACCCATTCGGAATTTTCCGCGGATTTCTCCAAAACTTGTATAAATAAGGGATAAGACATTTTAGAAAGACCTACACTTACGGCAATCCCCACAGGTCTAGAAACCTAGCACATCCAATAGGCTTTAACTAACGCCGATTAAATATTAGTATGTTTACAAGCGTATCGAAGACACTCTGAATTGGCATATTACTTAAAATAAATTCCATTATTATCAATTTATAAGTACAAAAATATCCAACAGTAAGTTTATATTCATGAATATAGGTAAGAATCTGGTAAATACGTTATATAAGTACAGATTCTTATACAACTTAAGGAAAAGAAACTTAAAGTTGGATGTTTTTGCACTTGTAAATTCATAGCCTTGGGATTTATTTTAAATGCGCGTCAGTTTAGAGTGTTTTGAATATAGGCTTCTAAATATACTAATATTATTGTGGTGTTAAAATCACATTGGTTACTCCAGAGTTCTAGGCCTGTATAGAATGCCTTATGTGTAGGTCATTCTAAGGTGTTCTATCCCTTATTTACAAAAGTTTTTTAAGAAAAACTTGGAAAATTTCGAATGGGTAGGTTGAAAATCTCAACCTGAGATCGAACTTTGCACCTCCCACCTTCACACTTTGAGATAAGAACTCCTCGGAAATTGATGGGGCAAGAAGACCGGACTTTAGTATATATATAGACATGCTATATATTTTTTATCAAAACTACATTAAAATTCAGAGGTATAAAATTGGTTAAGCTTGTATTACCTTTGGTAGGATTTGTAATGATGCGCTTTAACAGGTTTTTAACTACAATTTTTATTAATGTTGTGGTACATTTTGCATCCATTAAACTTTTAATAAAAAATTTAAAAAAGAAGCTAATTTATATTATGGTACTTCTAATAAACTAGGCATACAATTTTGGTAGTTTATTAAAAAAGTAAATTTGTGCAACGTATTAATGAAATGCGTAACTTGTCATTTAAACCAAGACTAACAAATTTGATGCAAATTTTATTTCAAACTGTAACAAATTTTGAACATTTTTCAATATTCTGTTTTTAATAAAATTGGTTTTTAAAAGATATTTTATTTGAAAATAAAAAAATCTCATTTCAGATCAGATTTCTAATACGTAATCGTAGAAGTATAGGAACATATTAAAAGTTTGATACCTAAATAGTTTTAATTTTTATAATTAATTCATTACAATGTGTAGAATAATTTCCTTAATTATTGTAGTTTCTGGGATATAAATAATTTTAAATAGACGGCAAGTCGAGAGAAAATATTCGTACGAATTAAATAGTATATAAAGAAATATAGAGCTTTTAATATTTTTAAATATTAATTTAAGGTTCAATGCAGATGAAACTCGGGTACTCTTTAGGTTTTCGTCACTAGTTCCATAAATTCAAATCTTTAAAATATATAACTTTTTGTTAAAGAAACCATTAAATTATTTTGAATTCAAAAAATTTCGACTTTTTATTTATTTATTTATTTATTTATTTATTTTTTTACAAAAACAAATTTTAAAACATTTTTCTTCTACAAAATAGGATCTAAAGAAGAAACAAATTCTACGCTTTTACACATGAAAGCAGCATCCCGATAATTTACTACAATCATTGCAAAAAGTTCACTAAGAAGAAAAACATCTTTGCTGCAAAGAAAACATACAATTAAAAATAATTAAAAAATAAAGCATACTGAATTAGATTAAAATTAAACTTTATTTTACTAACATAACACTGACCATATCTTTTTTTTTTTTTCTAAATGACATTAACAAAAGATAAACGGTGAAAAACTCTTTAACAGGATAAATATTTGGTATTTGTAGATGTCTCTAATGAGGGTATTTTACGGCATTTTCTTTTTTCATATTTCTTAGACAACTTGTTTCATTTCTTATATCAGGATCAATTTCAATTATAACTAGAAAAAAGAAAAATGATGAAAAATTACTATTGTAGGAAAACACTTCAACTATAAATTTTTAAAAAAATCTACATTCTATGACATTTTAAGCAAATAATGAAAAGAAAGGATTGCAATTACATGGCACTAAAAAGAAAATTAAGTATACACTGCTCGACATTGAAAATGCAACACCAAGAAGGAGTGGTCAGAAATTTATGCAAATTTTAGAGTAGACGCACGTCACTGTGTTATGTGAATGATGTGAAAGGCGCAACTCTCCGACGCACGTGAAGTAAGATATAAGGGAAGGAACTTGCAGAATGGGCAATATTCGTGTCGTTATTTCTGCCAGACGAATTATTGAAGAAATTTTGTTTTTGTCTCGGAGGATACGTGTAATAGGAGAGAATGCAAGGCCACCGTCAACGAAGGCACGTCCAGCAGATAGATGATTTTACGGGGGGTATGGTGATCGGACTGAGAAGGGGGGGGGGGGTTAGTCCCTACGTCAAATCGCAGCTGATACCCACATGGATGCGAGCACGGTGCATCGGCTGTGGCGAACATGGTTGGAAAAAGGAAATGTGGCAAGATTGAGGGGTGCAGGTGCAGCCAGAGTGACGTCAGCACGCGTGGATCGACGCATCCGCCGACAAGCTGTGGTGGACACGCAAGTCACTTGTACCTCGATTCTGCAGTATGTGCAAGATACCTTGGATGTTCCCGTACCGACCTGAATAATTTCCCGTCGATTGGTTGAACGTGGCCTGCACTCACGGCGTCCGCTAAAAAGACTGCCATTGACCCCACAGCATAGATGCCAACGTTTGGAATGGTGCCGGACTAGAGCGACGTGGATGACAGAATGGCGAAACGTCGTGTTCTCAGATGAGTCACGCTTCTGTTTATCCAGTGACAGTCGCCGCATACGTGTGTGGCGTCGATGTGAAGACAGATCTAATCCGGCAGTAACTGTGGAACGCCCCACCGCGCGACAACGTGGCATAATGGTTTGGGGCGCTATTGCGTATAATTCCATGTCACCTCTAGTTCGTATTCAGGGCAATATGACCGCCCAACGATACTTGGATAATGTACTGCGGCCGGTGGCAATCCCCTACCTTCAGGGTCTGTCTAATACAAATTTTCAGCAGGATAACGCCCGACCACACAGTGCTCGCTTCTGCCAACATGCTCTGCAAGGTATACAGATGCATCCCTGGCCACTGTACTCTCCTGAGCTGTCACCAATCGAACATGTGTGGGATGTGATAGGACGCCGTTTGCAGACTCTGCCCCTGCCTCGTTCAGAAGACGAACTGTGGCAAATGGTTGAAAGGGAATAGAGAGCCATCCCTCAGGACACCATCCGCACTCTTATTGACTCTATGCCTAGACGTGTTTCTTCGTGCATCGCTGTCCGCGGTGGTCCTACATCCTACTGAGCCGACACCGTTCTCGCTCTGTATTCTGACTATCATTTTGAAATAAAGATCACTCACCCCCCCCGCCCTTCCTATATGAAATTTTAAAGTTTGCCCCTGAGTTCCCCCATTTTTTTTTTTTTTTTTTTCCCTTCTTTTAACAAATGCCTTTAAGTTTTCAGAAATTCCAAGACATTCCCAAAGTACAAGGAGTAGAGTGGGACTTTGATAACTATATATAACGTCATTTTCAAAAAATATTGAAAATAATTTAGACATTTTTAAGTAAGCCTCAATTTATTACAGAAAACCCCATCGTGGGTTGACTTTTAAGGGGTATTAGCCCATATTTACGTGAATTTCAGAGAAAACCTTGGAAAACACCGAGCGACTAGGACAGCATGCGCGACTACGTATCGAATTCATCACTTCCCGTCTACCAGCTTCAAGAACAGATACTCCTGTCCCCAAGACCCACTTTTGTCTATTGGATCATTATAGTAATATGAATTAATACATAGTTCTGCAGCAAATTCTTTTTTACACAATTCAATTACGAAATATTTCCAGTTTATTAAATATATTTAAAAATTATTTTCTAAATATTATTTGGTCTTTAATAATTACATAAACTAATATAAATGCAAATTAGAGTAATTTTTTGTTGTCTTAAGCTACATGTAAATTCTTTTAATTAATATCCTTCTTTATTTCCATTATTAATATTATGATAATTACTTAAATATTCTATCTCCAAAAATTTAAATATTTAATGAAAACACTTTCCGCTGGTGAAGCATTAATTCGACCCCTCTCCTCAAACCCCTCAAAAGAAAGAAAAGAGAATTAAAAGTTAAAAATAAAATAAATAAATAAAATAAAAATTGAATCACTTGATAAATAAGAATTCACTAAATATAAAATCTTTATTTTGTATTTCAGTTTTTAAATTTATAAAATTTTCAATATGTAAACTATTGTTTATAGAAGATATGTAGGCGATTTATTTCAATTCTACTCCAATTCTTGCATTTTGATTTCGAAAATTCAGATAATGTTTCAGTCTTCACGTAGAAGATATAACGGTAAACATTTTTAATGGCATAGAGAGTTGTATAAAGAACATGAAAAAACTTGGAGAATATTAAAATAAGAATTGAAAACAACCGGTAGCAGATTATAAAAGAATATCAGAGGTGAAAGTTTTCAGGGGCTATCTTTATTTCCAAATCCCCCCCCCCTTTCTAAATTTTTCCTTACAATGCCTTCAGAATTCTACAAATATCATTTATTATGGGAATAAATAAATATTTTAAATAATAGTCACGTAATAATAACCTTAATCTATTCTTCCACGATTAATTTTGAATACAAATAGCAGTTTTTAGGGTTTTGTTATGTTAGGTAGTTTTTCACCCTTTGAATATGGAAATAAAACAATTTATTGCCTCCTGAGAGAGTGAACTGCTCCTGAATCATCTCTAAACTGTACGACTCCATAAGTGGCCGTGCCATTCTACGCTCAGAGCTTATAAACGGGAAGTGCTGAGTTCAATCCTAGCTCGTCGACCTAGCTGTTCGAAGTTTTCAGTAGTTTTCTCCGAGACTCATAAAAATCTGGGCTGGGCCCCTTAAAAAACATCCCCCCTCAGAGGGCCCACTACCCCAGACCTAGGACCCTCGAGTCCTAGGCCTGGGGACTCGGCCATAGTTCCAAGCACTCTCTTAACTTTATAATACTCCGAATTAAAAACTGTCCAGTTATTAAAATCTTCCCCTTACAAAGAAGGAAAAGAAAAAGCATGTTTAACAAAAAATATTTCTGTCAATGCAATAACTTGTCTGAAATTTTTTTGGCAATGCGTTATTAAGCAGAATCTATTAGCTATATTTCAGTGAAACTCTATTTTTAAATTGCATTTGCTCCACAATCGTCTGCGTCCGCCTCCCTTCATAAACATGTAACCGCAGTCTTGGCATGCTTATGATTATGGTATATTCATCCAGGATAATTCAAAAATACAGTTGGATTTTGTACTTAAAAGTAACGTTTTATGTGGATCGGTTAGTTTGAGATATAAATTAGTCCGCAACATATAACAGCCTGGATAAAATTTCGTAATTATTTAAACATTTCCTCACTCAATTTGATATACACTCTGTACTTTGAGTCCTTAAATATCAAACTGCACTCTGAAAAATATTAACTTGACAGAAAATTTAATTTGTCCCCCCAACCCACCCCTCTATTACCATTGCTCGGCAACAGCAACAATAATTTTCTTTTTTTTACATTGTGGTTTTTTAACTTGTGCATATATATATATAGGCATATATATACACACGCAAGCAGATTTTCAAAATTTTCAGAAAGCAAAATTAATAACATTGGACGGTTTAGAATACAAACCGTCCTCCCCTCCCTTAAAAAAAAAAAAAAAAAACATTAATTAAAGAATTGTTGGATAAAACTCCCATCTATAAAATCTTTATTTTGTATTTCGATTTTGAAATTTACTTATTTTTTATTATTTAAACTATTAATTATATAATGTGGAAATGACTTACTTTTTCCTCAATTCCCACTATTTTGATTTAAGGTAATCTAGATTATTTTTCAGTCTTTCAGCAAATGCCAGCAAACACTTTTAATGACAGGAAGAGGCTGTAAAACGAATATATAAGAAAACATATAGAAATTTCAGTCGATATTAAACTAAAAACTAGTATGATGTGGCCACCACATGACTTTCTTCGATATAATTTTACACAAAACTTATTCAATAAAAATTACTTATTAAATTATCATATTCTTTTCAATTATAAATGCAGAAGATTTTTATCTGATAGAATTATCACTAAATGCCGAAAGATGTCAGTTTTTTTCCAAATCAAAAGAAATGACTTTTTTCCAAGTTTTTTTTCGTAAAAAGTAAAAAAAAAAAAAAAAAAAAAAAAAAAGGAAACAATGGATAACTTTGTTTTAAATTAGCACAAATCTATAGTTCTATAGTTCAACCATTAGTTTTAAAGGTATTGACGAGATCTTTCGAAAGATACCCATATTGAAAATTTACTTCCCCTGGGGGGTACTTAACCCCCAGGGGCGAGCGATGCCCCCACATGCAAACATTTTTTCCCTAGTTAACTACTACTATTATCAATAATTCATATTAATTTTAAAATAACTCAAATTATGTACATTTATACGAAATTTTGTCCTATATTGTCATGTTGAAAATTTAGAAAAATGCGATCACAGCACCTGTTGAGCGATTGATCCCCAAATCTAATCAGCACCAGTTTATGTCAGGGTGCAACTAAATACCAAGTTTGTTTAAATTTCATTCATTGGTTCGTGAGATACAGCGTCCACAAAAAAGGGATACAGACAGACAGACACACAGACATTTTTTAAAAACTATCAATTCGTGTTCTGGACATCCCAAAACGTGTAAATCCATCAAAAAATGGAGGTCGAAAATTTTCGCGAATCAAATGCTTTCTCTATATTACACATAGAAAAAAGTAAAAATAACCGCTAATATAACTAACATAAACAGTCATTGTTTTTGTTGATTATTAAAATAGGATAAAAGATTATATAAAATTTAACTTATCTAATTATGAATTCCAAATGAAAACACGAATTGCTTTAAGTTCTTCAATACAGTCAACAACAACAAACTCTTAATGAGTAGATACGAAGATAAACATCCCGCAGAAACAATCTAATTTTCCCTAACGTTCCCTTTTTTCTCCCTTTTTACGTAATAGTACACTGCAATGAAACAAACTATTCAGTATATTTCTGCCTTCAAAACTTCTAGTTAAATAAATATATATGCATAAATACGTATTTATTTTAATATAAAAATAATTTTAAGGTTATGTATATAGATATAGTTTTTTATTTAATGTACCTATCAAAATCCCTACAGGGAAAACGTTGCTTAGAAAAGGGAAATATCTGTAAATTAAGAACTGAGTTTCTTGATTCAATGCTTTTAACAGAGAACTCGTGTAAATTTACGGAGAGTCTCAATACTTTTTCTGTACTTTTACAGAAATTTTTAACAGCAAACTGAGTTTCTTGATTCACTGCTCTTAACAGTGAACTCATGTACTTTTACGGAGAGTCTCAATACTTTTTCTGTACTTTTACAGAAATTTTTAACAGTGTAGTAAATAATGCATTAAAAATATTTATCCTGTTTAAACATTATTTTTGTTAAAATTTTCATGTGTTTCTGAACATTTTATTTAATTAGTACTTTGTCCATATATGACGCATACGAAGTCAAATATTTGTACTTTTTATTTTTTTTAAAACCCATTTCACATAAATAAGAATATATATATATTATTTTCTAGGCTTTTTTTTTTTTTTTTGTAGTTGAAAATAAAGTTTTAATATTTAAAAGATTCTATATGAGATTTAAAATATATTCAAAAACAATGCGTGCTGAAAATTACAATTTTAATTTAATTAATTGTTAATAGTAGTTATTCTTTACGCGAGATTACAAAAGTTTGCACATTTTACTAATTTTTTTATAAATAAACTTAAAAATTTATTTATTTATTTTTCTTTCTTTTCTTAATTAAACCCTTTTATAAAATGCTCGTAGTTTAATTATTACTTTTGATAAAATATACCAATATTTACTAAAAGTTTTGTTTATATGCATAAAAACATAATACATCAAGATTAATAAATATTTTCAATTTACTAATGCAAAATTCACAAATTGTGCATTAAAAAATAAATAAAATTTATTTTTCTGACATACTCTTTTAAAGTTTCGATATTTTGAATATATCAACCAATGAATGCATTAAGCTTTTATACTAGATAATAACTGCTTTTTAGAAGTTTTAACTTATAAATTTATTTTGTTTCTGTTACTTCCCTATATAACAACATTTTCAAAATGATAGATGAATTATACTAACAATTCTACTCATATACCCATAAGAAAAAAAGAAAGTTAAATTTTCAATTGTGGGTATTGTGTTATATGTAGAAGTCGCCGATTTATCTTTATTTATCACTAGATGAGCTAAAATAGCTACTTAAAGAATTTTTTTTAAATATTGTTTCGACTTAAATAATTTATTAAATTTACAGTTTTATTTTTCTTATTTCAGTCGTTTCTGTTTTCTGTAAGAAGTTATTTAAAATTATTATTATAATTATTTTTTGACTGCATTAAATTAATATTTTTAATTCATAAAGTTAGAAAATAAATCTCTAATTTCCGGAGAATGCTTTTTTTTGTAAATAATATTACATATGGCGGCATTCCTCAAAATTCGCTGAAACACGTACTGTTTAGAACGTAAAATTACTATTATTAGTGTTTTTTAATATTCATAGGGTTATCATATTTGATATCAATATTACTGAAGGCGATAGGACAATGGTCTAAATATTTTATATTTAGAGTTGTAAAGCGGCTGCACTTATGAAGCCTGACTAGTTGTACTATAAGCAGACTTCAGGGAACTTCCAGACACCAAAGGATCTTGGCTTCGATTTCTCATTGGAGGATATAGTACGTTTGTATATTATATTTTAATTAAATGAATAATTGCTATTTTTTATAGGTATTTATGGTTTGCTTATTTATGATATAATACTTACTATATTTTCTTCTTTTTGCTTATTTCTGTTTAAGCCTTATAAATTTATAATTTTTACTTTCTCTTACCCATAAGGTAGAGAAAGTATTGTTTTTGGGTCAAATTTTCGAACGCGAGATTTTGTTATGTTTACACGTTTTGAGGCCCCTGAATACGAAAATCATGTTTTTAGCAAATGGTCTGTATCTATGTCTGTGTGTGTGTCTGTGTGTGTGTCTGTGTGTCTGTCTGTTATCAGCACATATCAAAAACAAATTATGGCAGAAAGTTCAAACTTGGTATTCTAAATGTGTATGATATAGGGATGCTACAGTAAGCTTTTCGTTAAGATCAAGCAAATAGTTCGTGTACAGGGACAATCAAGAGAATTCTAATACATTACGTCTATGGGGGAAATTGCAGGTAAGTAGAGTTTAACGTCTATAGACTGCACTAAACCAAATGAAGCAAATATATATTTTAAGTAAAAGAGACAGTTAACTGGGTAAAAATTTTTGTGTATGTAGGAGCCTCGCCTCCCCCCCTGGGGGGGGGAGTCCCCCCTCGAGGGGAGTAAATTTTCATGATGGGTATCTTTCAAAAGAGCTCGCTAATACCTTTAAAACGAATGGTTGAACCATCGATCTGCGATAATTTAAAACAAAGTTGTCGATTTTTTTTACTTTTAACAAAAAAAAAAAAAAAAAAAACGAAAAAAAAAATCGTACTTTTTTTTTTTTTTTTTAATATTGAGAATCAAATTGACTTTTTTTGGATATTTCGTGTTATACTACTACTCTAATATGGAAATCGTCTGCCTTATCATAAAAGATAATTTTTTTAATTAATAATTTTAATAAATTATTTTTTAAAAAGAGAAATTTTTTTAATAACAGAATTAAATTGTATATAAATGTGCATTAATGAAACGGTGGGTTGAGGGGGGCGGTAGCCCCCCTCACACAGAATTTATTATCATATGAAACTCTTCAGAAGCCTAATTTGAATTGTTTAACATAGGTTTACATAACAGTACTCGTTATCTTACCTATTAATCTGCAACCTGTATTTATAGTATTAAATTTCAGGGTAAGAGAAAGACGTGTGAGTGACACACCAGATTATTTTCTTATGCTTTATTAGTGTTGTTATGTTTTATTTTATATTTGCTTCGCATGTGACCAAGGATAGGATAGTGTTTGGTCCTTGTTAAATGGTTCTGCACCGTCAGGAGCTCAATGCAGTTCAACGGGGCTACTAACGCGCAAATATAATACCACCGTAGTTGAAATAAATTGCAATTGTACTTCTTTTTTAACCATTTTCAACTTTCTATTCCCGTGCATAATTTCTATTGTTTTGGCTGCGATCGTCCTTTGTACACAAAATTAATTTACGTGTCTTAGGTGATTTGCCACGCAATGGGTCGCTTTGTGAATTTTTTCGGTTATTCGCCCTTGTGTGGACTGTAAATAACCCACAATCGAGGCTTTGCGAGGAAGGTAAGAGCCGTATAATGATTTCAAGTCCAAAGCTAACTTTAGGTACGAATTTTTATCCCATATTATACCTCAAGGAGAATAAATGAGAAAAATCAAGGAATAAGGAGTTATACTCATATATATATATATATATATATACAGAGAGAGAGAGAGAGAGAGAGAGAGAGAGATACATATATATAATACTCATATATATATATATATATTCTGAATGATGATAACTTATTTTATGTGCCTTAAAACGCATGTAATTTTTAATATTCATGTGTTAAAAATATAAACATATGGGATATGCTGTATTTATTTTAATATTTAAATAATTTATATTTAAACAATCTATGTAAATATTTAATCTTAGTTTAAAAATTTTAAATATTATTTCTTATTCAATGCATTATTTATTCTATATTTCCAAATATAAATAAATGTATTTTTCAATTTAAATGTCAAACTCTATGTTTGTCTGGGAATTAGATTTTAAAATTGATTATTAAGCAAAGCTTATCTGTCAATAAAGAATATTTTCAAATACAATACCGTTAAAAGAAATAATAACAACAATAATAATTTTTAAATGTAAATGACAGCTTTAAGGCATAATTCTGACTAAATTATTATTATTATTATTATTATTTATTTATTTATGTTTACCTTTAAAACTATATAAAATAAATACAAAATATTTACCATCTCCGAAATAATTCATAATATATATATATATATATATATATATATATATATATATATATATATATATATATACCTATATATTTACCAAGAATAAATATATATAAAACCATATATAAAACCACGAGAGAAGGCTCCCGGTAATAACATTACAATTTTTTGATATATGATTCTTTATTTTATTTTATTTTATTTTATTTTCTGTTTATCTCTCGAATGTTTCCGAATATTCTTTTTAAATTTATATTTTAAAGTTCAAAAAGGTAATTTTAACGCGTTTATCTCTTTGTTTTTTTTGACATAAGGAGACTCTACAAAAATATTATACGCACATACACATGCACATACTTATTCTTATTAAAAGGATTTGTTTTCAAGAAAAAAAAGTTTAAACTTATATCGATAGTGGACAGTGTATTGAAGCGTAACAAATAATATACAAATTAGAATGATATTAATTTCACGGTTTTACAACCATAAACTCTTTATTAATTATCCCTCCTACTTGTTCATTAATAAAGTTTTAAATCTGATATTGTGAAGGGGTGGATAAAATGTTATTACTGAAGTTGTTTTACCTCAACAAAGATTAGGCGATTGAAGTTGAAATTAGCATTTGTGTAATTCGTTTGTAAACTGTAATTTGTGATGATGGCGGTCACATAGAGCGATAGATAGATAAATAATTAGTCAGATGGATAAATATAGATTCATAATCATAGATACATAAGCACTTGGAAAAGCAAAAAACTACATGTGTGTTCTCACGTACAATATATATTTCTTTAGCATTTAATGAAGTTGTAAATCTCGCATTGTGATACGTGTTCGTTAGTTTAGTATGATCAATCTTCGGTTTACTGTCCTGATCAATCTTCGGATTAATACTGCAAACTGCTCATTATTCATGATAAGCAGTTACCAAACTTTCATCTGACGTTCACGACACATTCGGAAGTTTCTTGGGCATTAACTCATGTTGCTTTTTTTTTTTTTTTTTAAGTTTAAGTTTTACAGTAAATTTCTATAGTTTACTGTAAGTGTAGATTACTGAGGATTTTTACGAAACACTTCGGAATAAAAAATTTTCATTTTTTGTATCCTTTTGCATATGTGTTTCTGTATGTGTGTGAAATTTCTAAAAAAGAACAGTAATATTTTACAAATGTTTGTTTAAAATTAAAGTTTAAATCTAACGAAATGCTGAACGGAAAATAAATATTACTTATTTTAAAAGGTACTTTAATAGAATATATTTAATTTAAATATTCAACATCAACTTCTCCCAGTAATTGTTTAAAAATAAGAATTTTTTTTAACTTATTGGAATCATAAATGACAAGAAATTTTTGCAAAATAAATAAATAACATTTATTATATTTAGTTTTCATTTTTTTTTATATTAATTAATATTTCATTAAAATGTGGCTTTTGATAAAAGGAACAATTTGATAATTTTTAATAATACAGTTATCTTGCATATTGTTTTTCATTTACACTGTTAATACATCACATAAGTTAAAAAAATTCTTTATGTGAAATACTAAATGCATATGGATGAATAAAACAGAGTCTTGCATTAAGGAAAGAAGAAAATAGAAGAAAACGTGAATTCCATAGGGAACAATACTTGGGCTACTGACGTGACTAAATGTGAAATATTTGCTCAAGGGATTTTTGTTTGTTAATGCTACAAAGCCAGCATTAGTTTTAACATGCGTGAACAAAGGGGCAAAGACGCGTTTTGCTCATGTAGATAAATAAATGTTTGCGATAGGAAATTTTACGAAAGAAGCAATAACTGATTCTTTTCAGTTAACTATTATTATATATATATATATATATATATATATATATATATATAATGTTTTATGATTTTTACTTTTTTGCGCAATTAAATATAATATTGACTTTTTTCTTCTATTTTTATAGAAAATATGATGCATTTCATTATATGAAAACATTTTGTGTATTTGTTTTCTATATTTATCCATTAACAACTTTGTTTTAAATTTATTACTTTTTTTTTTTTTTTTAAATAACAGATTCAAACATTTTCGCTCATGTTTTAAGCAATGTGCTTATGACTGGAAAAAATAAGTTTCTCTGGTAGAGATTAGATCAAAATTTTATTAACCTGTCGAGACATCATCATTAGTCTATTGATTCTTAAGTTGTATGCAAAAAAAAAAAAAAAAAAAAAAAATGTTCAAAGAAATTTGGAAAATTAAAATAAAAATAAAAATGTATGAAAAATCACTATTTATTCTTATTAATCTCTTTTTAAAACAATCCTTTCTATATCAAAATTCTATAACGCTAAAAAAAAAAAAAAAAGATATATGAATTATTATTTAATTGATAATTAATTAATCAAATTAACAATAAAAAAAAAAGATATAATGTCCTAAAATAAAAATTAAAGCTATACGGATTATATAAATGAAAATAAAACGAAAATATAATTAACGTATTTAATTAACGTATAATTAACGATACTAAATTACTCATGCATAATTAAATTAAAACACTTTCCTACTCATTTAAACATTAAAATATTTATTATAATTATTTTAACATTAAAACATTTTCCTACTTAGGGTGTATCTATTTAAAGTAATTTTTTATTCAGTTATTTTAATAAAAGTTTAAATCACTGTCAATTGTTTTATTGTTAATGAATTTATTTTGAGTAAAAATTATTTTGAATATTGATATTTTATATAATCAATGTGAACATTTTACATTCATCTAAAGTTATTATAAACAGCCATAAAAAATCTTTTTATTTTTTCAGTGTATTGAAGACTAATAAAAAACAATACTGCATTAGGCGCATTTATAGGTACAATATATAAAACAATCTTAAATCAAAGATAATTCAAAAGGTAGTTGGGAATTATGTTTAAACATTCACTGGAGGTTCATATAAGTGTAACAACGAAATAATATTTTACTTCTAAGGGAAAATAAAAAACATTTACATACGTCACGAAGTCTTACGTAGTTGTCATTTTGCAGAACTGAACGTTATCGTAGACATATTATTAGACCAAGAACATTTTCAAAAAAAAAACGGTGCATAAATCATTTAATGCAACTATTGGGAAACAGCATTTTTTTTCTTTATTTCGACACTACTGAACACGATACTGCTGCTGTGTAATTTAAACCGGAAGTCTGGTATCCAAGATGGCGTCCAAAACTATGTTACCATTTATCTCCATTGTCTGTTTGCTTAAAATAATGATTGAAACGTCTGCTTAGGCGTTTTACTGGATACTAAGCACATTTCAAAGCTCAAAATTTACTTACCTTAAATTTGGAGTGCATGGTATCGGAGATGGCGCTCAAGATGGCCGCCGAAATTTTATTGCTTGGAAGTAAGCATAGAAGTAAATAAAATGATAAAATGACCATTTCAGAGTTAAAAGAATGTTTATCAAAGGGTTTTTAGCTTATTGCAATGTTGCAAGAAAGGTAAGAAATGAATCATTTAAAGATTACAATGATTCTCGAGACTGGTGGCACAACGTGGTGCAAGTCAGTACATTCTTCTTGAGAGTGCACAATGTAATAAGGCACTGGGATGAAATAAAAAATGCTAGGATATCCGTACAGACTTTCGGATGAGCTAAATGGCCATAAGTATGGGAATGTAATAGCCTTGCTGAAGCCCCTACCCATATAACTCAAGATCCATAACCACCGATCAGGCATAATCAGCATTTTCCCGCACTTTAACCTAGAAGGATTTTTAAATTATCAGTTCCGAAAAGTAACTGGTTTTATTCAAATTATGCTGCCGCTTTTAAGCATGTCTTTATCTGAAAACTTGGGAGGTGCAGTCAAAACTCATCACTTGCTGGTGTTAAAGTATTTCGTATATTTCACAGCACCAAGCAGCGAATGTCTGACATTCTCCTTTTTGGATGCGTCCTTCCCCACATGTTTAGAGAAGTAGAATTGTTTAAACATTAAATGGACCGAAGTTGGTCTTTCTGAAACTCCAATTACCAAATTTCTAGTGCCGTATCATGAAATTATCTGCATTGGCCTTTGATGAAGGATTTAGTGGAGAATGTCCAATGCCGTTCAGAAGGTAGCAAGCCGTCTCATTCGAAATTTTCCACGCTACTTACTCCGTTATCTTTTCAATGTGGTATGTAGGGCCGTAACCCATGACTGCGTGGAAAGCCAAGAAGATTCCTTTTGAGTATTTGAAATAATTTTGGAGATCTCATGGACTGGGGTATACTTACTTTCTTTCGCAATTCCAATCATAATTACACTTTAAAACTGGCCACATTGTCGAAGTGATGGTTCAGTAGCATATTCATATGTATGAATCCCTGGTTGTTACGATGATGTTGTCAACATCGGAGTTTACAGCATGCGTAACAATGCGTGCTTGGGCATCTTCATGTGTCGCAGTTAGGGTGCTTTCGGTGTTGGTTTATTGCACATTCTCATCATGTGTGAGTCCTTCGAATACAACAAATCGACGGCCAAAAGTAATATTCAAGAAATTTATGACAGAGAATGCGGGCGATATCGGCCTAATTTTCTCCCAGTGGCAAAAATTTTTTCCCGATCTTTTGTCAGTGGAACTTTAGTACGAATGGTGTCCCTTATTACTGGAGCGTATTCTCTGGTTCATATTTATCAGGTCCCATTTTTAATATTATTCAAACGTAACCGGTTAAAGGATGTCCATTAAAGCACATGGATTTCCAAGGTCAACTATTCTGTTGATGAAGATTGCTTTAAGGTTTCAGAAAGTAGTGTTATCTGAGTGTTTAAAATGATGGTCACTAAAGTTTGACTGTCTATAATCTGTTGTGAAGTATTGCATTCAAATTGAGTGTGGGCATTCCACGCCTTCTGTAAAGAGTTTTATCACGATGTATTTTCAAATGATCTGAGGGGGCCATCCTTTTTTGCCAACGATAAATTTCCTGCAGGAATTTGTATTTCTAAAGGAAGTCGTTATGTCAGTTTGTCTGCTTTCTGCGTAAGGTACAAATAGACGATGTAGAACATATTTGTGATCCTCAGCAACCTTCTTACGATATTTAATGTCCTTTACTTTAGCAGAGGTACCGTATTTTCCGGCGTATAAGTCGAGGGTAAAAAGCAAAAAAAATCCTTTAAAAATCGCGAGGAAGAAAAGAGAAAGCGTATCGCGCTGGCTGATAAGACGATTCACGAGTTTCGAAATGCACCTTGAATTTAATGATTCAAGTTTGTGCGTAAAAATCGGATCGACTTATATGGCGAATATAGCTCAAATTCCACAATTTAACTCCAAAAAACCACTTCGACTTATACGCCGGTCGACTTATATGCCGGAAAATACAGTATTCACTCCATTTTCATTAAGGAACATCCGATAGTGAAGTGAAATAATATATACCAGTTTCAGGAAATTCTATGAATATTCACGTGAGTTCGAGCGCGGACTGACCGAAAGACGGATGGACAGACAGACAAACCGAAGTCATGTGCACTTTTCAAACTTGTTGGAATCGTTAAAGAGCCGAAGTTATTCACATTTTTCACCGATGATGGAAATTGGTTAACAGAAAAAATTGCGAAATTTTCACACGGTTTTGCTAGTTTTTTAATTTTCTTCCTCTCTTAACGAGATTCAATTTGCAAGGGACACCCTAAGAAATTTAACTATTACATTTTTTTAACTACACGGAATGATATACATTTGCCTTACGTTCTTAAAACTGTTAATTTCATGTGTTTGAATGATTTTAGTTGCTATTTTAAAATGAAGGATCTTTTTTTAATTTTTTTCATCTCATAGATAACCCCTAAACTGAGCCATTTGGCGTCGAAAAATAGATGTCAAAATTTAAAATAAAGTGTTATACGTCATCATTTTCAAACTGCAATAACTCAGCGTGATTTTGACTTAGAGAGATGATTTTGTTTTCTTCTTAGAGCGAGGAGAATGTATTTTTTTTTTTTTTTTTTTTTTTTTTTAATATAAGTCATATGATAGGATGTACCGTATAAAAAATAAATTTCGCATTTTAATAGGTATACAGCAGCTTGTACAAAAAAATGCCACATTTGAATTCTACTCTTAATTTCCACCAATTTTGTAATTGGAAGTATGTTTCTATCTTTCTTAGTTTACAAGATAATCACTGTAACATCTATTTTGAATCACGCGGTATATAGTTGTTAGTGTTATGAGGAATTTTTTTAGCACATCGTGTTGTGCGTATGTGAATTTAGAAGTTATGCATTGCTCCTTAAAATCAAACGGTTTAGTTTTTTCTTTTTATTAAAAGAAAAAGAAACTAGTATGTTGTGGCCACCACGAGACTTTCTTCTATATTTTCCTATACAAATTCACTCAGTAACAAAAAAAAAAAAAAAAAAGTGGGACTTTGACAAAATTTTGGGTAAAATGTGAAAATTTTTTAAAGTTTGTCAAAACACGGAAACCGTGGGACTTTCACAAAATTAGGGGGAAAATGCAAAAATATGTTAAAGTTTGTCAAGACACGGAAACCGTAGGACTTTGACAAAATTAGGGGAAAAAAACAAAAATTAGTTTAAGTTTGCCAGAACACGGAAACCGTGGGAGTTTGATAAAATTAAGGGGAGAGAAAAACAAAGTATTTTCTAAGTTTTTTTTTCGTAAAAAGTAAAAAAAAATCGATAACTTTGTTTTAAATTATCACAGATTTATAGTTTAACCATTCGTTTTAAAGGTACTGACGAGACCTTTCGAAAGATACCCATCTTGAAAATTTTTGCCCTATATCACCCTGTTAAAAATTTAGAAAAAGCGGGATGGCAACGCAACCTGTAAGACGATTTTTACCAAAAGTTGATAGGCACTAATTTATGTCATGGTGCAACTACATACCAATTTGTATGAAATTCTGTGCAGTAGTTCCAGAGATACAGTTGCCACAAAATTTTGTCACACACACACACACACAGACAGACAGACATTTTCTAAAAATGGTAAACTCGTGTTCTACAGCTCTCAAAACGTGTAAACCCATCAAAAACCCGAAATCGAAAATTTTTACGAATCCAATACTTTCTACTATTGAAGATAGAAGAAAGTAAAAAGAAAAAGCGATATTCCATCTTCTCCAAATAAAAACAAAAGTTACTTTTCTTAGCTACTATTTTTACTTTCTTCTATCTTCCTCTATCTATCTATCGATCTATTCTATTCTTTCTTTCTATACATATAATAAAATAAGATGTGTGTGTGTCATTGTGTATGTGTTTCCAGAGAGTTTTAAGAAAACGGCTGATGGCTGAGCTACAAAAATTTGCACGGTGGTTCGTAATGACCTCCCCTGATGCACTTCGAAGCCGGATTTTCGAATTTAATTTTCTTTTAATTAATTAAAATGTTAAAATGAAAACCTTCTAATTACTGATAAATTGGCCATTTATTTTTAATCCTTAATTTAATTGTTGCCAAAAAAAAAATTATTTTATCGACAGAAAAAAAAAAAAAAAAAAAACGTGAACAATAAAAATTACATTTACTTAAAATATTTAATTTTAATCCTTAATTTAATTGTTGCAAAAAAAAAAAATCATTATTTTTACGACAGAAAAAATCCGTGAACAATAAAAATTACATGTATTTAAAATGAGGAAAGTAAATTAAAAAAATTAGAAACGAAATTAGAAATATCAGTCGTATCGTTAAATCCAACGGATAATCAGCTTATCGATCGGACAATTAGATTTTTTAAAATTAACTAATGTATGTATTTTAGGTGGCAACAGCAGGAGGTTGTATGGAAACCGTTTGGAATTTTTTTTTAAATGTGCTACTAATTAAGTCACATGTTTTTTTTTTTTTTTTTAAGTGGGATTAAAAATTGCAGTTTTGAATTTTTTTTTAACTTTCTTTCACAAACGGTACTGTGATCATGCTTACAAACCATGAATTATATATAACCACAAAAAAATTAATTGTCTCATGCAACAGACGTAGCCGGTCATAGCATATTATAATATTTAGCGTGAAATTGTTATCATTTTTATGGTTGATCGGGGATAAACAAAATAAACATAGGAAATAACGTAAAAGCAAATATTATATAGTGTTTTTCACATGTGTCTGGAATTCAAATATAAAAGGGATATTTCAATTTTTTCGATACTATCTATTTCGAAACTGTTATCTAATAAGCACCTAAATGCAAGCCTAATGGTAAACCACTGTCGCAGGTAATAGGGACAGACGCCCGAGTTTTAGCGTATGACCAAATCGCTGCCGAAGGCAGCAGGGACCTGAAGCGAGCTTTTGAGAAATTTCAGTATTTTATTTTATTTTTATAAAGCAATATAGAAAAGATTTTCCTTTAAATTTAGTGACCAGCGACGCGGGCAAAGCCTGCTAGTACATATAATAAAATAAGATGGGTGTGTGTCATTGTGTATGTGTTTCCAGAGAGTTTTAAGAAAACGGCTGATGGCTGAGCTACAAAAATTTGCATGGTGGTTCGTAATGACCTCCCCTGATGCACCTCGAAGCCGGATTTTCGAAGTTTGTTTTAGTTTTCTTTTAATTAATTAAAATGTTAAAATAAAAACCTTCTAATTACTGATAAATTGGAAATTTAATTTTAATCCTTAATTTAATTGTTGCCAAAAAAATTATCATTATTTTATCGACAGAAAAAAAAAAAGAAAAAAAACGTGAACAATAAAAATTACATTTACTTAAAATATTTAATTTTAATCCTTAATTTAATTGTTGCCAAAAAAAAAAAAAAAAAATCATTATTTTTTCGACAGAAAAGAACCGTGAGCAATAAAAATTACATTTATTTAAAATGAGGAAAGTAAATTAAAAAAATTAGAAGAAAAATTAGAAATATCAGTCGTATCGTTAAATCCAACGGATTAAACAGCTTATCGATCGGACAATTAGATTTTTTAAAATTAACTAATGTATGTATTTTAGGTGGCAACAGCAGGAGATTGTATGGAAACCGTTTGGAATTTTTTTTAAATGTGCTACTAATTAAGTCACATGTTTTTTTTTCGTTTTTTTTAGTGCTAGAGGCCTATTTCAGTCGGTACAGTTGTCGAATTTTTATAGGTCACTCTTAATTAGTGCTTGAGGCCTATTTCAGTCGGTTTATTGAATGGGGATTTATTGAATGAAGCCCCCCAAGGCACAACTTTGACATGAGTCCCCCCCCAGGCCCAACTTTGACATGAGTCCCCCCCAAGGTACCCCTATTTCAGTCGGTACAGCGTTGTCGAATTTTTATAATACACTCTTAATAGTGCTAAGGGCCTATTTCAGTCGGTTTATTAAATGGGGATTTATTGAATGAAATCCCCCCCAAGGCACAACTTTGACATGAGTCTCCCCCCCAGGCACAACTTTGACATGAGTCCCCTTCAAGGCACCCCTATTTCAGTCGGTACAGCGTTGTCGAATTTTTATAATACACTCTTAATAGTGCTAAGGGCCTAATTCAGTCGGTTTATTGAATGAAGTCCCCCCAAGGCACAACTTTGACATGAGTCCCCCCCAGTCCCAACTTTGACATGAGTCCCCCCCAAGGTATAACTTTGACATGAGTCCCCCCCAAGGCACACCTTTGACATGAGTCCCCCCCCAAGGCACACCTCCCCCTCATTGGGAAAAAGAGAAAAAACGTTGTTTTGCGGCTATAAGACAGTTCGGACTTCCAACGTTATTTGTTACAATATCTGCAGCTGAAACACATTGGTTTGATTTAATGAAAACTTTATCATGGAATTTAGATCGTCACGAATTAACTAAAGAAGAATTTGTCGATATTAACAAGTTTAGCAGTAGGCCTCTGGCACTAAATTAAAATCTGTCAATGTCAGATTTTCATGAGTTTTGAATTTTTTTTTTTTTAACTTTCTTTCACAAACACAAACATATAGTATACAGCCTGTACAACACTAGACCAAATTGAAGTTCAAATTTCATCAATATTTAAATAAATAAATGAAAATAAAAATATGTTTAATGGGAAATATATGTAACCATTAAAAGTTTAGTTGTCTAAAATATGGCAGAAATAGCGCTCATAGCATATTGTTACAAGGTAATAAGTCTTATTTTTACAAGGGATTAAATCTAAAATTGTAACAAAAATTCAAAAGTCGCCAAAGAGAACTATATTAAGGCGGTACTATGATCATGCTTACAAACCATGAATTATATATAACCACAAAAAATTAATTGTCTCATGCAACAGACGTAGCCGGTCATAGCATATTATAATATTTAGCGTGAAATTGTTATCATTTTTATGGTTGATCGGGGATAAACAAAATAAACATAGGAAATAACGTAAAAGCAAATATTATATAGTGTTTTTCACATGTGTCTGGAATTCAAATATAAAAGGGATCTTTCAATTTTTTCGATACTATCTATTTCGAAACTGTTATCTAATAAGCACCTAAATGCAAGCCTAATGGTAAACCACTGTCGCAGGTAATAGGGACAGGCGCCCGAGTTTTGGCGTATGACCAACTCGCTGCCGAAAGCAGCAGGGACCTGAAGCGAGGTTTTGAGCAATTTCAGTATTTTATTTTATTTTTATAAAGCAATATAGAAAAGAGTTTCCTTTAAATTTAGTGACCAGCAAAGCAGGCAAAGCCTGCTATTATATATAATAAAGTAAGATGTTTGTGTGTGTGTGTGTGTGTGTGTGTCATTGTGTATGTATTTCCAGAGCCTTTTAGGAAAACGGCTGATGGCTGAGCTACACAAATTTGCCTGCAGGTTCGTAATGACCTCCCCTGATGCACCTCGAAGCCAGATTTTTGAATTTCTTATTAGTTTTCTTTTAATTAATTAAAATGTGAAAAAAATAACCTTCTAATCTCTGATAAATTAGCTATTTAAATTTTATCTATAATTTTATTGTTGCCAATTTTTTTTCGACAGAATAAAAAAAGAAGGAAAAAAGTACATTTATTTAAAATGAGGAAAGTAAATTAAATAAACTAGAAAATAAATTAGAAATATCAGTCGTATCGTTACAAATAAGATACCAAATGAAAGAAGCAATTTTTGTGAATCCAACGGATTAAAGAGCTTATCGATCGGACAATTAGATTTTTTTAAAATTAACTAATGTATGAATTGTAGGTGGCAACAGCAGGAGATTGTATGAAAACCGTTTGGAAAAAGAAATTAAATCTGCTACTCATTAAAAGTCACATGTTTTCGTAAGTGGGAAGTTGCAGTTTTGAAATTTTTTTAAATATCACTGAGGAGATCCCATACTAAAGCTGTGGCGAAAGTTGTCGCCAATCGAAATACATTTACTTACACTTTTCAATTATTCAGTTTAAAAAAAAAACATTTTAATATAGTGACCAGCGTAGCGGGCAAAGCCTGCTATTACATATAATAAAATAAGATGTGTGTGTGTCATTGAGTATGTGTTTCCAGAGAGTTTTAAGAAAACGGCTGATGGTTGAGCTACAAAAATTTGCATGGTGCTTCGTAATGACCTCCCCTGATGCACCTCGAAGCCGGATTTTCGAATTTTGTTTTAGTTTTCTTTTAATTAATTAAAATGTTAAAATAAAAACCTTCTAATTACTGATAAATTGGCCATTTAATTTTAATCATTAATTTAATTGTTGCCAAAAAAAATTATCATTATTTTATCGACAGAAAAAAAAACGTGAACAATAAAAATTACATTTACTTAAAATATTTAATTTTAATCCTTAATTTAATTGTTGCCAAAAAAAAAAAAAAAAAAAAAAAAAAAAAAAAAAAAAAAAAGATCATTATTTTTTCGACAGAAAAAGACCGTGAACAATAAAAATTACATTTATTTAAAATGAGGAAAAGTAGAAAAAAAAATTAGAAATATCAGTCGTATCGTTAAATCCAACGGATTAAACAGCTTATCGATCGGACTATTAGATTTTTTAAAATTAGCTAATGTATGTATTTTAGGTGGCAACAGCAGGAGATTGTATGGAAACCGCTTGGAATTTTTTTTAAATGTGCTACTAATTATGTCACATTTTTTTTTTTTTTTTTTTTTTTTAAGCGGGATTAAAAATTGCAGTTTAGAATTTTTTTTATTAAATTTCTTTCACAAACACAAACATATAGTATACAGCCTGTACAACACTAAACCAAATTGAAGTTCAATTTTCATCAATATTTAAATAAATAAATGAAAATACAAATATGTTTAATGGGAAATATATGTAACCATTAAAAGTTTAGTTGTCTAAAATATGGCAGAAATAGCGCTCATAGCATATTGTTACAAGGTATTAAGTCTTATTTTTACAAGGGATTAAATCTAAAATGGTGACAAAAATTCAAAAGTCGCCAAAGAGAACTATATCAAGGCGGTACTATGATCATGCTTACAAACCATGAATTATATATAACCACAAAAAATTAATTGTCTCATGAACCGGTCATAGCATATTATAATATTTAGCTTGAAATTGTTATAATTTTTATGGTCGATCGGGGATAAACAAAATAAACATAGGAAATATCGTAAAAGCAAATATTATGTGCACCACGTATAATGTTGTTCATATGTGTCTGGAATTCAAATATAAAAGGGATGTTTCAATTTTTTCGATACTATCTATTTCGAAACTGTTATCTAATAAGCACCTAAATGCAAGCCTAATGGTAAACCACTGTCGCAGGTAATAGGGACAGGCGCCCGAGTTTTAGCGTATGACCAAATCACTGCCGAAGGCAGCAGGGACCTGAAGCGAGCTTTTGAGCAATTTCAGTATTTTATTTTATTTTTATAAAGCAATATAGAAAAGAGTTTCCTTTAAATTTAGTGACCAGCGAAGCGGGCAAAGCCTGCTAGTATGTAATATAGAGAAAGTATTGGATTCGCGAAAATTTTCGACCTCCTTTTTTGACGGATCTGCACGTTTTGGGGTTTCCTGAACACGAATTGATAGTTTTTAGAAAATGTCTGTCTGTATGTGTGTCTGTCTGTATCATTTTTTTGTGGATACTGTATCTCACGAAGCAATGAATGAAATTAAACCAAACTTGGTATTTAGTTGCACCCTGACATGAACTGGCGCTGATTAGATTTGGGGATCAATAGCTCAACAGGTGGCGCTGCGATCGCATTTTATGCAAATTTTTAACATGGCAGCATAGGACAAAATTCCGTATAAATGGGCATAATGAGAATAATTTTAAACTTGTGATTGTGAAATTAATATGAATTATTGATAATAGTAGTAGTTAACTAGGAAAAAAAAATTGTGCATGTGGGGGCATCGGTCCCCCCCCCTGGGGGGAAGTACATCCCCGGGGAAGTAAATTTTCAAGATGGGTATCTTTCGAAAGATCTCGTTGATAATAGTAATAGTTAACTGGGAAAAATTTTTGTGCATGTTGGGGCATCGGTTCCCCCCCGGGGGGAAGTACCTACCCGGGGGGGCAAAGTTTCAAGATGGGTATCTTTCGAAAGGTCTCGTCAATACATTTAAAACGAATGGTTGAACCATAAATCTGTGATAATTTAAAACAAAGTTATCGATTTTTTTTACTTTTAACAAAAAAAAAAAAAAAAAAAAAAATCGTTTTTTTTTTTTTTTTTTTTTTTTTTTTTACGAAATTTTACCAAACTTGGTATTTAGTTGGTCCCCGACATAAACTGGTGATGATTATGTTTAGGGATCAATAGCTCAACAGGTGGCGCTGTGATAGCATTTTATCTAAATTTTTAACATGGCAGAATAGGACAAAAATTCGTATAAATGTGCATAATAAGAGTTGTTTTAAACTTGTGATTGTAAAATTAATATGAATTATTGATAATAGTAGTATGTAACTAGGAAAAAAATTTTCTGCATGGGGGGGCATCGCTTCCCCACCCTAGGGGGGAAATACCCCCCCAGGGGGGTAAATTTTCACAATGGGTATCTTTCGAAAGATCAGGTTGATAATAGTAGTAGTTAACTAGGAAAAAATTTTTGTGCATGTGGGGGCATCGGTTCCCCCACACCGGGGGGGGTGAAGTACCCCCCGGAGGGGCAAAGTTTCAAGATGGGTATCTTTCGAAAGGTCTCGTCTATACCTTTAAAACGAATGGTTGAACTATAAATCTGTGACAATTTAAAACAAAGTTATCGATTTTTTTTACTTTTAACAAAAAAAAAAAAAAAAAAAGAAAAAATCGTTTTTTTTTTTTTTTTTTTTTTTTTTTTTTTGTAACGAAATTTTACCAAACTTGGTATTTAGTTGGTCCCCGACATAAACTGGTGCTGATTATGTTTGGGGATCAATAGCTCAACAGGTGGCGCTGTGATAGCATTTTATCTAAATTTTTAACATGGCAGCATAGGACAAAAATTCGTATAAATGTGCATAATAAGAGTTGTTTTAAACTTGTGATTGTAAAATTAATATGAATTATTGATAATAGTAGTATGTAACTAGGAAAAAAATTTTCTGCATGGGGGGGCATCGCTTCCCCACCCTAGGGGGGAAATACCCCCCAGGGGGGTAAATTTTCACAATGGGTATCTTTCGAAAGATCAAGTTGATAATAGTAGTAGTTAACTAGGAAAAATTTTTTGTGCATGTGGGGGCATCGGTTCCCCCCCACTGGGGGGGGGGTGAAGTACCCCCCCCCCCCCCGGAGGGGCACAGTTTCAAGATGGGTATCTTTCGAAAGGTCTCGTCAATACCTTTAAAACGAATGGTTGAACTATAAATCTGTGACAATTTAAAACAAAGTTATCGATTTTTTTTACTTTTAACGAAAAAAAACTTTGAAAAAAAATCTTATTCTTTTTTTTTTTAAATATTGTTACTGCGTGATTTATATAGGAAAATATAGAAGAAAGTCTTGTGGTGGCCACAGCATACTAGTTTTTAATTTATGACCCAATTTAATCCCCTTCCCCCCGTATTTTTGGAAGTGCCTATTAAAATTAATAAATAAGCTTAGTTTCGCAATTTTTTTTTTAACGAAATTTAACCAAACTTGGTACTCAGTTGGTCCCCGACATAAAGTGGTGCTGATTACATTTGGGGATCAATAGCTCAACAGGTGGCGCTGTGATCGTATTTTTTCTAAATTTTTAACATGGCAGTATAGGACAAAATTTCGTATAAATGTACATAATGAGAGTTATTTTTAACTTGTGATTGTAAAATTAATATGAGTTATTGAAATTGGAATAGTTAACTAGAAAACAATTTCTGTGCATGTGGGGGCATCGCTTCCCCCCCCCCCCTGGGGGGAAGTACCCCCCGGGGGAGTAAACTTTCAAGATGGGTATCTTTCGAAAGATCTCGTCAATACCTTTAAAACGAATGGTTGAACTATAAATCTGTGATAATTTAAAACAAAGTTATCGATTTTTTTTTACTTTTAACAAAAAAAAAAAAAAAAATCGTACTTTTTTTTTTTTTTTTTTTTTAAATATTGTTACTGATTGAATGAATATGTATTACTTTTAACAAAAAAGAAAAAAAAACCTTAGAAAAAAAATCGTCCTTTTTTTTTTTTTATATTGTTACTGATTGAATATGTATAGGAAAATATAGAAGAAAGTCTTGTGGTGGCCACAACATACTAGTTTATATAGCATATAGGCTGGACAAAGTATGTGTATTATCTTTTTTTTTTTTTTTTTTTTTTTTTTTTTTTTTGAGAATGAATAAATAGACATTAAAAATAGATTTTTTATATTATTTCATTCTGTCCCTACGCAGACAATTTACACTTGATGTTAAACCATGTAATAAATAAGTACATTTGAATATATATAAATACATAATCTATGCAAAACGTGTGGTTACATTTTCTAAATAATATTTAAATTTGTATTTAACTAGTTATTTAAAAGCAACATTCCATTTTTTCACTTGTCAAAGTTATCAACATATTTTCTCAGCAAAATTGTTTACATTGATCCCTTTGAGTAAAAATACTTTTGAATTACTTTCATAAAACAAATAGTAATTAATAAAATATTTCACAAAGTAGTACTTAACCTACGTATTTAAATCATTCCTATCATTTAAATTTATTGAAAAAAAATCATAAAGTAAAAAAAAATTAATTAATTGAAATTAATTTATCTGTACTGTGGAAAATTTAAGGGAGATTGAACGAAATCTCTCGTGCACAGTATCTACACAGAAACGATTCCAAACTCTGATGCTTCTCTGATGCTTGGAAATTACTCACGTAACTTAGATTTTAGTTTAATTTTTGTTATCCTTAGATTGTTATATGTTTAATCTCACTCATTTATTTATTTTCTTGTTTTTTGTACAATTCTACTCACACCAGTAGCTTTATTTAGTTTCTACTTTATAAACTTTTTCTTTTCATTTTAAACGATTTTGTGCGTTGCCGCTTTGACTGCAGCACTCGTGCTTACTTTGTTCGCCTGATGAAGGGTCGTGTGTTTTTTCGACCCGAAACAATTGTTGCGAGTTTATTGCATTTTATGGTGTTTATTCAAAGTTTGTAAGTAATAATTTTTACAACGCCAGTTTTGTGATGCTTCTTTATTAGATTCCAAACATAGTTTTTGACATATTTATATTTATTTCTTGACATCTCCGAAAATCTTTAACGCAAGCGGATTAATCTCATAGTAGAGAAATCCAAAGTGTGACGCCCATTCTATTATGCCCAGCTAAATGCATACCTACCAACATCCTAACTATGAATCGGAAGATTTTTAGTACACGCCCATTTTTCCACACCACTGTATTTTTAGAGTAGTTATATCCAAATATAGTTACGAAGGTAGTGAGAGATAAGTGTGAGATGGTAGGTGAAGATTTTATATTTTTCACACAACAAAAGGTTTTTCGTTTACCTATACACATTTTACTGACAATTTAACCACATAACAAAGTATGGTTGAATAGAAAATAAAAACTCTTTTTTTGAGTGATAGAAAAACGCATAATAAATTTACCAAACGTTACCGTGATCCCGGAAGCAGCTCTTTGTTCTCCATTTATGACTACGTAATCATTAAAATTTCCAAACCTGTACCAGGTATTATGCCTGCTAGGTTTCTCCGAAACATATTCTCAATTGCTTAGGTCTCTCTCAAAAAGTAAGAATTCCTGGAGCATACATTAACTGGATGTTAACTTTCTGAGAGTGAACAATGGCATGGATTTGATGTAACCCTGCATGGCGTGGAGACTGACAACAACAACAACACACTCATATTTTGAAAGAAATGAAGTGGATAAACTATTTCAATGGAATAAAATCATTAAAACTCGAATCAAATAAAATTTAATTACCAAATTTTATGTACATAATTTTGTAATTCTGAAAATATAGATTTTTTAACAGATGGAAATTAAAATAAATGTTGTTATTTGTTTATTTATTTATTTGTTTATTTTTCCAATCTCTAAAGGAAACGTTTTGCTTGATAATGCTTAGTTTATGCATCAATTTTCAAAATGTTTTAAATAATTGCCTTCAACAAAAAAAAAAAAAAAAAAGAAAAAAAAAAAATGTATGTATATATATATATATATAGCTTTTTAACTTATAGTAAAGAGGCAATTTGTTTAATCAGAATTTGCGGTACAAAATATTTAAATGTAATCGTCCAAATGTTTTTTTTTTTTTTTTTTTTCCTAAAGAACTTTCATTTTTATTTAAAGAATTAATGCTTTTTTTTTTCACTGTAGTTCATTTTAAAAGCAATTTCATCTTGCACTTAAAGTCATTTTACAAAATACAGAACATTTAGGATGTGAATGTCCACTGTTTAAATTGGCTAATTAAGCGAACATTTTTTTTTCTTTTTCTTTCTTTTTTTTTTTTTTTTAAATTTAAATAAGTAAAAACAAATTATTGTTTTGTTTCAAATAAAATATGTGATTTTAAAAATTATTATTTCTTTAGCAGCGTATTTTATAAGCCATACATTTATTAATGTGCCATTTAAAAATGTAGTAAATGGCATATTTGTAGAATAATTAAATTTTTTTTTTTCATCGTATTCCATAAATATTTGGATGTGTCAAATAGATATGTTTGTATAAATAAAGTTAAGATCTTTAATATTCCATATGCTTTAGTAATGTTAAACTTTAAAGATATTCTGATGATACAAAATTAAATACTTTTCAGAAACTTTATTTTGTTAAAGGTTATTTTAAATTTGATTAATATATATATATATACTAGCAGACCCAGCCACGCGTTGCTGTGACTAAGTTATACGTTGAATTATACGGCTGTAAACTATTTAGTACAGTCAAATTATTATTTACGAACAAAGACGAAAACGTTGTAGCCGATGTAAAAACCCACAGGGTTGAGATTTGAAACTTAGGTCAAAATTTGGAAGCGATTGATAAAAATTTTCGTAGTGTAGATATTAAGCACAAATTAATTTTATTGTAGGGTCCTATAAATTTTAATGGAGAAGTGATATATATTATTTCTAATGCTACTTTGGATAAAATTGCTAAAATGACTAATATATAAATTAAATTCTATTAAAATAAAAGTATAAAAGAAACAGACGATTTTAAAATCAATTTTTATGGAGGAGTGAAATATAATATATGCTATAATGGATAATTTTACTATAAAATGACCTCATCATTTTAAATATTTTAAAGAGGGCAACAGCTGTAGTTATAAAAAGGAAAACAATAAGGCTAAACCAGAAAAATAAGTAAATTTGATAAATATTTTAAAACTTTAAAATTGGAAATCTTATGAAATATTGGACATTTAAAGTATATACATGTATCATTTTAAATAGAAAAAGATTTTGGAAAAGTTTAGTGTATTTTAACGAAGTGATGAGACGTTTTTGAGTATGTTAAAATTTTAATAGTAAATTCAAGCTAATAAAGATTGGAAACATTGAGGATTAAGATAAGAATAATTATAAGATAAAAAAAAAAAAAAAAAACTTTTTATATACCATGCTTTTAAATTTTAATATACTAATAATATACTAATTAAAAGGAAAATGATAAATATTCTATCATAGTTTGAAGTCAAATTTGTTTTCAAATGTCTAAATAAAATATCTGATGTAAGATACTAATATTTTGCAGCGGAATAGATTTCATTTCTGTCATCCTTGGCGAAACAAAAAAGAATATCGCCAAATTTCCTGGCGAAAATATTTAATTCCTTTCAAAAATCATGGTTATTTTAACAACTTATATTAAAAGAGTAATGAATAATATGAAACAATATTTCGTACTATACATATTGCATGTCATACATACGTACAATGAATAATACATATTACATTTCGTACAATGCATACATCTGGCATGTATATTTTCGTGTTACGCTTTCGATCGCCAAATAATAATAATAATAATAATAATAAAAGCCAAGGGCGACAGAGTTTTGAAATTTAAAATTAAAATTTTGTCAATTTGACAGCAAAATAATTCAATCTAACACCCGCGATAACTAATACATATCTATACCCAAATATAAGGATTAAAATCGGGAAATAAATTTCCTCGATTTTTAATAATTTCTTACAAAAAATCCAGTGGGCAATTAACATAGGAAATCTTTTTCTTGGCTGCACAGACAGTCAGTGAGTCACACTTCGCTTGCGTATAGAAGTCATAGATATAGTATAGCATATATAGAATAGAGTGATCATTGGGGAGAAAAAAGTTATTCCTTTTCATTTGGGAAAAGACGACGTTTTTACCAAAATATGGCCGTCTTTCCCCGAGTGAATACACACGGGAATACATATTAATATTTTAGCAAATAAAATTTATGAATAATTTATTTGCTAAAGGGGAATGGAAGACTCCAGATACAGTTTCAAATTCATATTTCTTTCTTTCTTTTCTTTTTTTTTTTTCAGTACCACTTAATGGCTGTTTCCAAAGCTTTTACTTATTTTTATTTTTTTTTTCAGCATCAAAAATCTTTGTACGATAACATGGGGATGAGAGATCTATATATATTACTATATCTATGATAGAATTACATTAGCACCTTATCAATGTGTATAAAATCTTTAAATTGATTATGACGTCAATTTTCGTGAGATGCATAATTTAACTTTTTATAATTTTTTTAAGTTCACGTTTGATTAAATGTATTTATTTTTATGTCGAAAGAAAATGAACTCGTATTTTTTTTTTTTTTTTTTTTTTTTTTTTTGGCAACAATTAAATTAATGGAACTCACAGATATTTTGGAGCAACTTTAATAAAGGTCTATAATTAACAAATAATTGCAATAAAACAATATTGTGACAATAAATTGAGATAAAAACTATCCTATCTCTCAAGTTGGACCAAACTGCACACAGTGTGCAAAATTTCATTAAAATCGGTTCCTTAGTTTAGGAGTTTACCCCGGACAAACATCGTGACACGTAATTTATATATATATACAGATATATATAATTTTACGATTTATAATATGTAAGAAATAATATATTTAGCTCTCAAGTAACTGTTCGTATGTTGAATTCATATATAAATAATATATATATTAAATACATATATTCCAATAATATTTAAATAACTTGAATATGATTTTTCCTGTTATTTCATACGCATATTTTAAACTCCTTTTATCTGTACAATATCTTTTATTATTATTATTATTATTATTATTATTGATATAAAATTTGTATAATCAAACGACTTGAAAATGTTTTACATCCGCTTAGAATGTAAAGATAAATATAATTTTAGAAGTGTCATAATCCATAACATTCCTGAAATACGACATCGTTTTAAAGTCAAAACTTGCACTGTAAGAATTGCTTTAACATTATTTGACGATTTTTTTATTGCTTTCTACTTTTAATTTATTTTGATAAACACTATAACTTTATTGTTATTATAAATAATTATTTTTGCCGAAACGTCAGTGGAGGTACTCTGTTGAGACTCAAAACGGTTTTGCTTTCCGTCTGTTTGTGTGTCTGTGTGTTTGTCGCGCGGTAGCGGCCGCAAAAACCCGCATTTGGGCAGAGTGTGTATGTACCGCAATAGCGGCCATAAAATTCGTTTAAACGCATTTTAATAACATTACTTTGCAATAAAGAAAATTAAACTAGCGTACGTGAGTAAGATGCTTAAACTTATGTTGTTTGAAGAAAATATGTGGTCTTAAGCCTTCACTGTAAACGTAAACGTCTTAAATTCAGTTAAAAAAGCGTCTTAAACTTATGGTCATTTTTTAAGCGAAAAAAAAGTGTCTTACTTTTTAAGACACTTTTTTGCAACTAAAATTAAGACATTAAAATGTCTTAAAACACCGCCATGTTTTTTAGGCTTAGAAATACCGCCATGTTAGGCTTAGGAACACCGCTATTTATAAGGCTTTTTAATAAATAAATAAATAAATAAATAAAGGTGGCCTGAGATTCTTTTTTTTCTGTTAAAAATAGATTTTAGAATTCTCTTGAGCATAAAAAAAAAAAAAAAAAAAAAAAAAAAAAAAAAAAAAAAACATTTTTTAAAAAATGCCTTCAACACAGCACTGGAATCGAACTCACATCAGCCGCGGAATACGAAACCAAGAATCGGAAGACGCAGTTAATGCCATGTACCTTGCCAATCAAGCCAACATTTCACACACGAGAGGTTCTTTTTATAGTTATATGTAAGTCAGTATTAGCAAAACATAGGTAATTATACGCTATAATTCGTATTTATTGTTATAAAACTATTAATAATATACTATCTAACAGTTAATATGCATTATTATATTAAATTTTGTATCTAGAGCTTTCGAATTTTTTTAAAAATGCATATAAAATATGTGAAAAACTATCCTTATTTCGCCCTCAATATTTTTGGATAACGATATCCTCCTTTAAACTGTTTTTAAAAGAAAACAAATTATGAACATGAATTCCTGAAAATTCGTTGTTTTATGCTTAAGAACAAGTAAATATGTGGAAGAAAACAGATTTTAAATCGAAATTAAGAACAATAAATAAAAAACAGTGATGCACAAATTATTCAAGATTCGCTTTCTTACCTGTAAGTTACTTGCTTTCATATTAATACTTTTTCTTAAATATGAAATATTAGCTTTAAATACATAGCTTTTTTTTATTCTTTTTATTTTTTTACCGAATAATTTTTGCGTTGTAATATATTGCTTTATGAATTATAAGCATAATTTATGAATAATAAACATATGAATAATAAACATATGAATATGAATAATAAACATATGAATAATAAACATAATTTCATGGAAATATACACATATCTAGAGCAATATTCAATAAAAATTTAATTTCATAAATTAATATTGTTTAAATTGCTTTCGCTTTACAACTTAATATGTAAAATGTATTATATTTATTGAATGAGGAAAGAAATTTAAATAGGCTAAGTATGTTGCTTAAAGTAGATTTCATATAAGAAAAAATGCCAAGAAATGCAAGTGTCTGAATTTCCAAAATGGACGAAAATTTAGACGCTTTTGCTGTCTGAAATTTCTCATAGTTATGCATTTTAGATATTTTTTGTGTCTGAATTGGTATTTTAGACACATTTCTGTCTTAAATTAAGATATCTATAATGTCTTAGGTGTATATTAAGGCATTTACGTATCTTAAATGATTTTTCAGTTGTTTTTATGTCTTAAATTAAGACACCTTTATTTGCAGTGTTCTAATTAATGTACAAGACCTTACAAAAATGTTCTGACAATGTCACATAGTCATCCAAACGATGTTAAATTTGGAACAATTATTCATTTTAAACGCAAAATAAACTGAATAGGTTTTAATGGTATACAGATTTATGGTTCATTTACAGAGACACACAAAAGAATTTCGTAACATTAGAGCCTATAGACAAAATTTTAGCTAAGCGCGCACTTTAATTCGTTTATGCTGCAATGAATTTAATATAAGTAAGATACATTATAAAGATGCTTAAAATCAAGTTTACTCTTAAAAAAGGGTATGTTTGAATAATTTATGGAACAACACAAAATAATTCCGAGGACGTACTGTAATCATCCAAATGATGGCAAAGTAGTTTGCAAAATTAATGAGTTATAATTAATTAGATGTATTCTTATTATTGGCGTTTATAATAACTGTGGCTATTTTACCGGGAAATTTTGTATTTGTGAATTTCAGGGAAATAGTTCAAGACCGTCGTTTATTAAGAATACATATATATGATATACATATAGGTATACAAAGAGAGATACAGTGAGGGTTTGATGGGGGCGGACGCCCCCCTCAGGAATGTATCTGTTTATGGCAATAAGTCGATCGACTAAATATATACTATTGTATAATAAGGAAAAACATAAAAATGACCTATTGAATAATGTCTGATGCCAATAGAACGTTGAGGTTCCTGATCTGCAGATGTACAAGTTGCCGAAACGTCAAGTGGAGGCCCTCTATTGAGACTCAAAAAGATTTTGGATTCCGTCTGTTTTTGTGTTTGTCGCGAGATAGTGGCCGCAAAAATCTCACTATTGACTTGAAATTTGGTACATATGTTCATGACCTCCATGAAATCAGCTGTGTAGTTTTGGGTGTGCATTTCACTTCTAGTTCATGTTAAGGGGCACGCCAAAGTTTTTCTTATCATTACGGCCTATGGGAAGAATTTGTATATTCCGCGATAGTGGCAGCAAAAATTACACTAGTCACTGGCAATTTGGTACACAGGTTTATGAGCTCAACAGAAATAAATGTATAGTGTTAGGTGTGTATTTCATTTGTCGTTCGTGTACAGGGACACGCCAAAGTGAATCTTATCATTACGACCTATGGGAAAATTGTTATGTACAGCAATAGCGGCCGCAATAATCCTTCGATTGACTTGCAAATTGGAACACACGTTCAAGCTTTGCATAGAAATAGTTGTATAGTTTTTTATGGCTATATTGTTTATAAACTGTGTACAGCGACACGCCAAAATACTTAACATTACGGTGTGTGGGGTGAAATTCGTTTAACCGCATTTTAACATCGTTACTTTCCAATCAACAAAATGAAATTAGCGTACGTGAGTAAGATGCTTAAATTTATGCTGTTTGAAGAAATATGTCCTGTTAGGCTTTCTAATTAATGTGCAGGACCTCACGAAAGTGTTCTGACAATGTCACGTAATAATCCAAACTATGTTAATTTTGGAACAATTATTAGTGAAAAACACAGATTAAGCTGAATAGCTTTTACTGGTGTATACAATGGTTTTGGCTCGCTTACAGGGACGCAGAAAAGAATTTCGTGACATTAAAGTCTATGAACACTTTCCTATTTAAGCGGACGTTAATGTGTTTATGCTCCATTGAAAAGAATGGAATTAACATAAATTGTAAAGTTGCTTAAAAGCATGTTTACTCTTAAAAAAAATATCTATAGACTAAATAATTTATTAATGGGACCACACAAAATAATTCCGATGACGTACTGTAATCATCCAAAAGATGTCAAATTAGTCTTAAAAAAAAGTTATAATTAATTAAGTGTATTCTTATTATTGCCGTATACGATAATTGTGACTACTTTCCCGGGATACATAAAAAAGTTTTGTACCATTACGTTCTATAGTAGGTATTTCTTAAAAGTGTATTTTAACATAGTTACACGCCCATTAAATATAATGAAATTTTACTGGAATTGCAAAAGCATGTTTTTCGGTGGAAAAGTGTGGGAATAGAATTGATAATTAGTTTACGCAGTTACGCAATATAATTCTGATATGCTATGTAATGTTTTTGCAAAAAGTTTGGTACATATATTTATAAATTTCAGGGAAATATTACAAGGCTGTCCGTTATTAAGAACACATATATATGATATACAGATAGGTATAGAAAGAGAGATACAGCGGGGGTTGAGGGGGCGGCAGCCCCCATCAGGAACGCATTTGTTTATGTATCAAGTCAATCGAATCTGTATATACATTATGTAATAAGGGATAAATGGAAATGACCTGTTGAATAATGTGTGATGCAAATAGGATGTTGAGGCCCCTTATCTGCAGATCCACTAGTTATATTATCATCATTATTTAGTTTTATACCATCTTGTCACTTTTGTACGAACGTTTTGTGCACTTCATCTTTCAAATTGTTGAGTATTTACTTGTCTATTTTTTTCAGCTGTTGGAAAAAAAATAAATAAATAAGTAAAATGCTTTCTTATTAAGACTGGTGCTTAATTTATTTAATCAGAAGGAATAAAAAAATGTTTCGGAGATTTACGGCGCTTTCTTCTTATATTATTTTTCTTTAACGCTACTACTTCTGGTTATATTGTTGCAATATATTGTAAAATCTTTAGAACAACGGGCATGCATATTTCAAATGTCATTTAAAGTGATATAGCAAACGTTTAGGATATACTAATTTTGTTACTATTTATTAAGAATTAGTATGAAATAGAAAATTCTATTATCAGCATCCATTTTTTTTTCTATGAAGCATTGGTCATATGTATTACATTATATTTTATTCCGTAAAGTCCGCCGATCAATAATACGCGTTTTAAACCCGAAATTTAATTTAATAATATATGTAATGCTTAGGAACTTCGAATACATAAATTAATCTGTTAATTAAATTTTATAATGCAAGTCTGATCTATCTATATGTTTATCTCTCTCACTCCACACACGCATATATATATATATATATATATATATATATATATATATATATATATATATATATATATTTATATAACCAAAAGAAGGGATCAGGGAAAACTTAAAGAACAAGAAAAATAATTATAAACTAAAATTCAAAGTAACTCACAAGGCAAATACCTACAGCAATAATGTGCAATATACAAGAAGATGGAAAGCCAATGCAAGTAAAGGAAATTTGAATAAAATGGAGTTGACTATAAAAACAATAATAAACGTTACACATACAGCATCATGTCATGTATTAGTATGATTAGAAATTAAATTAAGTAATAACCAAATAAGGGCATAAAAATAATAAAGTATGCAGAGTATTGCAAATATGTAAATATAAAAATATGTATTGCAATGATATAAAACATTCCAAAAAAATTCACGCAACAGCAGCACAATAATTAAAAATGAATAGATTATGAATACATTTCAGACATTGCATAAAAAGAAATTATATCATTTGGAGAAAAGAAACAATTTCAAAAAGAAGAAAAAATATCGAAAATGCCATAGCAAAATAAATACTTAATATCAAAGTAACTCACAAGGTAAATAAATATATCAATAATATGAAAGATACAAAATCAAGGAAAGTCAACAAATATAATTTAAAAGATTAAAAAACAATTATATATTACAGAAATGAACAAAATAGAAACTAAAAATCAAAGTAACTCACAAAGTAAATAATTATATCAATAATGGGAAAGATGCAAAATCATGGAAAGTCGATGAATGTAATTTGAAAGATTAAAAACTATATATTATTATATTTTACTGAAATGAGTAATATATTGAAAAAATAATAACAAATTTTATGATCAAATGCAACCAAAAACAAGGTATTCATTAGGGTGGAGCTTATTTTTTAAGTTTGAAAATATGATCGTCTCACCTTCTAAATTTGTTCCTTTTTATGAAAAAAAAAAAAAAAAAAATCAGGTGAAATATTAACATAATTGAGCATTATTTAGAGGTAGCTCAATGATGACGTTTTTAATGTATGGAATGATAAATGTATGCATACTCACATACATACATACATTATGTCACAGAAAAGAAAATTAAATTCTACCCTTTAAAGTATGTCATCTACTGATGATGAGTCTGAAAACAACTCAGCAGAAAGGGATTTAGAAAAGTTGGAAAAAACTGAAAACAATGCAGTTCATGTTGGAGAAGTACGGAAAAGAAAACAAGGGCATAAAACCATAATTACTCCAGATCTTGCAACAGCACTAGATACTAGATCATAGTAAAGTGTCAGACCAAAAGTCTGTTTTTGTATTATCAGAAACTGCCAAAAGTTTAAGACTGAGCATTGATGAATATACTATAAACAAAGACTCGATTCATCGAGAAAGAATGTTTGAGAGAACCAAAAAAAAAAAAAAATATATATATATATATGTATATATAAAGTTTCAGAGAAACACTATTTTTGTCATTCATTGAGATGGAAAATTAGTCTATGATCTGACTGGAAAAGAAAAAATTAATAGGTTACCCGTATTAGTTGCTGGGAAAGGAGTTTCTCAGTTACTGATTGTTGCCAAGGTTCCATCTGCAACAAGAGAAGCACAGGCAGCAGCTGTCTTCGAAGCCATTCAAGACTGGGGAAACACAGATAATATTAGGGCAATGTACTTTGACACTACCAGCTCAAATACTGGTCATAATTCTGGTGCATGTGTCTTATAGAGCAAAAGTTTAAAAAAGAGCTCTTATCACTTGTTTGCAGGCATCACATTATGGAACTGATAATTAGTACTGTGTTTGAAATATGTATAGGAGTCAAATCTTCTCCTGAATTTGCATTATTTAAACGCTTTCAAAAATGTTGGAGCTTCATTGATAGAGAAAAGTATGAACTCGCAATTTCATTTGATGATGTCACAAATTTAGTAGAAGATATAAAGCAAGATACAATCAACTATGCAAAGAAGTACCTAGAAGAACAAAGAGAAATAAAGCTAAGAGGGGATTATAAAGAATTTTTACAACTTGTAATTATGTATCTTGGTGCTTTCCCAGGAAGGGGATTCAGATTTATCAGGGGTCTGTCCAGAGGAAAATCTGGATCCGTTAAAGGACCCTTCACAAAATTGTTTATCCTAAAAAAGGACCCTTCACAAATTTTTTTACCAAAAAAGGGACAATTCACAAAATATTTTACCCTAAAAAAGGACCCTTCACAAAATTGTTTATCCTGAAAAGGGACCCTTCACAAAACTGTTTATTCTAAAAAGAGACCCTTTACAAAATTCTTCCCCTAAAAACAGACCTTTTGATAAATTTGTTTCGTTTTGAAAACTGATCTTCCATAGAATGAACAGGCTGCCTGAATAATGGCGTACTTTGCTGTATTTTTCTAAAAAGCTGATATTCAGTTTTTAAGTAGTTAAAGCTTTCTATGCATATTTGCGAGTTTAGCTTTATAAAGGTGAACCGTCATTTTAAAAATGAAATCTTAATTCTAATTTTATTTCACAAAATTACATTATTCAATATTTCACAAAAAAGGACCTTAGGCCCTACCTGAAAATTTCGGAAGAATTTAATTTTCACACTAAATTTAGATTCACAAAATAATATGTAGATTTTTCACAATTTCACAAAAATAGGACCCTATCTGAAAAGTCTAACACAGACCCTTGTTTAAGTCACCAAGTGCAATGCATCATGCCTGCTAGATCTCCAAAGTGATATATTGCCTCAAGATCTGGATGTTCAAGGCTCAATTTAAACTGACTTCAGAAGAGGAAGAAGGTATACATGTTGTGTGTGTTTTCAGAGTCCATGTATACTTGAAAGCTTGGATCTCAAGCTGCATGTGCCCCTTATAATGACTTGTTGTTCTCAAACCACTACTAGAATACTCATCAATAAATTTAGTAATTTCCAAGTCATCCTCACATAAATTTGCTAAACACTTGTGGTATTTATCAGGAGGACTTGGTTGGCTTGTCTTTATTTGATAGTTGTGTCAGCTTATTAACTAAAAGACACATGGTTAATGCTTTGCAGTATGATGGTAATGCAGGAAATCAAGCTAAAAAATTACTCTAAGCGAATCAGTATTGCTCTTCATTCATTCAAGAATAAAAACTTGGAACATTTTGTGACAGCCAAGTCAATAATGGTGTTTCAATTGTTGGAACTTCCAGTTGGATATTTTAAATTTGATCCTGACTTGTGGGAGTCAAGCGAGGACTATAAGCAGTCTAAAGAGATAATAAAATCCCTACAAGTAGTAAATGATCATGCTCAGTGTGCAGTTGCACTTATTCAAGAATACAGTGGTTTGATAACTCATGATGAAATGCAACTACAATTCCTGATACAAGTTGTTGAAGATCATCACAAAATGTACGCAGATAGCAGAAAAAAACTCTGTCTCAGCCTTTTCAAAGGCAATAAAATTTTAATGAATAATGAAAAGCTAATAATCTGTACAGTTAAGTAAATAAATTGTTAAACTTGAAGCAATAAATACATTGTAAGTACGTATTTGTTACAGTACAGCTAATATTCTTATTTTTGTCTAAGTTTATAAATTTTGAGTCAGTTGAGCTACCATTAAATATTAAAATTTATCGCTCAAACTTTTTATATAGTGTTTTTGTATCAAAAGGAAAAAATTAAAAGGGTGAGACTTATAAAAATAAAAATAATAAAAATCATGGCTTTTAAGCTCCACCCTAGTATTCATGTCGAATAATAATGTAAAAATTTAAATGAATGCAGGCAAACAATTAACTGTGAAACTTTTAAAAACTTAAAATAAGAAATCTGACCGAAAAAAAAAAAATTATAATAATTAACCCAAATATCAGTGAAGACTTTGCCAGGGAATCTTCCCAATGAAGATTTGAAAAAAGTATCTTTCGAGAGTTACAAGCAAAAACAAAGTGTATCTTAGCCACCTATATCCCACCATGCAAAAAATATCCCAACTACCTGCAATTCGAAATGCAAATACGAAAAAACAGTTCGACACAAAGGCGAAAAAATACAGTATAATTTTTATAAATATAAAAACTCATAAAAATATTAAAAAAAAAAAAAAAAAACTTACCAGAAAATGAACTAATAAATATTTTTTAACAAGCAGAAAAAAATCTAACACCGAAAGATAAAAAACTACAAAACCTTAAGAGTTTTGGTTAGCAGTTAAACATAAGACAGGTATACATTTTATTCATCTGTATCGGACAAATTTAGAGTTGTCTCTTAATAAATATCGTAATTTTTTGAAAATTAATCTAATTCTAGCAATTAATTTTTTTTTTTTTCAAAGCTTTATTATTTATAAATGATAATCAATAATAACGTTAAACTTAAAATCGATATCCAACTTTTACTATAAAGAATAATATTCCAAGATTCTATTACTAACGCATATATATCTTTTTTAAAAAAAATCCAAAACAGAATAATAATAATAACCCTTCATTATTAAAGCGTTTTAAAATAAATTAAGTAGGATAAAGAGACGAAACCTTTAAAATATTATTGTAGTTCAACGCAAGAAGAATATCGATAAATATAAATAATTTCATATCAGACGTAACTGGTTTTTACTCGTAAAAATATAAAATTATATTGGAAAATGGCCTCATAAAAACAAGTTGCGTAGGAATTCCTTTAACTTGTAAAAAAAAAGTGTACTTTAGAATTATATATATATATTTATTTATTTATTTTTCCAAAATAACAAAATTTAACTAAATAGTCCAGTATACATATATACATTTATATCACATTTTAAACTTGAAATAAATTCGTCAATCATAGTAACGCCATAAAAAGGGACACTTCCAAATAAAATTTCAAAATTAAAAGTGTTTATCGATCAGATCTTATAATTTTTACTACTCTATTAACACTTTTGATTTTTAAAATATATTTGGAAGTGTTTCTCATTATGGGTTTTCTACTGATATTTAAATTAAATATTTACTTTCAAACTCACACTTAATAATGTTTTAACGCCTTTTTTTGTATTTAAAAAAAAAAAAAAAGTTAGTTAAGGAATCTTGGAAAATTAGACTTTGAGGATAAAATGCTAGATTTTTTTTTTTTTTTTTAGGTTATTATTTTCATTATTATTATTATTATTATTATTATTATTATTATTATTATTTTTAATCACACATAGGTATTAAGGTATTAAAGTATAAGCATTTAAAAAATATATTTTTGTTTACAATTTGCTAGAAATTCAAGGAATTGCAACAAATGCGATATGTTTGAAAAAACATTTTGGAATTTGTTCGGTATTGCAAAATTAAATGAACATTCCACATACATTTTAATCACCATCAATAATTCTTAAGATTTTGCAGTTGTTTATCTTTTGAGGTTCAGTGTTTATCACAGTTAATACTTTTTACAAGTTGTTTGATAGTTCTTTTTATTATTATTATTATTTTGTTTTTCCACTATAATTATAAGATTTTACATTTACATAAATTACCTTTATTTTATGTTTTCTATTAATTGATTTTATTATTTTCATTTTTTGAACTTCAGTAGTGGTCTTATCTCATCGTAAGATGTATGGGGATACGCTACATTTTGTTTTTAATAGTAAAATTCGAAATAACTCACTGTTTCTAATCTGCATTAAAGGGCTTCCTTGACGATGTAGTCAATGATTTTTGGGCTAATATTTTCTGTTACCTTTCAGTTTTATGATTGATAGTGTCTTGCCTGTAGTCATCTTCCATTTTCATATTAAAATTAATATATACGCATTTATTAAAATTATTAATATTATTAATATAATTATTATTATTATTTTCAGTTTCATTTGAGCAGTTTACACAGTTAACATTTCCATCTCGCATTTCGCTTAAATTGAAGACCTAATACAGATGTATTATTTAAAATAATTTTGTTTATTTATTTATTTATTTATTTGTGACACAACAACAGCAAAAATGCAATTCTTCATTTTGAATTTGTTATCTAAATTATTTGATATACATACAGATTTGATCTGGTTTACTTAAATCATTAATCATTTTTAAATCTAATATTTTACTATTTTTTATTCAAATCCTAGAGTTTATCTCATTATTCATAATATTGTGGCTATATTCATACTAATTAGGATGATTATTTTTTAGAGAAAATTAATTTGAAATCAAATTACAAGCATATCTAGCCTTTTTTAACAATTTATATTATTTATATCTGAAAAGTGCTAGGTTAAAAAAACATGTATTCTAACTGTAAAAATGTATTTCAAAATGTTACATCACGTATTACTTCTCATAGTTTAACGTTTTTGTATAATATAACAAAAAATAATCTTTAATTAGTTTAAAAAAAAAAAAAAAAAAAAAAAAAAAAAAATGATTATCTCTTTGTTTGTCTAGCATTCTATGTGTCTGTCTATCTTTCAATCTCCAACTCTCACTCTCTCACTCTCTCTCTATATATATTACAATGCATGTTTAAGTAAGATCATTATCATCTATATATATAAAAGAGTAAACTCACTAATTCACTGATTCACTGACTCAACACGGTTGTGGCGATCCTATGGGAGATAGAGTCGCAATTTTTAGTGAGCAGATTGATTTTAGGACCCTGACGCTCACTAAGACGGGATTTTACGAAATACCCGCCCCCCCGTCCCCCCCCCGGGGGGGAGAAGGCAAAAATCACCTTTATAAGCATATCTCGGCTCCAAATTGCTTCACGGTGAAGAAATTGCAGATGGGGAGACTAGACTTGAATACAAAAAAATCATTTTCTGCGATTTTGGAATTTTGGATTTTTAGGGGGGGGGGGGTAGGGGGTTAAAATGAGATTTTTGGGGGCGCATAAGGCAAAAACACATTTATAAGTACAACTCGGCACCAAATTACTTCACAGTGAAGAAATTGCAGATGGAGAGACCAGGCTTGAATACGAAAAAATCGTTTTCTGCGATTTTGGAATTTTTGATTTTTAAGGAGGGAAGGGGGTGAAAATGATTTTCGGAGTTGCTGAAGACAAAAACACCTTTATAAGCATAACTCGGCTCCAAATTGCTTCACGAGGAAGATATTGCAGATGGGGAGACTAGACTTGAATACAAAAAAATCATTTCTGCGATTTTGGATTTTTGGATTTTTAAGGGGGAAAGGGGTGAAAATGATTTTCGGAGGCTCAGGAGGCAAAAACACCTTTATAAGCATAACTCGACTCCAAATTACTTCACGATGAAAAAATTGCAGATGGGGAGACTAGACTTAAGTACAAAAAAATCGTTTTCTGCGATTTTGGAATTTTGGATTTTTAAGGGGGGAGAGGGGCTGAAAATGATTTTCGAAGTTGCAGAAGGCAAAAACCACTTTTTTAAGCACAACTTGGCTCCAAATTGCTTCACGGTGAAGAAAATGCAGAGGGAGAGACTAGACTAGAAAACAAAAAAAATATTTTCTGCGATTTTGGAATTTTGGATTTTTAAGGGGGGAAGGGGGTATAAATGATTTTCGGAGGCGCATAAGGCAAAAACACATTTATAAGTATAACTCGGCTCCAAATAACTTCACAGTGAAGAAATTGCAGATGGGGAGACTAGACTTGAATACGAAAAAATTGTTTCCTGCGATTTTGGAATTTTGGATTTTTAACGGGAGAAGGGGGTATAAATGATTTTCGGAGGCAAATTTAGAAAAATACGGATTTTCGAGTAAAAGTAATAGCTCAAAGGTGTAAAAAAATAAAAATAATAAAATAATAAAATAAAATAAAAAAAACCGCCAAGCGTCTTCTTGAAAATATTAGCAAAAATTAATTTTTTGATTTTTTCCGATTTTTTTTTTGGGGGGGGGGAAGGGGGGGGGGCAAAAAAATAATAATAGTGTCAGATCGTTCAAAATTGGTACATAGAGGTTTTCGATACTTACAAATCGATTGCGGATATTCTCGAATTTGTAAAATTTATAGAAGGGTTGGGAAGGGGGGCAGTATGGGTGGGGGGCTATGGGCAAAAACAAATAGAATACAGTTAGGCCGTTCAAAATTGGTACAGATAGGTTTTAAAGGCCTGCAAGTCGAATGGGGATATTTTCGAAAGTGTAAAGTTATTAGAAGGGGCGAGAAGGGGGGAGGGGAGGGGGGAAATAAAAATAGACTTAGATCGTTCAAAATTGGTATATAGAGGTTTTCGATACTTACAAATCGATTGCGGATATTTTCGAATTTGTAAAATTATTAGGAGGGGCGGGAAGGGGGGTGTGGGCAAAAACAAATAGAAATACAGTTAGGCCGTTCAAAATTGGTACAGATAGGTTTTAGAGGCCAGCAAGTCGAATGGGGATATTTTCGAAAGTGTAAAGTTATTAGGAGGGCCGGGAAGGGGGGAGCGTAGGGGCAAAAAAATAGAATAGAGTTAAATCATTCAAAATTGTAATATAGAGGTTTTCGATACCTACAAATCGATTCCGGATATTTTCGAATTTTTAAAATTATTAGGATAGACGGGAGGGGGGAGAAGGGGGGAAATAATAGAAATAAGAGTTAGAGCATTTTGGGAATTTTTTCCGAAGGCAGTGAGAACCCGGTGCTACATTTTTCCTAATAAGATTTTTTTTTCTGTTTTTTTTTTTTTTTTTTTTTTTTTTTTTCACATGATAAAAATTAATGCAATTTTGAGAATTGAGTAATTATAGCGATTCATTTAAAAATAGGGACCAGCGAAGCGGTCGTTGCCTGCTAGCATAATATATAATGGTGAATTTAGATGGTTTGGGGCATAAGGCCATATGATTTTGCAATGGTGCTTTGCTTACGTAGAGAGTTCGACATTAGAGTAAAAAAAAAAAAAAAAAAAAAAAAAGGTTGCGTTTACTGACGTTTCCCAGGCACACTTACATTAATCTCAATGGCTTAATCGACGTTAGTCTCGACGTTATTTGCTATGTCGAACTAGTCACCTTCCGCCTGCAACATTTGGTAGCAAAATAACATAGACATTGAAAAGAATTTAAAATTATACTTATGTAGAGTTATTTATTTATTTTTAAATCGTATTTTGCCTTTAGTATTTATTATTTTTAATAAATATAATTAATTTTCTTACAAATTTGAACGCACGCATGCGTATATCAATATTTTATTCAAAAAATATTATTGAAATGTGTCTTTTTGAAAAAAAATATATATATATATATATATATATATATATATATATATATATATATATATATAATTTATACTTTGGTTGAACATCTCTGCTTTAATAATAATTCTGCTGCGAAATATAAAGAAACAAAATAACCAAGTAAATTCTTAAAATTAAAAATTGAAAAAATATATATATATATATATATATATATATTTCTCTAAATTCTATTAAAATTCATACGTATTTATTTTTCTTCAAATGTATTAAACAAATATACTTAATTCGTTTATTTCGTGCTAAAACAAAGCAATAATAAAATTCCCGAATGTTGCCTAATTTTGATAAATTAAAACTGAGTTTTTTCAAATGTTTGTAATTTAATTGAAATCAAAATGAGCCTTATTTATTTATTTATTTTTTTGAAAGTAAAATAGAGTTAAAGGCAATCTACAAACAGAATGTTTTATAAAATCCATTTAAATTAATGTTTCGAAATGCACAGTATAAATTTAATTTTATAAAATAAATTAAATTCCTCTTCTTTGGAATGTGTTTTTGTTTGCGTTAATCAGATATTATCTTGTGTTTTTTATAATAGATTTCCTTCTCTAGAAAATACTGATGCATTTTAATTGGGTTTAAATATATGAATAAAAAAAACGCTCATTGTATATGTATATATATATATATATATATACAGGGTGATTATAAAATAAATATATATATACTCCGATATATGAGACCATAGCTGTCATACCGTTCACAGTAACTGAATAAAAATTTGGTGGAAGGAATTCTGAGGTATGCGCTCAAGAATTATATAAAAAACAACGGTTAAACTCTAACAGTTACGGTTACAGTGACAAAATTTCAAAAATTTCAAATGGTAACGCCTACCTTTTTTTATTGAAATGGAATCTTCATAGCAAAAAAACATAAATAGCGTTGCAACGGTACCTCTAGCACGAGAATCAACAGCGCTAGCAGGCTAAGAAAAAAATAAAGAAAAAACGACTGTTATGTGCCTACCAGTGCACGACTTTCATTTTTTTAATGACGTCACATTTCACACTGAGTCTTTGGTTCAGAATTCACACTAAAGTCTACTGATTCTGCTTCGAAACGAAAAGAAGGGATCAAGGTATCACTAATTTCGTGTAAGGCTACTGAATAAAGGCTTTAATTTCGTTGTAAGTCGTAAGACGCCGTCATGGCTGACGTCATCACAGTACGTGAAAAACAAGGCATTGTAAAATGGCAATCAAAATCGATTTTGATGATGATAATGATGTTTCCCAGTAAACGGTAAATTGTTCACAGAGCAAGAAAGCAAGATACACATCACGCATTTCACAATGCCTTATTTTTTAATTTAGTGTGATGACGTCACTCATGACGGTTTCTTACAACTAACAACGAAATTAAAACCCTTACCTACATGAAATTAAGAATACCGTGGTCTATTCTTCTCGTTTCGAAGCAGAATCAATAGACTTTAGTGAGAGCCGAAGACTCAGTGTGAAATATGACGTCATTAAGAAAATGAAAGTCGTGCTCTGGTAGGCACATCACAGCTGTTTTCTCCTTTTTTTCTTAGTATGCCCAGCGTTGGTGATTTTTATGCTAGAGGTACCACTCCAACGCTATTTATGTTTTTTTGCTATGGAGATCCCTTTTCAATAAAAAAAAGTATGGTGTTGCCATTTGGAATTTTTGAAATTTTGTCACTGTAACCGTGACTGTTAAAGTTTAACTGTTGTTTTTTATACTGAGCTTGAGCGCTTACTTCATAATGTCTTCCACCAAATTTTTATTCAGTTTCTCGGAACGGTATCGTAGCTATGGTCTCGTATATCGGGGTTGTTTTTTTTCTAATCACCCTGTATATATGCATATACATAATTGTTTTCAGTGATATACCGTTTTAAAAAAGTATTGCATTCTTAAATGTTTTCAAAATATCAGAGTACTTTAAAATTTTCATAATTCGTGTAGATATCATATAACCAATGTATATTGTTTCATTCTGATTTGTTAAAAATGTATGCTTTCTCACATTTTTGTCGAAAAATTTGTTTGAAATTTAAATATTGATGCAATCTTGTGACATAGATTTATGTAAATGAATTTTTTTAATAAAAATAAAACTTTGTTATACGGAATTTTGTGGTAGTGACTTTTACAGAAAAAAAAAAAAAAAATGCCTGAACCTGAACATCTAGTAATTCAACCTTACTCATTTCATAGTGAATTTTTCAAATATCAGTTTCATGAAATTGCATGAAAGTCTATGGACGTTAGAGCGCGAAATAACAGACAGACATGCAGACAGATAAACCGAAGTCATAAACAGTTTTCAACTTTCTTGGGAATAGTTTAATATAATATTTGTATGATGTTAACCCTTTAACGTTCACTACTTAATTTATTTTAAAAATTACTAAACTAATTGTAAAAATGGCTTTTAGTCACATAGCTGATCATAAATATTTAAAAAATTAAAAAATAACATAGTTCCCTTGCGATATATTTTTGGTTTGAAACATCTATACGTTAACCTTATTAATTTAAATTAATATTTAATTTAATAAATAAAACACTTTATAAGTATACGCTATCGACTACAAAAACTCGTAAAAGTTGTTTCAGATGAAAATAATATTCCAGCTCTTCTTTAAATGAAAAAAAACTAGACATGAATGCATCATCAAACCACCAATTTGCACTCGCGCACACTAAGAAACTTCAAGTGACTTATGCATTTAGCTTCCTTTGAAGCATTATTTGTTATATTTTGGAATAGTGCTGCTATCTATCAAACAGAAAAGGAACAAGAGTTTTAAACCTGATTAAAATAAGGGGGAAATGTTAAACTACTGAAAAAAAAAAAAAAAAAAAAAAAAAAAAAAAAAAGAAATATTAAATTATGTCAAATGTTTGGTTTCGCTGCGAAACCAGTGAACGTTAAAGGGTTAAAGACATAGTTTCGAAGCCTCTTCTAGTGGGATTGACGCATGGACAATTTTTTCTAATAAACTAAACTTGCATATTGAGGTTTCATAAAAATTTTAAAACGCGTAACATTTTTGAAATAAATGAGCTAAATTTTTTCTTCAAAACATAGTATTACTTCGTACATTATATTTTGAAAAAAAAATTTATTCAAATTTTACACTTAATTCTAATGCGTAAATAATTAAATTACGCTTCAATCTTTTAATAATACCCAGTTTATGTTAAAGTTAAAGAGCCTTACGAGATAGTTTAGAATATCAGTTAAAGTTTTGATTGATATATTTTTGTTTTAAGATAATTTTTATTATTAGCGTTGCCTTTGCTTTCATTCATAAACAAAAAAACTGTAACATTAACTATTTAAGATAGCTCAGAATATGTTAGTGACTTTTTAAAAACAAATTCATGAATTTCAAATATTAACACTGTATTTAATTGATTGGCATAGGTGGACTCAGTTCTACGTCATATGGATGTTGTCATAAATTTCTAGTGTAGAATATATTATATTCATATTTTAAGCGAAATGAATATGACCAAACACATGGCACAATAATAAAATGGAATCCCCGCCTAATAGGCTACCCACCATTCAGTGAGATATATTTCTAATCTTTTAATTTATTTTATTGGGGTCAATTTCGTATTTTAGTTTTCATGCTACTATTTCCAATTCAACAGTCACCAAAATGCATATTTATATGGAATATCGCTCAATTTTGCTATGTTGATAAAATCCTAAATTTAAAATAACTTACAAAATTTTCCTATTAGAATATTTGTAAGCGTTCAAACAAGTATCATAAATGTTATTTTGAAGTTCTCTGATATATTTATGATCCACAAAATGGACGTTTATTCTCAATTTTGCCTTATTCTGCCATGTAAAGTAAAACGTAAATTCCAAATAATTTGCGAAATTTTTAAAGTAAAACATTCATAGGCAGGTATGTTCATGCCAGTATCCTATATAATATTTCATAAGTGATTTGACATTTTTACTATGAAAATAACCCTCAAAACCGACGTTTATTTGAAATTTTGCCGTATTCTGAATTGTTAAGAAATTCGTAAATTTTGAATAATTTGTGAAATTTTCAGAGTAGTATGTTTATAGTTAATGGTGTTCAACCCAGCATTGAAACTAATATTTATTATCTATTCCTACATCTTTAAGATATAAATATTTATTTTCATGCACGTTTAAAAGAAATTTTGCCCTATTCTTCCATGTTAAGAAAATCGTAAATTTCGAATAACTTCTGAATTTGTTTAATTAAAATGTTGCAAATGAATAGGATTATTGCAAGCGTCATAAAAAAACTTTTTCGAACTCTCTGCAATTATTTATTCGTGAAATATTGTGTACACAGACTAAAAAACTAACATAATAACGGAATAACAAACTAACAGACACCCTTCAGACAGAAACCATATTTTTGGATTCCTCACGCCTCAAAACATGTAAAAAAGTAAAAAAAAAAAAAAAAAAAACGAGGTTGAAAATTTTGTGTATCTATATATATACATATTTATCTAATTTTTTTGGTTCAATCGTAAAAGAAAAAAAAGTTGTGTTTAAATCGAAATGCATTTTTTTTTTTTTTTTTTAAATAATCACAATTACGCTTCCTTAAAATGTGAAAAGTTTACTGTAAAAGGATTTCTTTTTAAAAAGATAGCAAATCGTTCTTACAATCTCTATGTTTGGTTTAATATTCATTTTACTTAATGATTCTGGATAAAGTTTTAAGATAGTTTTCATTAATTTAAACGATGGCGGACTTCCTAGCTTTTTTTTTTTATTTTTTATGAAACTTTTTTTTTTTTTTTTTTTTTGTATTCCTGTAAGTGATAAGTTGAACAAATATATATAAAATAACATAGTTCATGCGAAATATTTTATACAGACATATATGGTATTAGTTATTAAACTAATAATCAGTATACAAATGAAAATAATTATAAATCTATTATAAAGTAATAAATTATTAAATACTCTAACATAAATAGAACATACTGAATAAGAATGCTCTTTTTAGTATTAAAAAAGTGATTTATCATAATTTAGCTAATAAAGAAGGTAAGTGTAATTGAACTAATAACATTGCTCTGCATGGAAATTGATCCCAACACCATTTTTGAAAATTTATATGTAAAGAGTCCTCCTGAATCCATTTTGCCCTATCAACCACCGTTTCTTAGGGACGTCCTCATATTTTTATCACTTTTTGGTAATTTTATGTTTATATATTTGATTGGTAGGGGAGGAAAAGATTATTGTGACTGTTAAATATCTTGGGAGGGGCTACAGAGGGGAAAAAATCTAAAACGCGAACATTTGTAGCAAGAGGTCCTATTTTAGTATAAGGAGCTATAATAAAATATTTTGTACCGTATTTTCTGGCCTGTAATCCGCAGGTCTGTTAAACCAGTTTTACATTAGGAATTTTATATAACAGACAAATATATTTTTAAACAAGCTTTTATTTCATAAAAATATATCATTGTATGTAAATTAAATTTTTTTTAGTGTGAAACAGAATTATGTTACTTATGGTTCATAGGCCGGAAAATACAGTACACGTGTAACGTTTATTGCGATAAATTAAATCAATGGTTTATTATTATTATTATTATTATTACTGTTATGATTATTATAATTATGTTTATTATTAGCGCAGAAATAACGAATTATTAAAGTTGCACAAATTTTAACTATTTTGATCGTAAAATCTGCTTCTTTGGTTGATTTTACTCACTAGTGTTTAATTGATTCAAAATTTATCCTCTGCAATGGATGCGATAAATGCCACTGGCACACATTTTTGACAAAGCAAAGTAAGGGAATTCCCAAGACACCGATATTCATGAATACGCAAATTCGCCTTTGAATTTCTTTATTCTTTATTGTTTTGTATCTTTATTGTTTTCTTTATTAAACAAGAATTTTCGTTCTCCATCTCCGATGTTTTAAAATAGATTTATTTTATTTATTTATTTTATTCGTTTGTCGTTGTTATTGTATATAGATTTACCCGAAGTGTAAAAGCTAAATATTTTGTACTTAATTTTTGTGTTCTGTTTGTTACCTCATGCAAATGTTTAAAACTGACTGGACCTTAAACTGCATAGAGATAAAATAATCAACTTTTTTTTTTTTTTTTTTTTTTTTTTTTTAAATAATATTTCGATTGAGCTAATTGCAGAACCATGTTTTTAAGCATTGTGATTCATTTTATGTGAAAATAATTATGTCATACTTTTTAAATATTAATATGAATTTATTAAGATTTTTAATAGTTTAAAACATTTTCAAAACATTCAAAACACTCATTTTCAACACATTCAAAAAATATCATGGATTACGTTTGGCTTTCTTAACTGTATCTTGGAAAGAAATTAAAAACACGCATGTTATCTATTGTGAAGATATACATAAAAGTTTTAAATATAATTGTAACTTTAGCAGGCCTCGCAACGTTTCTAAAATTTTACCTTTGTTTTATTATTTTACTACCAGCACCGTCAATAATAATAATAATAATAATAAAAAAAATCCTTAAATGTTTTTGACTGTTTTTATTCTAAAATATTATGTTTAAAAGTATTGTTTTAAAATTGTTGTGGCAATATAATAAAATGACCCTAAAATTTTAGAAAATCTACAAGGCCTGTGTTAGTATCTTCAATTTTCGGACTCTCACATCTCAAAAAAAAAAAAAAAAAAAAAAAAAAATATATATATATATATATATATATATATGTATGTGTGTGTACAGAGTGCAAGTTCAAAACTTTTTCGAATGCTCCAACTCCAACTCCGGCATTATTATTGAAAAAATTCAATGTGGCTGAGAGTTGCAATATATAGACGACACTCAATTGAAAAATTCACTTCATTTTCAAAAAGTACACGCAAAAGTTTAGTTTTTCTTTTTTTTTTTTTTTTTTTTCTTTAGTTAAATGTAGGGAAATATCAGACTAATATAAATATTTATTACATCCCTCATTTGGAATTTAAATTTCCTAACCATTTACGAATTTTGCATAAAAATATATTTTAAATGAAGCAATTCGTTTTACATAAAACAAAAGATAAAAACTACTAAATTATCCATATTTACAAATGGGAGTATAAATGTATTTATGTTTAATCCCATGAATTTCATAAGATTACAACTTAATCTTTCCATAAGAGAATTTATTTGGGTATTACAGTAAACACAGAACTTCACATAGATACTTGATACGTTATGTAGCTATTTAAAAGAAAAAAAAAAATTATTATTGAGAAAAAAATAACATATCATAAACATTTTACATCGTTTTGATCTTTTAAAAGTGATTAAAGAAAAAATAACTGAATAGTTAAAATATAATTATAGTTTTGAAAATATATTAATCCCATAAGATTTCTATCAATAATCATTACTGAATAATTGTCGCTCTCATAACAAACAGGTGTAACTCGAAAATACTAACTTTTCAGATACAAATAATAAATCCTTTCTAACTAGGCATCAAATCGGGTTTTGAGTTACAACACTATGCCCTATTCCACTTTCAGCTTTATAAGAAAATAAGGAAAGAAAGAAAGAAAAAATAGCTTTACAACGGCAGATACTGGATATGGATCTTCAAAACTTCACGAATCCATACTAGATACGATATTGTGATAAGAAAATGCCAGTTGGCTATATTTACAACCATTTATCTTTTGACTAGGCAGATGCGCGAGTGTGTATTATGTACGGGATTTGTTTTATTATCATTCAGTTTTATAACTGCCAAATAGATATCCCTTTGAAAAAGTTTCTTGATTTTCTCATATACTAGAACGTTCAAAATACTTGTGGGCAGCAGCAAATATTTACAAACAAGGATGCAGCAACATAAAAAAATATTTTGTTGTTTAAATGAAAAAAAATTAATAAGTATATATGTATATATATATATATATATATATATTATTATTATTATTATTATTATTAGAAAAAAATAAAAAAAAATAAAAAATACTTAACTTTATAAAGCCCATTAAAAAAAAAAAAAAAGTTTTTACTAATAAACCTAACTTGTATAAAAATTGCATTCTAAATTGCTGTTTGTAAAAATTCCAACACCATGAATAAATGCGAATATCAGAATTATAATTATTGGGCACATATATCAGAGTAGGAAGAACAATTGATAAAAATTGCAGGAAATTTGGAGTAATATGTACTGAGAAAACAGTACATAAAGCAACGATTTCTGTGAGAAATAGCAGCACTTATCTGCCTTAGGCATTGAATCAAACAGCGATTAGATGTCATGTACGGGTAGAGCACTTAATGAAGCTTCAATATGATGCAGCAATTCATCGATCGTAGTTACTGGTAAGTGGTGGAGAGCAACTCACTTTTCAAAGATTAATCAATCATTTTCATTGGTGCGAGATCAGGAGAACGCGCTAGCCGGAGCAACGGTTAAACACATTCTGTATAAAGGAAGGTTCGCACAATACAGACAAATTCGGTCATACATTATCCTGCGCTACGCAGACCTTGGATAGCAGACCTTGAAATACCGGGCTTTAACTCACCAGAAATTTAATGGTTGCTGTTTAGAGTGCCGAGAATGCGAACAAGAGGTAATCGAGACGTGTATCCAATGGAACCCCAGACCATCTTTGCAGCTGATGGACAGCGTGACGATGTCAAAGCCCAGCTGGCAATGTGCATTATTCACGAGAACGTTAAATACGGATAAGGCAATCTTAGTGCTGTAAACAGGATTGTGATTTGTCTGAAAGGTGATTTCACGCAATTCCTGCGTCCAAGTTCGTCGTTGATCATACATTAAAGGCGCCCATATCAGTTTTGCAGTTTTGAGGTTAATCAAAATTTTGGTAGCCGCATACTGTGTCACCACCTGGAGTGATGGTATGCGGTACTATCGGATACACGTCTTGATCACCTCTTGTTTTCATTCCCGACACTCTAAATTTCAGCCGTTACATTTCTGACGAGTTAAGGCCCGTCGCTCGGCCCTATATTCAAGTCCTGCAAAGAGTGAAAATTAAGCAGGACAATGAACAATCGCATGTTGTCCGTATAGTCCGGACATTCCTAGATGCAGAATATGTTCGACTGTTGCTCTGGCCAGCGCGTTTTCTTGATCTCGCACCAATGAAAATGACTTTTTAACCGTTGAAAAGCGACTGCAACCCCCACTACTCACCACTAACTACGATCGATGAAATGTGGCATTGTGTTGAAGCTTAATGAAGTGCTATACCCGTACATGTCATCCAGTCGCTGTTTGAATCAATGCCTAGGCAGATAAAGGCTGCTATTGCTCACAGAAGTCGCTGCTTTTTGTGCTGTTTTCTCAGTACATATTACTCCAAATTTCCTGAAATTTTAATCGTTTGTTCTTCCTACTGTAATGTATTTGCCCAATAAATATAATTCTGATATTCGCTTTCTTTCATGGTGTTGCATTTTTTACAAACAACAGTGTATATTGGAAAATAAAGGAATATCATTTCGAAAGAAAGCTTTTTGAAAGAACATACGGGTGAGTAGGACATAAATTAGCAAATATTCTAAAATATTCTATACAATTTCAAGTTAGAAAAGTATATACACAATATGTTTTACTAGAAACGAGTGTCCGTTATTACAAATTTTGAACACAATACATTTTTACATATAATTGTGCATACGAACATGTTTACTAATTTTTCTTTATACACATATAGAATTGTATTCAAATAATTAATTTTTTTGTTAGCAAAGAATACTTATTCAATCTTTTGATATTCATTCATTTAAGGAAAAAAAAATGGAAAACAAGCTGAACCTGGAGATCTATGGTAAGATACGGTGTATATTAATACGCATTTTTCAGAAAAAATCATGATGCTTACTTAGTCACTTAATTTTTTGTTGTTATTAAATTCTAGCTATATCTTTATGAATAATGCATCACTTATTTCCTACATGGTGCTTAAACGAAAAGATAAAGCTTTTTACGACATGATTTGATTTGTAAGATACTACTGATTGCAAGTAATTCAATTTCTGATATTTTCTTATGCAAGAAAAGCTCTTACTTATAGCTTTACTTTCATATTTAAAGTCCCAGAACGCAGCTACACATTCATTTTGAAGCTTCAAAATTTTTTAAATGTGCGAAAATGTATGTATTTGGTGTTAAAACTGTTAAATTTTTAAGTTATATATATATATTTTTTCTATACAGTATTATTTATAAAATATCGGCAGAAATTAGAACTTTAACTTATTTTTAAATATATTAATATGTATACGGTCGACTCGCGATTTAACGAACAAAACGGGATCTCGTCAAGTGGGATATTCAATCAAATGGTCGTTAAATCAAAAGTTGCAAAACTAGTTGTTTATCATGCAATAAAAAAAAAGTGTACAATATAGCATTATTATGTAATTAAAAGCTATTGATTTACATATTTTAGAAAATACCTTAATAAATTAATTACCTTTATTTTATTTTTAAATTTTTATAAGGAAATCATATAATGATTCTATTAAGTTGTTATAAATAATTTTAATAACATCGGCTCATTAATAACATAATCGGCTCAATAATAACATCGGCTGTTAAACAGATGTCACATTCGGAGGACGAAGTTCAATCTTTATTGCATTTAAATTTTCAATTTCTGGTATATATGCTCTGCAGTTATCGACGATTAGTAGAATATTTCTTCCTTTATTTCGATTTTGATTTGAAATAATTTGATTGATTAATTTGATTTTATTTTTTTTCTAGGTTCCTGATCCACTTTTCAAAAAATTTCCGTCATCCATGCCTTACGATTCGACTTGTAAGGTACAGGCAATGATTTGATTCCCTTAAAATAACGTGATTTATGATAATTTCTTATGACGAGCAGGGGAAGTTTTTCGGTTCCAGACATATTAGCCGAAACTAAAACTGTTAATCTTTGTTTTGCGCTCATCCCTCCTGAACATGTTTTATTTTTTTTTTAACTAAATATCTCTCATGTAGCGACTTATGAAATAGACCATTTCATCAGAATTAAATATATCTGCTAGATTGTACTCGTTCATGAGATTTTTCAATGTTGAATTTCTCCATTGACTCACTGTTGCAAGGTTTATAGAAGAACATTCTCTGCACAGCTTTATGGGGAGTAATCTTTTTCACGTCTTGAAATTTTGCAGCCATTAATTTGAGGCTTTGAACTTTTCGTTGACACTGAACGTTTCATCAAATGCTTGAGCTTTAGCCTTGAACACTATTGACGATTGGCATATTCTTTGACAGAATACGCTTCATCTATTCAATAAAAGTCTTCTCCAATCGACGGTATATTGCCATTTTGTTATGCAATCGTTTTAGTAATTACTGCTTATTATGGGTAGGTATACTTTTACAGCATCTTTTTTTTTTTTTTTTTTTTTTTTTTTTCCCTCAACCATTATTTCTAAACCATTCATTTTTCTTTCTCTCTTAACCATTTTTTGTATTTCTTAACCGTCACTTTAAAGAAATTTTCACCTTCATATCGAGGGATGTAGACGATAGTTTACTCACAATACGAACCATTGATTGGAATGACAAAAAGAAAGGAAGACTTTTTAAGCTCAAATTTAAAATAGCATGTTTCAAATAATTTAATTAATGTGAAAAAGCCGAAATTATTTCCACTCCCGACATTGTTTATTATTGTCTTTTATATGTTTGTACTTTACAATTAAATATTTGTATTTTAAAAACTCATTTCTATACAAATAGGTTTGAAGTGATCAACTATTTTGTAACAGATAAATTATTTAATTAATCAAGAACGTTAACAGAATAAATGTACTGGAATTTCATACTAAATTTCACGTTCTCTGAAAATTAGTTTTGCATAACATTTAATTAAATTTGTGAAACATTTATCATAAATAAACATTTTCGAGTTTCCATAATTTAAACGTTGTTTATATAAATTAATCTTTAAAATTCATTTTCATGTTTCTGACACTACTTACTAAGTATCGTGCAAAGGTAGAGTTATTTCCTATGGATGCAAAATAACTATGTATATATATATATATATATATATATATATATATATATATATGCACATAAACGCGAAATAAATAAATAAATAAAACTTTTTAACCTATACATTTTTTTCCAATTTCTCATTTTGGTGTCTGTTTTTGTTTTTTGTTCAAATGGAAGGCTGGAAAACGTATAACATCTCGATAAGAAAGAAATTTCGCTATACGCATAATACATATTCTGCTTTTGTCATATTTTTTCCGTTTTTTAATATTCAAATACGGTGGTAAAATACATTAAATATAAATTTGTTTTAAAGATTTTGTGTTATAAAGGATTATAAATATGTTCACAAACCTCTATTTAAAAACGTGCTTACCCCTTATACGTATATTGATATAAGTAAAAAAAAAAAAATGATTACAATAAATAATAAAATATACATTAATTTTGCAAAATATGTCATAGTGCAATAATCTATAGCGGCATACAATAAATGTTATTTTTATCCATGTATAACTTCACGCAAATTAACACAATGCTGTAAAAATATATGAATTTATATTACTACGAAGAGTTAGTTTTTATCCTTTCTATATTTTGTTATCTAAAATATAAGTAAGCAAATTAACTGGATAAAATATTTGGCCTAATAAAGCAGGTAAATGTCATTATCTGATCATTGATAAATAATCTTAAATAATCTTTCATAATATACTAAATAAAAATATAAAATAGTCAGAAAAGCCTTATGTAATCAGGAATTACTTCTGTAAGTGAAGTATAGTATTGTATAAAATACTATAAAAAATATAACAGAAAGAACAAAATATAAGAGAGGAATGTACAAAACTACTAAAATTTATCTAATAAATATGTTACATATTTATTTCGATAGAGAATTCGATATGCAGCAGCTCTCTGCATGAATATTAAAAAATACAGAGGTCTGGAATATAATTTTGAACATTTTATGATAGAAATATAAATGTTATGAGGAAATTAACATGTTATTTGACCTAGATATGCTTTTCGTATGTATTTAATATGATGAAATTAAGTTACATTTCGGGTTAGGCTTCACTGACAACAAGGTTTTTGAGCTTGAAATAATGTGATATGTATAATAAAGTATCCCAATCGTCACCTTATATTTGACCCACAACATAAAAGTAGAATAAAAAAAAAAAAAAAACAATAATAATAATAATAATGCGAGCTAATACAATTCATATACTAGCATTTGAATTTTATACGTTATTATAGCAGTATTTTTTTTTCTGTATAAAAACGAAATTTCTAGCAAAATTTATTCGCGCTAACATTCGGCAGCGTTAAAATACTTACGGAAATGATTGTGATTTTATAGAATAAATACATTATGTTGGCCATTTTTTATGTTAGTCATATGGCTAAATGGTGCAACTAGACCGAACCTCTAACTTAATTACCCTCTTATGTGCTATTCAAGAAAAGAGTTGGAATTCCCTGCGTTAATATCCACGATCTTTCTGCAACATACATTTCAGTTTCTTCTAATAAGGATATTATTTATATCAAATGCAAAAGCGTGACTCTGGATAAATATTTTTATATATCCTAAGTTACGATATTTTCAAAACAAAAAAGTTTACGCGGTGTGCGCAAGTTCTCAAGTACGTTTTTAAACATTTAATTTCTTCCTAAATAATTAAATTTGTATTTTAAAATTAAAAGAAATAATTTTATTTGGAATAATAATAATTAATTCATTTAACAAGTAAAATTAAATTTTAAATTTATTTTTTTCCAATTAAAGAGAGCGTTATTTTCTATAATATTCTCTAAAATTAATTCATTCTTGTAAAGCTCTAATTAATTAAATTTATATTTTTACTTAAGGTGAATATATTTATAAATAAATACATATTCCCATTTTTTGAACAACATAGGTTTCAAATCTCATCTACATCAATAAAATCAGACTTTGGTCTCTAAAGTTGTGAGAATCAAACAATTTTGCAAAATCTGCACGTTTCACACACCATGAAAGGCGAAAATGACTTCAGAATTTTTTTTTCCTGTGTGTGTGTTTCATGGTGCCTGTATTTCTGTAACTCTAATTTTGTCCGGGCATCAGTTGAGAACGGTTTGAAGGATCTTAATGCCGCATGGCAGAAACTTAGATCTGTACCCAACTTAAAATTATATCTGTCACAATTTTCGAAATTCCCCTCCGTTTCCCCTTGGGATACGATATCAAAAACACGTTTGTAAGAATAACTCGGCTCCAATTTTTTTCACAGCAAAGAAATTGTACATGAGGAGACCAGACATGAGTACAAATGAAACACTATCTGTGATTTAAGATTCTTCGATTTTTAAGGGGAGGGAGGGAGAAAATTGATTTTTGGCGGCAAATTTCCCAAATTTCAAGTTTATGAGTAGAATTCTACCAAAAATGGAACAAAGATGTTTAAAAAAGCTATCCGGCTTCTTTTAGAATATTTCCAAAAAACACAGTTTTGGCTTTTAAGATTTGCGATTTTTAATTTTTTTTTTTTTTTTTTTTTTTTTTTTTGGGGGGGGGGGGGGTACTAGGGGGCAAAATCTGGACATCCCTTTTAGCGCTAAATTTGTCTTCAAAAATTTATGAGAGCCCCATTCCTTGCTTGCGGGGGACAGAAGTTAAAAACACCTTTGTAAACATAACTCGGTTCCAAAATACTTCATAGTGAAGAAATTGACTATGAGATGATTACACATGAGTACAAATAAAACATTATCTGCGATTTATTGAAAATAAATAAATAAAAATAAAAATAAAGTGAGGGAAGGGGAAAATCAATTTTTGGCTGGAAATTTTGCAAATTCTTTATTTTTGAGTAAAAATACCAAAAATTGAACAACGATTTTGAAAACAGCCACACGTTTTCTTTACGATATTTCCAAAACACGATTTTAGTTTTTTTGCGATTTTATTTTATTTTATTTTATTTTATTTTATTTTATTTTATTTGCGGGGGGCTAGTATGCGTTACGAAGGGCAAATTCGAGACACCACTTTTAGTGCAAAATTTGTCCTGAGAAATGTGTGAGAGCTGCGGTCTCAAAGTTTGGTACTTGCATTGTTTACATGTATCCGACCCCTAAAGTAACGGGATTTATTGATATCACCCCTTTCCCCCTGGAGGTCAGGAAGGAAAAAAAAGTTTGTAAATATAAGTCGGCCCGAAATTACTTCAAGGTGAAAAATTTGCACATGAGGAGAATAGACTTGAGCATAAATAAAACATTATGTACGACTTTGGAATTCTTGATTCTTACAAAAGAATATTTTCAAAATAAAACATTTTTTTCGGGGGGGGGGGGGATTACGAAGGAGAAATTTTGAGTCCCCAGTGTTAGCGCTTAATTTGTCTTCGGAAATCTATGGGATCTGCGGGATTTCACCCAACTTCCAAAGTACCCTCTGAGGAAGGGGAAGTAAGAAACGGGTAGGTTGCTGTCGAAGGCAATGGGGAGCAGGCATTCTCAATTTGCGATTGAGAAAAACCTCTACCTAAAATAGCGGAAACTTTAGCGTAGGTTATTAATAATTATATAGGATTCTGACAACTCATTTAAATATGACCCAGCGAAGCGGGCAAAGCCTGCTAGTTTAATTATATAAATAAACCAATTTATTTGTCTAAATTGCTTTCTAATGTAAACATAAATTTTGAAATATAAATTTACTGGTATTAATAGATTTTTGCTCGCTTAATGATATTTTCCTGGCGCAATAAAAGCAATTTCGTTTGGCATCCTTTATGACGCCAAGCCTTTTTTTTCTTTTGGATAATGAATTACTTTTTTTTTTTTTTTTTTAATTTTCCAGCTTAATCATTCTTTTGTCGCTAGAATTGAAATATGTTTTTTTTTTTTTTTTTTTTTTTTTTGTGTGTGTGTGTGTCTGATTTGCCGAACGCAATTCAGCAAACTTTGCTTCATTAGATTTCACTTATCGCTTGGCTACTGGCATACGAAACGTCTGTCCTAATTTTCTTTGAACCTCTCTGGCATGTAGATTCAACGACGACCACTTATGTGTCTCACGTGATAATTCATCTTACTTTTTTTTCTTTTGATAGCATTAAAGTAAAAACTTGTGTATAGGAAATGCCTCCTATTATTTTTGTTAAACATCAAATATTTCAAAAGTACTTTGGGACAAGCCTGGTTCATTGTGGTCTACATTGTACTCTTTATGTATATTATGATCATTGATATACACCAAACGCATTTGTAGTTTTTGCCCCATCAAAAATTTCTCAAGTTTATTTTACCTATGTAAGAAGAAGTCCGTATATGAGTTCAGAATAACACTAATTTTGAAAAGCATCTTTATATACAGATATATTTACTATTTGCTGAAAGATGTAAGGACGAATTGTGGAAGCCTAGTGATGAAGTGCCGCCTTCGTCTTTCATATTTAAAATGTGTTGTAAGTGTAAGAGGATAAACCCTGAGACTTTAATGTTAACAAATATTTAATTAAATCTCTTTAGTGGAAAAAATTGGGCTACTTCTTAATGGTATAAAAATATAATTAATACTTCAATTCAAATATAACAAAAAACCTTATATTACCCAAAAACTTTCAGAAACGTAGTTACATAACGGCGTGAAGCTTCTCTATTTCTCTTTATAATCTGAGCGGCATTTGACTGTTACCTCACCCCTTTCAAAACTTCTCAAAACTCGTGAAACTCCACCATACATTTCCAGACTGCTCAAACAACCCCTTCTCACCTCACCTAAAACTCCGAAAGTGTCGTTTTAATCTGCTTTTTGCACTTCATCGAACTAATTTGCATTTTCTAAATCATTACACTTCCGACCACTTTATTCTATTTCTTCCAACCTGCTATGATTCGCGAAATCTGAAACTTTAATTTTAAGCTTGTAGAATACCTTATTAAGTAGAGAAATGACTCTTAACCAAACTGAGGTTCCTCGCAACTCCGATTTGTAAACTTCTTACGAAGTCTACCCTTATCCTTACAAGATGGAATAGGAATTATTCAATTTGCGTAGCTTGAAATGTATTTTATATAAATATAACACATTAGATTGGATTATTATTTCCTTTCCAGGTTTACAGTGCAAATATTATTCTATGAAATAGCAATTTCCAACTTAAATATTAGCATACTATATTATGGTCAGTGACGGGTAAAAAATACTGTCACTGACCGTAAGAAAACTGATCATAAATCTATCATGGTTTTTTTTCTTCTTGTAGAAGTAAAGTGAAACTTAATATGCGGAATAAACTTATAATTTTGCAGCAATTTGTTGCAAATAAGAGCACAATTATTTTTTCTCTGCGAAAGCAGCTGATCGTACAGTTTTACGGTCAACTCTCCGAATTTCACGGAGATTAGTTTGAGTGTATAGATAAAAAAAGGTTGGTTAGTTGGGATTTATGTCGCACTAGTGACATGCTAAAGCGATTGCCGACGGTCTGTGTCTCATCCATAGGGGTAATCCGGAGATATACCATCAGAAATTTCATCCTCCACTATGGGAATGTCTTCCCCGCGTCGGTAACGCCCAGAGGCATAATTAAAATTTGAACTTGGAGGACATTACGTTTACGATGGATTTTATTTGCAGCATCCACCATTAGTGTACACCACGGTCTACAGCCGGCTCGAGTGTCGAACACCCATCTTCCAATTACGAACTCGTTGCTCTACCGAGCAGGCTATAGCAGTCTCGAAGAAAAAAAAAAATAAATAAAAGAAGATGGAATATAGGAAACGAAATTGAATTCATAAAAATTTTACTAAAACATAATTAAAAAATATAATTATTGAATCACTGCTGCATGAAATTATTAATTTCAAACGAAATTTCTTTTAAAATGTGAAAACAAAGGAATAAATCAATAAATCGCATTATTGCATTCGTTATTTTTTCTTTTAGAAAACTAAACGTATTTGTTTAAGATAAATGGTTAGTTATTTTTTGTTATTTATAAGAATTTCAGTTAAAATAATACACAAAATAACTTTTTAGAAAATAAATTTTAATTATTACATATTAAATTCTGAATACCTTTCGTTTTTATACACTTTTAAACACTAAAAGACAGATTTGAAAGTATGTACCATTAGAAATTTGAAATTCCAAGTTTCTTTCTTTCATTCTTTTTTTTTCTGTTCGATTTAAATTTTACCTTTTAATCGCAATAAAATCAAATATATACACTTAAGTAAAAACAAATAATGTATTTCTCTCGTTATTTTTCGATATTCCCTAGTTTTAATAGTAACATGTTTGGAGCAAAAAATTAATAAATAAATAAATAAAAGTTCAAGAAGGAAAAATATAGCTATATTCATTTTCTTTTTTTCCGAATTTTAATTATTTCTGATTTTGTAATTTTTAAAAACGAACAAATTACTCTCAAAGGAAACAAAAACAATTTGTAACAGGAAACAAATTTAATTGCATGCATAAAATGAATAAAATATTTAATGGGAGAAACATAATGTCATGTACATTTCAGATTTAATTAATGCAAATTCTCACTGAACTAAGAAAAAAACAACGTTTTTTAATCGATTAATAAACGTATAATTACTTTAACAAAAGATTTTTAATGAATTGCTCTACTTTAATGAGTGCTGTTATTTTTTTCTTCTTCTTATTTCCCTTTTAATGTTTTTGATCGATCGTAATATTTATTTGTAGAAAAGCGCGGAATATAAAATATTTCAATCACAGTATTTAAGCTTCAAACATAAAAGATGGAAAGCGATTCTTTACATTCTTATAAATAGAAAACAGAAAAAAAAAAGATATTTCTTTTCTGAAAAATTATTTTATATGCAACAAATCTGCTCAGTATATGCTTTAATAACTATAAACCCAAAATCTCAGAATTAATGGCAATATTTTCTTCATAAGTACTTTAAAGGGTATGTAATACTTAACTCCGATCTTTTTTTTTTTTTTTTTTTTTTTTTTTTTTTTTTTTTTAATGTATCTAAATTATTATTTATTTGGAAATTAATTTTATTTTACTTTGGCCGCTAAAACGAAAAACAGTTAAACAGATATTTTTTATCTAAAAACTATATATATATATATATATATATATATATATATATATATATATATATATATATATATATTAAAAATGAATTATTTAAGTCCTAACATAGTAAAAAACTATTTCCCCCTTCATATATTTTTATTTTACGTTATTAAATTTGAAATTACGACTGACTAATTGAGTGATAATTCTAAAATAGTTGGGCACATCTGGAAAAAAAATATATATAGTATTTCATACAAAAGATAATTTGTTTTCGTTCACTAATTGTACTTGAGTTCAATCTTTTCCCTTTAATTATCTTCTTACGAGAGGTTATTCTGTTAATGCATTCGTCGCCCAGCGTGATTCGTCTGAGTTTTTTTGCCCAAAATTGTTTAAGCCCGGACAAGGGATGTTAGAAGTTCTACTTGGTAGGGCACCTTTAAAATTTCAAACAGGAAAGTGTGTCATGTGATTCATTCCTGGAAACGTCTCTTTAAGACAGTGAACTTGATATAAATAGTTTTGTACTGCAATGATTATTAAAAGGGGATACATAAGTATAAAATACACATTTCAAAAGTCAAAAAAATAAAGTATCCCCTTTCATAATCATCGTACTGCGAAACTATTTATATTAAATTCGTTGGTTTGAAGAGACGTTTCTAGGGGTGTATCAGAAGACATACCTTTCCATTCAAAATTTTGAAGTTGCTCTGCGTATCGGCCCCCCTATCCCCCCCCAGGGCCCAAAGTTTTTTCAACTAAAAAAGGTCCCTCTTGAATTAATTGAACACATATTTCGCCATTTTTCACAATTCCGACTCATTTTCGAGTTAGTGGGGAAGAGGGGGGTGGAACACCCTGTATATATATGTATCACGTTTAGAGGTGACTTAGTCACGAAAGTCCAATTTCTAACGGTTCATCATTATGTTTATCTGTTATCAGCATAACTTAAAAATAAATAACTGCAGGAAATTCAAATTTGGCATTTTGAATTTAGTCTTAGGTCACCATTTAAAATTTTTATCAAGACTGGCAAGTTTGAATGCAAATTAATAATAGCCTGGATATATATAAATATATATTTATATATTTATATATATAATTCAATGCACTGTAAACAAAGGGGGGATGAGGGAAAGTCCTCTCACACAGAACTACATGTCAAATAAAACTGTTCTTAAACCTATTTTAGAATATTTTAAAAGTACATTGAACTTTATTTTCTTATGCTATAGATGCTAAAATTTAATATGCAATCTGCCATTATAATATTCAAATGCAGGGACACACCAGCTTATTTTCGATTTTATTTATCGACTTCTCTATTTCCTTTTTCTAAAATTTACTCTTTAAATCCAATCGTCTGTGTATCATAGCAGCAGCAGTCACACTATTTATTGTTCATTTATTTAGTTCAATCATTTGAAGTGGAAATCTTATTTTTTTTTTTTTTTAGTTTATTATATATACTGAAATCAAAACGGTAGAAAACAATTTAGCATATTAAATTTTAATTACAAATATGTATTATAAGAGCTTCGTATATGAATAATTTTTTCAATACAGCAACTTTTTATATTCCATTTATTTAGTTAAATCCTCTAAAAGATAAATCGCTTTTAAATTTTAGTTAAACACAGTAGAATTTAAGTTTAATTAAAATTTATTTATTTAATTCTATTTAAAGGGAAATTTACTTTTGCTTTTATTTATTATATTGATCGGAATAAAATGGTAATACCGTTTAAAAAGCGAGGGCTATAAAATACTTATGCAGAAGATAATATATTTAATAGTTGATGAGATAGAGACATCTTTAATATTGTAGTTCTTCAGTAACAGCAGCTTCACCTTTTGTCGATAACTACCCAAACAGAAGTACCCAGGAATGTCATTTTGCAAGCAGTGTAAACCTGGACATAATATAGCGTGCGGGTGGGGAAAAGCGCTGCCGCGTGCAGCGGTTACCTGAATATAGGATTAGAGTGACTTCCATTTTTTTTTTTTTTTTTTTTTTTTTTTTTTTTTTTTTTTTAAATAAATATTATATAAAAAAAAAAAAATAGTGATTCAATTCCTTTGAAAATTTATTTAAACTTAGTGACCAGTGAAGTGGGCGCAGCCTGTTAGTTACTATTGTGACATTTTCAATGTTATTTCGCGTTCCATAAAAAAAGAAAAAAAAATGATTTGTGTACACATTAAAGATATAATAAAATATTTAGAGTATTTAAATAACATTTTAATGATAATTTAAATAAAAAAACATGTACGTTTTTCAATATTTTTATATAATTTCCTTTAAAAAAATTTTTAAAGTTATGCAAATATATATTTGTATATAAGTATTGTATCATTTTTAGAGATTATTTTAGCTATTCAAAAACGTAATAATAATAATAATAATAATAATAATAATAATAAACTAAATTGATTACATAGAATTTCTGAGAGGTAAAGTAAATAAAAATATCGCGCAATTTTTTAAAAGAAAAATAATCAAAATTATAATTTTTAAGATAATTAAATAATTTCATTAATTTAATGACTGATGTGTTCAAATTTTTTCCATATTTTCTTTCTTTCTTTTTTTATGAACAAAGATTTTTTTCTTACTTAACAGCATGGGATCTCTATACAATTTACTTTAGAAAATGCAGTTTTGGGAACATTATAATTTAATTTTGTGTTAATATGTAAACTCTAAACAAAGTTATCTTATAGAAATAAGACTGAATTTTTATTTTTTATTTTTTTTTTAATTATGTTACTTCTTTAATCTAATTAATTAAGCATATTACTTTTTCAAACGCTATAACGAGCCTTAAACGTCACATACTTTTCTGTGTATTTTTAATTATCAAATAGATTTAAATGAATAACTAACTAAATAATTAAATAAATATTAAAAAACAATCTCGTGTGAAAAAAACACAGGCATTTCTTTTATACCGGTAATAGAAAATTGATATACGTGTAAAGACATATAAAATAGAGTTTACGTAGCGAGTAAAAAAAAAAGAAAAAAAAATCTGTAGATCCCTTTTATTAAAAACCAATTTCCGAGATCTAAAATTAGTCTACCTAATGAGGATGGCTGTTGATTCCCCTGTAATAACAACGCAATACATGAGAAAGAATATCTAAAATGATTTTATGTAACAATGCTAAAGGAAATTTTTAGAGCCGTTTTTGAGGTATGAAATTTCGTAAACCTCGTATACTCAATTGTTGAGCAGAAAAAAATATATATACAAAATGATATTTAAAAGGGGGTTAATATTTCAAGTAAAAAAAAAAAAAAAAAAAAAAAAAAAAAAAAAAAAAAACATGCACAGCTGTTTTTATAAAAACGCACTTGCGAGACCTGAAATTGAGCTATTCATGCAGGACACCTATAAGTTTCCCTGATTTAAACAACTAATTAATACAAAAGGACATGTAATAGAATTTTTATATAGCGAATTTGAAGAAAGTCGTTACAGCTGTTTTCGATATGCGAACGTCCGGTTCCTGATGTTCCATTTCAGTTTTTCCTATTTTCACCAACATAAAAAAAAAAAAATAATAATAATCATTTATACACATAGAAAAATGTAGCACAAAATACTTTCATCAATTACAATCAATAAAAAAGTTCATTTAGCATTATTTAGGATAGCTTCGAATATTGTCTATAAAATATTTGCACTTTGCATATTGTACTTCAATTTAGTCTCATAAGAAACACACATAACATAAAATAAAATACACTTTCAGCACTTTCGAAGTACTGCCACAATACATCCAAGCACTTGAGTAGCCCTTTGGGTAAACGAATGATGGATGATTTCCATACCATAACTTACACAAAACATGCTTTTATCCATAATATATATATATATATATGTATATATATATATATATTTATATATATATATATATATATATATATATATATATATATATATATATATATATGTTCATTGCATTTTGTTTAGTGCAACCTATGGACATTAATGTACTTTCAGAAATTTCCCCCACAGATGCAATGTATTTGAACTCTCTTGAAAATCCCTGTGCAAAAACCAATTGTTTGGTATCAACGAAATGTTTAGTGCATCACCACTATGATATAGATTTAGAATACCAAGTTTGTTCTTCGTGATACAAATTGTTCTTGATATATGCTGATAACAGAAGGACACACACGCAGATAGAATCATCCACACAGAGACCAACCGCAAAAAACACGATTTTTCTGGAATCAGGGGATTTCACAACGTATAAATATTAAAAAAAATCGACTTTCGAAAAATTTACCCAAAAAACAATACTTTATCTATCGTATATACAGGTAAAAGAATGTAAAACCTTTAAATAGAATTTATGAAAAATTATCTTTGTCTACGTTTCTACTGTATAGCATTAAGAGTGTAAAGTTTCACAGTAAACAGAATTCGCGGGTAGAAGAAAAATAGTCATAAAAAAAAAAAAAAAAAAAAAAAAAAAAGTAAAGCTTTTTAGAATCCCCTATAGCAGGGTCACACTTTCATCACTATTAGAAAATTATTATTATTATTATCATTATTATTATCATTATTATTGTTATTCCTGATATATGCGACTTCTTTACATTAATTGTCCTATCTACTGATTACCACAAAATTTTGTAAATCTGTTTTGTAAAATATATGCCTTTCCGTGTCAGCTTTATTCAACAGAAGGAATATATATATTTCTAAATCTATAACGATCTGCTGGTTTATATGCGACTCTTTTCAGTATCATTTACCATTTCCGATTTAGGAACAACTAATTCCATTTCAAAACGTTTTGACTATTTTCCTGTACCTGCACATTTTTCTAAATTAATTGCTATGCACGCTTTTAATTTAAGGTGGTTCAGAACTTTTTCAAACACTTTGTGTATAAAACCCCCTTTTTTATATAATATACATTTTATATGTTGTTAACTGAATTTTTTAATGAACATTAGTAATGTAATTAAAAAATAACATACATTTCCGATACTTTATATAAATCATCGTATAACGGATTTTAAAATGGCAGGAAAAGGATTATTTATTGTTTAAATTTCCGAAAATAATTTTAATGTATATATTCAAGAACGATACAAAACGTAAATAAAACTTAGCGGTTCATTTTTAAAAATTTAATTTCGTTTTTTACAACATGCATAAAAAAAGATATATTTAACGCACATCTAAAACATGTTTCTTTCGTTTTCTATTCTCATTTTATAAACTCTTTTTAATTTCAACTCTGTATCAATATTTATTCAGAAAAACAAGAGTGGCATATGCAAATATTCTTACTTTTCTCAATTTGTATTTTGATCCTCTGAGATTTATATCTATAGTTTCAATATGATGCGAAACATTTTATTTCGTTTTAAATTTAGAAGGTATTAAATTGTTAATGGAAAATTAAATATTTGTTTAGGTATTATTTGATAAATTCTCTTTGACTCAGTTTACATTATAAACAAATTCGAAAATGTACTTTAGTTTTATTAGTCATTTATAAGAGTATTTCATGGTTTACGTAAATTAATCACAAACGAAAATCGCGAATTTTTGTGTAAAAGCATAGATTTCTAAACCATAGACCTGTCGCATGGCTCAGAAATTTGGCAACAGTTGAAGCGGTAGACGGCGCCACCTAGTACAGATTTCGCGACTTTTTTATTCAACCTTCACCAATAACTTTAAGAGGTGACATATGACATATATAATCGACGTTTCGTCGATTCTATTTGCCTTTTATGTATATCATATCCCAATTAAAAAAATTTTTGGTGGCTGTTGAATAAAAGAGTCGCGCAATCTGTACCAGGTGGCGCTGTCTACCGCTTCAAGTGTTACTAATTTTCCGAGCCACACGACAGGCATCTTTCTTAGGAGGCTATGGTAAAGGTAAATCTGTATTAGATCAAATCGAAATATCATTTAATTATAGTCTTCACAATTAAAATACTTCTTTTTTTTTTCAAAGTATGTATCACGTCAGTTTATTACACAGCGTGATAGGTTTTCACATATAAAATCGGTAAAATCAATTTAAAGTCTGTGACGTGGGTTCTCGAAATACAACATCATACGCGAAAATTAAATGCGTTATTTTGACAAATATGTAATTATTTTTGTTTAGTTTTATTTTGAACTACAACATCATGCGTTTAATCAAATACACTGTGTACTTTTTTTTTTTTTTTTTGTAATTTGATATTTAATTGATAGTTTTCAGACATATAGCAACGAATCTTATATCGAATTATCATTATTCCTCGTATGATTCATATTCTCAAATGATCACATATAGAACATTACATACATTTATAATTCACTCGGGGTTTGAACGCGGATTCATTCTAGAACGTAGTTACCTGTCAACTGTGCAATAGCGATATTCTGAGTATGGAAAGAATGGGGGATTTACGACAGCAATCTAGATCGCTGGACCGTCCAAACTTCCAAAGACAGATCTAACCTCTATGAAACAGCGCGGTATTTACAGCCGATCATCTTTCCCAGAACAAACTTGTTATCTTCATCTCGCTATTCTATGCACTCTCACTGGAAGATAAGAGTTTTTAATTATGAGATAATGCATAAAATATAATGTTGTTTTGAATAAATATGTATTTCTACTTCGTTGTGGCACCTTAATAAAGAAAGCTAAATATTTAATGATATAGAGAGACTTAGAAAATATTTTAAATTTTATCTTGCATACGAAACTTTAGACTCCCCATCAGTGTGTTAACACTCGCACACACTTACACATATTCACAGAGAATTTTGTTTTCATTTATAGCGTAGTACCCATACACTAAATTAAAAATCTCATCATGTAACGTGAACCTTACACCGTCAAAACTGCTAAAAGTAAGTCTGTTTTGTAGTGAAAAGTTTCTTTGTAAAAAAATATTTAAATTTTGTTAATTCAATATCGACGATAAACAAGTGTAAACATTAGTTGTGATAATTCTCCATTTTCAAGAAAAAATGTGACTCTACAATGAGGATTCGAGGTTAAATGATGGTTAATTGTAAAAGTAGTTTCTGAGATTTTTATTTAATTCAGTCTCATAATTTACATTATCACTTGATTTTATTCTCATAATAAAAGAAGAATATTGTTTTTATCGTAAGTAAAATTCTTTCATAATTTAATACGTGCAATATTTTATTATATGTTTATTTTAAGCATGTACGTGTAAATGTATGTATTCTTAACTGTATGAAAGTAAATTTGTTTCTAACATATGACTTTTAAAAATATATTTTCGTAGTTTTATGTTTTGTAAAATAATTTTTTTTTTTCATAAAACTTTGTTTTTTTGCATGCATATTAAAAAAAAAAAAAAAAAAAAGTTACTAAGTTAGAAAAAATATAAAATTTTACAATATTTTATGTATGAAATTATACATAAATATATATGCATATATGTGTGAACTTCAGAAAACCTAAGTACGCCTATTTGAACATATGTGAATTTATTTGTAAATAGCATTCTCATATTAATAGTTTTAACTTTGTTTATAAATAATTTTTCAAAGTTTTGTTAAATAATTTTTCAGATAAAATTTTCATAAAATTTTCGTCTTTAAATCTATTTTCATAAATAAATAGTTTAAACTAAATAGAAAATGAAATAAATAGTTTTAACTAAAAATAAAAGTGAGATTTTGGTAGGATTCACCACCTTAGAATTATCCTAGTTACTGTACGAATTTCATGATAATCACATAATAAATTGTATCAAAGTAAAGCAAAACTCTCATCACAGATACTGATTCCTTAAGATATCAAGTTTTTTATAGAAGTGTTTATATAAGTTTTTTATATTTTAACGATATGAAGATACATGAATACTTAAGGGATTTTTCAGACAATCCAAAGAACCAGCCTCTTTATTCAGAAATCAACAGAAAAGCGCTTGGAAAATTCCAAAATGATTTAAAGACTAAAGTTATCCACCAATTTATAGGAATCAAAGGTAAAATGCGCTTTATAAAAATATGAGGAAGGATAAAAAACAAATCCAAAATTGTGTGCACTAGTGTAGTCCGAAAAGACTTTAAACACCAGGACTATTACAAATGTTTATTGGCAAAAGAACTATAGAGCACATCAAAAGAATCAGTCAGGAATCCCATACTCTGTACACGTTCCTTGAAAACAAACGACAATATACGGCTTCTGCAAGTTGATGGGATTGTTGTGCGTTAACTGACCAATAGCGAGAATAGAGTATCGCATGCAAGAGAAGGTATAGGTACCAGCTTATTTTTCTATTTAGATAACCAAATGAAGGATTTTGAAAAAAAAAAAAAAAAAAAAAAATTAGTCATAAAGAGCAGGTATAATTTTTCTAAGTCACTCTATTTCTTATTTTCTATAAATAATTAGCATCCATTAAATTTTATATTTAGAGATGTCATTTAAAAAGAAAAAGAAAAAAAAGAAAAAATCTAAGTCTCTCTATTTCAATAAATAGTTAGCTTTCTTCATTAAGGAATCACACCCAAGTAGAAATATATATTTTTTCAAAACAACATCCTCATCTTTCATGCATTACATCATAATTGAAAACTCTTATCTCCCTGTAAAAGTGCACAGAATAGATGTAGATAACACGTTGATTCCGGGAGAGGGGGCAGATAATGTAGATAGTGTGCTGGCTCCTGGAATATAAATCGGACTAGAAGGTCCATCCTCTGCTTTAAACCCCCATTTCCCCCTATTATTCTGTATTAAACAGATTTAAAAAAAAAAAAAATATTTCAGCTGTTTAATCTAAATTTACAATTATACGTTTACAAATTTTACAATTTCACAATTTGTAGAATTAATATTAACGAAAGAATATTTTATAAAAACATCTAACATACCAAATTTTTTAATGTTCAGTGAAGTATATAAATTATAAAAAATATGTAAAAAAAGTTCCTTGTCGAAGTAATCAACGTACCTTTTTTAAAAGATCTATTATTCTTTATTAAAATACTTGCGAGCACCCGCAGAATTTGGGTGTTTTAATTCTAATCTCAATATATTTTGTTTTTATCTCATGTTGAATACTTACTTGGTCAACCGGAAGCTTAAAAGAAAAAAAAAATCAATATCAAATCAAGAACAAGATAATCGGCGCGATGTAATATTAATAAATATCTGCCTAAAGTAAAGCTAATTGCCTGCTGGCGTTGTTCGGCAGAAGAGCAACCAGTTCCAAAAGATTGCGAGCAGGCTATGTATATATATATCCAGTAAAAACGTAACAAGTACGTTGAAGGTTAGATTAAACAAAACTTATAATATAAAACTGCAAGTAACAACACTATGACTGATTACCAATTACTGATTGTGTAACTTTTTTTTTTTTTTTTTGGATGTGTTTGTATAAAAAATGTGGTACAGTAAAAATCTATCTATATAAATTAAATCAGACTTTTCTCTGTAAATTTCTGAGAATAAAAAAAATCTGTGCTTCAGAAAATGGCTTCAGAAAATTTTCTGTGTATGTAGGTTGAAGGGTGTCGTTGTGTCTGTATATCTGTAATGTTTGATCGGGTATCACTTGAAAATGACGGGACGAAATTCAAAAACACTTGGCAAGAACTTAAGTTTTTTTGCAATTGAAATGAAGACCTTGCAAATGAATTGAAACAATGCCATGTTTTTTAGATTTAAAAATATCGCTATTTTTAAGGCTTTTTAATAAATACACAAGCAAAAAAAGGTGGCCTGTGATTCTGTTTTCTATTAAAAATATATTTCCGAATTTTCTAGAGCATAAATAAAATATGAATACTTTTTAAAAATAAAATTTCTTTTACCCTGTTCGGGAATCAAAACCATATTTGCCGTGGAATACGAAACTGAGAATCGGAGAATAATCGGAGTTAATGGAAAGTATCTTAGCAATCACGCCACCAAGTAACACGACGAAGCCTACTTTTATGACGATATGTATGTCAGAATTAGCGAAACGAAGTCAGTTTAATGGTTCATATTATGTTATAATCCGAAAATTTGCTATAAAACTATGGTATCTAAATAATATGGTATCTAAAAGTTAATATACATTTTATCATAAATTTCATATCGAGAGGTTTATATATATATATTTAATACATATCAAATATGTGAAAAACTATCGTTATGCATCTCTCGATATTTTTGGATGACGATATCATTCATTAAACTGATACTTAAAAGAAAACAAATTATGAATATGAATACCAGAATTTTTTTGTCTTACGTTTAAGGGCAAGTAAATATGTGGGAGAAAACAGTTTTTAAATCGAAATTAATAATATTAAGTAAAAAAGAAAAGTCTATGCCCAAATTATTCAAGATTCGCTTTCTTTGGTATAGTTACTTGCTACATTTATCTTAATACTTTTTTTTTTTTTTTTTTTTTTAAGCCAAATACGTTTTGCGACAAAATATGTATCTTTATGAGTTATATTAAACATAATTCCATTTAAATATGCCCTATCTATATCTAAAATATTATTCTTTAAAAATTTAATTTCATAAACTTTTATTCTTTAAATATCTTAGAGTTAACTACTTATTATATAAACTCGTATTATAGTTATTGAATGGGAAAAGAAGTTTAAATAGCATAAGTATGTTGCTTAAAGTAGATTCCACATCAAAATTTCCTAAATAATGCAAGTGTCTGAATTTCTAAAATGTCTGAAAATTTAGAAGCTTTTGTTGTCTGAACTTTTTCATATTTACGTGTTTCAGATATTTTTTGTGTCTGAATTGGTATTTCATACATATTTCTGTATTAAATTAAAATATCTATTATGTCTAAGCTATACATTACGACATTTATGTATCACTAGCTATTTATACACAAATTTATTTTATTGAATGATCTGAAAATAAAATCAATTTTTTTTTAACTGGAAATATCAGTGTAATTACTATAGTCTCTTAAAAAAAAAAAAAGAAAATGAAAAAAAAAAAAAAAAAAACTTTAAAAGTATGCATATATGTACGTATAAATTCTCTAAAAACAAATGAAATATTTATTGTGCTGTTTTTTATAGATTAAGTTCACGATTTTGAATATTTGAATATTAAAATTAATACATATATATATATATATAAATATATATATATATATATATATATATATATATATATATATATGTGTATACACCATTGATGTCTGATCTAAATGATTAACCAGAATTTGCATTATTAATCTGTGTTTGAATAGCCTGAAATTCATATATCAACATAATGCTAATTAATTATCCCGCGTTCCTCATCCGTCAATTTCCCACCAAGTCCTTATGATTTAATGACTTGTGAGATTAACTTTGATTTTAATATGCCTAACAGATTTGATATTAATAGAATAATATCTAAAATTGTGTTTTCCACCCAATCACTACACCTATAATTTCAACGCCAGGTACATTTTTTTACTTCTATTACCCATCTACCATATTTAATGGCAGTTTTGTAATCAGTCCAAATATTCGATATCGAATTTTCACTTGATTTACATGTTTTAAGATCTCCGGAGTCCAATAAAGTGGATTTTGTTCATCTGTCAATGTGTGTATGTGGAGAATCTTTTGACTATCATATCTCCTAATTTAATAAAGATAGAACTACAAAACTAAATTGAGGCAGGGTTGGCGTACAAATGTATTTTCCATATTTCGGCGAAAATTGGAGAAACAATAGTGGGGCCACAAATCTGTATCTCAAAAACGGTTCTAACGATTTTCTTTAAAACTGATATATAAGCATTCTATTAGATGTCCTATCGTATAAATTAGTTAGTTAGTTTAGGAAAATTGATAAGTATCCTGTATGAGAAGCTGAGTTTGAGGTCTCGCAAGTGTGTTCCTTTAAAATCGGCTGTACGGACTTAAGTCCAAACTCAGCATATTAACAGCTTTTTAGATATCATTTTGTATGTAATTGTTTTTTTTCGGGTCAACCGTTAAATAAGTTTTGGTCCTGATTAGGTAGGTCTGTTTTAGATCTTGGAAATAGGTTTTTAAAATAAAATGGCCGAGCATACTTAGAAAAAAAAGAAAGAAAAAGGAGAAGAACTCGCAGTGTAAATTCATTTTTATATGTCTTTACGTGTATCAGCTTTATTTGTATCACCTTTGTATCAGCTTTACATGATTCAGCTTTCTCTTATCAGAAAAAATTTAAGTGCCTATTTTGTAAGGTCAATTTTAGATCTTCTTATCACGCCCAGATTTATCGAATTTTCTGATCATCTCCATAAAGGACGTATAATGACGGGTAAGGGATGTCGTGTGGTTGTTTCACACGAGATTTTTTTATCATATAGAATGACCAATGCATCGTCCCTGCACATACATTGAAATATTATTAGAAAATACTATTAAACCAATAATGTTCAAGAAAGTTGAAGTGAGGCCGATTGAAAGCTTGTAATCTATCTGAAATATATTATTATCTCACAAAAATTAGGAGTTCAATAAACCGGGTACTCCAAAGACAACAGAAAAAAAAATATTTAAAATGTACTGAGTTTAGCAATATGTGGTTTCTACTGAAATGTAGATGTGTATGAGGTTTATTTTTTATATACGCAAGAAAAAATATTAGCTACACTTTTTACCAACTTATTCGGAGTGTTCTTTCACATTTCCAATACATTCGACTGATCCAGTGCCACAATACTTCAAATATTGAAGCTTTTCTAGAAGAATTTCCAATGTGCAACAAATTGGTACATTACTGAAGGTCATTTTTATGGCTGGCGGCCATTACAATGAGTATTTATATTCCTAGTTGAATGTACTACGCCTCTTTAAAAGTAAAATCAGGAAGAAAATATATACTAATTTTCGAAACTTAAAACAATCTCATGTCTTTCTGCGTATATAAGTGAAAACCGTACAGTGTTACGAAGAATAATTTTTAATAACAATTTTTTTATTTATTCAGTGACTTTTGGATCAACCGGTATATCTAAATATTTAATGTTGCATGTTTCTTGAAATTTTATACGTACAGTCGGGAAAAAAAAAAAAAAAAAAAAAAACGCAACACTCAACATAACTTCGTTGCTAATCGATGTAGAAAAATGTACTAGGTATCATTCGACGAGAAATTGTGAGTAGTTTTAGATAATGAAGTGACCTTTTGAATTGGGGGTCGTCTACATATTAAAACGCGCACCAACTTTGATTTTTTCAATGGTAATGCCCTATTTTTATTTTATATTTGAATTCCTGAGATCGCGACAACGCGAAAAAGTATATTGGTTGTATATTTTACTTACTTTTTCACAGAGTTATAAGAGTTCAAAGTTTGAAGGTGCTAATGTTAAATTCATATTTCAAACTTTTATTAATATCTTCAAAAAAAAAAAAAAATAACTTGATTGATATATATATATATTTTTTTTTACAAGAAACAGTGAAGAAACCCAAACATAATCCATCATTACTTTTGATTCTGAAAAATATTTTTAATTCTGAAAAATATTAATAAATTCATATTCATAAAAATTATGAATTATGACCTATATTAATTTTTACATAAAATGAATCCTAATGCTGAAAAATATGGGTGTACAAATTTGCAGCTCATTCCAGTTATTAGTTTTTGAGATATAAATAAATCTTTATTTTCGAGTGGTTTAGGGGGCTGTATCTTATAAAGTTTTGCATGAAATAACGAATCAAATCTTAAAAAATAACAAAGAAAGTTAAACAAAATATTTTTATTTTTTACGAACGGGTCAAATTATATAACAACAACGTCAAACGCAAAGAATTGAAACAAAAATGATGATTTTTAGTCATTAATCATCAAGAATTACTGTTTTCTAAAGAAGACAATCCCCGCCTTCATCGTTCTTCAAAACAAAACAATACAGAAAAGTAAATGTGACATCGAGTATCCGTGTTAAACCCCTTATTTTATCTTGACAAAAATATGCACAAGTGGTATTTACTTCATCGATTACTGGTGATAAATTTTGAATCTTTTAACCGAACACTAGAAAAAAAAATTAACTAAATAGGCGGGGTTTACTGTTTTAAATAGTAAAATAGATTTAATATTTCAGAACAAATTTTCTGTATTCACAATTACATTACAAATGGATATACACTATAATTATATTCATTCTAATCAATATATTTCTATCCATAGTATATTTTATTGCAAAAATATGAACAATGGGTACACACTTAAGAAATAAGTAACACACAAATTACGAAAGAAACGCCCACTAACAGAGTTACAGATTTTCAAATGGCGTGAATCTATATCAGCAGTCGCGAAAGGATTAATTAAGAAATTATATTTTCATAGAAATTATAAAACGAATCGTACAGTCCCAAAGAGTTCAACTGACACAAAACTGGTAAGTCCGATTAAAATTGTTTAATATTTACTTTATGAACCCTTACAATAATTTATCCGAAAAGATTTAGTTTATGCGTTGTTGTATATATATATTATTTCATTTCGTATATTATGATATACCTACAAAAGAAAATTTAAGCTTTATTGGTGATCAGTACAGCCATAATAGACAGTTTTACTTGAAATATATTGCACTTTTTTCAAAGAGTACTGTCTGGACCAATCGCAAGTGTAATGTATTTAAATAGACCTTATATTATCTAAAAAAGTACTGAAGTATATACAAATCTAAAAAACTGCATTCTAGTTAATTAAGAAACTGGAGAATATAAATGTTTTTATTAATTTATCTAAATCTTTTTTTCCTGAAAGATTTCCGGTGTAAAACATTAAAATTTTGTCTATTATTTATAGGATCTTAATTTTATTTTTCTACTTTTAGAGATAACCCCTAACACATTTTTGATTATAACTCTATAAATACTCAAGATAAAGTGTACAAACAGTATACTTTTCCGCACTACCAAACTCTCAGAAATTCGAATATGAAGTCAAAATTTGGTGTTGCTATTCAAAAAATGAAAGTTGGCGTTCATTTCAATATGTAGATGACCCCTAATTCAAACTTCGACGACATTTTCAGAAAGTGCATTTAATTTCCTGTTGAATTATGTCTATTAGATGTTCCTGCGTCAATAAATAACGAAACTGCAGCGGGTGTTGCGTTTTTTTTCCCCCGACTGTACATGAATTGCAAAAATAACAAACACGAATTAATTTTATTCTCACATTCCTATGCGAAATGTGGCAAAATGCTACTTTTAAAATATGAAAATAATTATCATTGTTACTTCAATATATAATAATACAAAAAAAAAAAAAAAAAAAAAAAAATCCCTTTAACTATAATTTACATATAATGCTTGTTTTACAAAACTTGCAATTCCATCAGAAACATGAAAATCATTCTCTTTATTTATTCATGTTTTAATATGAATTCAAATAAACAATTATTTTAAATATAGAATGCATACATGATCATTATTTCAAGATGTAAGAGAATTTAAATAATTCAGAAATGTGGTGTCTACAATAGTTATAATTTAGCAAAGTAATATAGTAGAATCAAGCAAGAAACTTCAAGGAAGCACAACTGATTAAAAAAAAAAATAATTAAAATAAAAAGCAACAATTGTATTTACATCTACATGACGAAAGACTTTTCCTCGTGAAAAATATTGAGGTAAATTGACCTCTTATTTACATTTACGCATTTAAGGATAACAATAATATAAAGACAATTGTAAAGTATAGAAAATGTGTAAACAACGTCGTAAAAATGGCACAAATCTATACAAAGCAAGTTAACACAATGCACTCATGGCGAAGTTAACAGTCAAATCCCCCCTTTCTTATATTATTTTATTTCTTATTTTTTTTATGTATTACATTTCTTATTTTCTTTCAAACAAGAAAAAATATTTCATTTTCGAACACCGACAGACCTTCTAATATAATATAGAAAATCTAACTGACTACTTACAGTGGGTTGCAAAATTAATGTGGACACTCTTAAAAATCAAGTTATCATGTTTTTTTTATTCTATATAAAAATGCATTATATGCTACAATTAGTGTTTTTTACTTTATTTAATGTTAATATATGTAGGTAATAGCTATATAATAAAAAATATATAATAGAAACATAAAAAATTTAACGTTTTGTAAGGTCTTAATTTTCGGTGACACTTCCTTCGTCTGATATTTGCACTTCAGTGCATTGCGGCATGCTTTCTATGCAGGATTTTGCACTTTCTTAAATTAAAGGATTGTGGTGCCAGACATTTTGAAGTTTTATATCAGTTTCCTCTTTGTTGTAATCATTTTCTTGGCAGTTTCTCTTTTTGTAATTTCTCATAAGTTTTCTGAGGGATTCATATCGGGCAAATTTCCAAGCCACGATATTACTTGGTATTATTTCATAGAACTTCGTATTTTGATCCTGTTTCATAGTTTCTTGAACGATGTATTAGTTTCCTACACCATTGGTATTTAAAATAGAGCAAACCATGACCTTTACTAGGTTTTTAACGCTTTCTATTATGCAATCAAGATGGAGCTGTTCGTCAGGCCGCCGTCAGAAGAAATTTGTTTATCAACTAAAATTTCAAAATTTAACCCGTCTGAGAAACACACCTGAAATTAAAATAATTTATGGTTTAATTGCAAAAAACGCTTAGAAATCATTGAAACTATTAATAAATACCATGTTTTGCTTTATTCCAATCTTCCACAGTCATGCAACGATGGTCTGGAGCCATAGGGGAGTCTTTTCTTTTTTATAGCCCCTATAAGTTTTGGCTTGCGAACTGGACGATAGCCTGCCAGATCCTCATCTGCCAGTCTACGCTGCACAGTTCTTTTGGAAACATCAATACCTGACTTCTGAACAATCTGAGACAGTGTAGCAGCACATTTTTCCTGTTTCGTAAGCAAATGTATCTAATTTATCTGTCTGTTCTGGGTGTAGTCATACGTTTTCTATCACACTTCCCTGTTCTTTTCGGTTAAAACGACAGGTTTTCGTCTAAATTCACTTTTATTTTATTAACAGAAAATTTAAAACCCTAAAATATCTGCGACCTTCCTCGGCAAATGCTGTGAGTGCTGCAGGTGAGATTTTATTTCAGATTTAGTTCTCTGAAAAATGTCACTTCCTCTGACTATAGTAACATTAAAAAAAAATTAAGTTATAAAAATGTAGTAAAAATAAATTTAATTGAAAATTAATAATCAAAATTTACTTTTGTTATTAAAGAGGCGTCAGAATTCACACTAAATCTCAATTCTAAAGATCCAAAATGAACGATCAGTATTACACGTTGAGAGTTCTTTGAAACAAAAAATGAAGTGACTGTCAGAAAAATATCGCTAAGATCAGCGTATTTTGTTTAAATCGTTTAAAATAATGTATAACATAAATAAATTAGTAAACACGTGTTCCAGTAACATAAGAACAACTTCTCAGAATTATAAGTGGAATAAAAACGCGAAAATGTAAAAAAAAAAAAAAAAAAAAAAAAAAAAAAAAAAAAAAATCCACATTAATTTGGCAACTCACTGTACTAACTAAATCACGAAGTAAAGTAACCCTGGTAATTGCAAATGCATTGTTAAATACTAATAAGCAGGCATCATTTAGTACAGTTTCTGAACTTCATTTGAAATATTTTAAAAATAGCGTGCATTTAATAAAATATATACAATGCTCCTTTCCAATATGCCCCCCCCCCCACCAAAAAAATAAAATAAAATATGGGATGGAGACGGATTTTATGCCGACCAGGGAGGCAGTCAGACGCCATATTGCTGTTTATTAAACTAATATTAAATGATGCATAGTTGCATTATCGTCCATCAAATTTCCGTCACTATCGAAGAAAAATGTAATATTGCAGGATGCACGTGATCTGCCAACTTGTCCAGGAATTGCATGCCTGTTTGTTTAAACTAAAGTAGCACCAAGGGACGTACTTACACACTAGCATAACATTCCTCACACCAAGAAAACTGTTTTCGCACGCGTACACCACCACTACCTAGCATTTATGGATCTTTCGCAAGTTTCTAATTCATTGGAAAGTGTATATATATATATTTATTTATTTAATACATCAATATGATTCTGCAAAAGCACCATCAGTAATATCAAATCCTTTGTGAATACAGATACATTTTATATTAATTTTTTTTAACTTGAGAGTTTTATTATACACTGTCAAGAGAAATTAAAGGAACAACACATGAACATATTTTCTCATTTTCTTCTTTTGTGCATACTTTTGAAACAAATAAATACCTAAAATTAAAGTTCTAATGGCGTTGTTCGTTACCAAAACATTAATCAAAGTTCATATTTTAAGCGAACTGTTAATCTTTATCTGATATCAATTCCATTTTTCTCAAAAATAAGCTTTAGAATATATGAAATTTTAAGTTTCCAGCAAAGAAAACTGAATGAGAAAGGGCGTTAAAGGTGCATTTCCACATAACGTCAAAAGATAAATTTAAATCAAATATTTAGTCCTGCATTAATTCATTGCATTCTTTTTCTTTCTTTTCTTTGTAGGTGAATACATTTTTACAATTATATATAAACAAAAACATGAAAATTCAATTATTTATTGACATTTTCATTTTTCCTGTATGTTTCATAGTTAACAAATTAATAATTATATTTTATCAAAAAATTCCTTATGGTTAGTTGGTTGGTTGTAGGGTTTGAAGCTGATTGACTACGCTAGGGTCCTAGTCCAAGGGGTGAAATGTTCTCCATGGGAATCTGTCTAAGAGGTCTTAGCGCGTATTTACGCGAGTTTCGGATAAAACTACGAAAAAACTCCGAAAAGCTAGGTCGATGAGCGCAACCTAGGATCGAACCCGACACTGGACATCAACCAACATTGAGCGCAGAACCGTTCGGCCCCTGGTGGGCTCAGGCACCTTATGAAAAAAAAAATAGATTTAAAAAAATAATAATGATATATATTTTTTAATTAATTTTTGGACGCATGTGTCATCTATCTCTAATAGAAATTTAACACTATTTTTTATTCGGTTTTCTTTTCTAAAATTATTTAAATTTTAATTCTGTCGAAACTTAACATTGGAGAGTAATAACAGTAATACTAGTATAAATTTACAATACAATTAAATAAAATTCCACTTATATGTCGATAATGAACGTACCATCCAAATTTTATATTTCAGCGTTTATTTATTAAAAATTATACGCAAAAGAAGATGTCTGGGAGACAAGGAGTGTCTTTAAACTTTCTTGCCAGTGCACATAAAACTTTATAATTTAACTTGTCATAAATTCCAAATACGCAAAAAGAAAAAAAAAAATACGTATTACTTTTTTCTTTCTTTCTTTCTTTCTTTCTTTCTTTTTTTTTTAATCAGATAAATTATTTGTAACCCATATAGATATTACGCAAGCATTCCATCAATATTATGAAATCATCTGTGAATCAGAGAGGCATTTACACTAATTTCAGTAATACCAAATTCCCCGAATAAAATTTAACGACGTATTTTGATCTATTGGATATAACATTTAGTATTTTCGCTTTTTGTTATAAAAAGGGATTTATGAGGTAATCAATTCCGTTTATGCATTATGTGCAATGCCGTAATGTGGCTAGTTATATATCCTTTATAGGCTAATAAAATGATTCTTTAGATATCACGAAATACGATAAAACATAAAATGATAGAATAAATCATACAAGTTTCCATTAGTCGGGAAAACAAACTCCAAACATTATCCTCTGTACTTTTCATTTCATTTCTAATGCATATGCATGAATATTTCAAAAATCTATATGAAAATCTCCAAATTTAAACATATATTATACTGTATAAATAATGAGCTATGTTGTAAGCTATATTAATAGAAACTTATAAATAAAAAATGTAGACGGTTTTCTCATTTGTAATTCATAAAAATGACACATTGTTCCAATGCATTCTTTTTTTTTTTTTTTTTTTTTTTATATTATGTAATGTAAAAAAATATTTTACATTTCAAAAATATAATTTTAGATGCATTACGACATCTCAGAGTTTTTAGACTTTTTGGATGACAGTAATTTATAAAAGAAATATTGAATGAACTTCTGCAAAATATTCACAGATTATAGCATATTTTAAATATTTTAAGAATTATTTATTATTATTATTTTTTTTTATGAAAATATATAGAATTAATTCATTTTTTTTCAGTCACTTTTCCATTGTCTTCATATTAGTTTTAACTTTATATATTTCATAAATAATTACTTTTCTTTTTAAATCGATTTTTTTTCTGAACATTAATACAAGCTAAAAGCTAAAGGATATGTTTTCTTTCAAATTTAACTATAATATGTTAATTACATTCTAGGAAAGGAAAAAAAAAGTTGCTTAACGACTTCTTAAATTGCTTATTTTGTTTTATTTTCTAAATTAGGTACTGAATAAACAATTAAAAATATTTCAATGTTCAATGAAGCAGCTAAAATCTTTAGTAAAAAGTAATGTTTGGAATATAAATTGCATAGAACTTTTATTCCGGCTCAGCTTAAATATCCTTCTAATATATTTGTAAATATTATAATATGATTCACTTAATTATTATTAAAGTGGATTTATATATTTTTTCGTGATAATAGGAATATATATCTAGACGCAAGCGAGAAAACAAACGAACGCGGCGACACTCAGCGGAAAATACGAACGAAAACTGCGACACATATATACAGCTATTTTGAGATCAAAGAAACCACTGAAAGCCGACACTTAATATCTCAGGAAATATGGGATGTTTTTTTCTGATATTTTCAAAATAGTCTTTTTCCTTCTGTCTGATCCTACCCTGAAATCGCTACATTTCTGCGTGCAATATATTCTGAGATATGAATTAGCTTATTTAAGCTATAAATGGACGGCCTATACGTAGTACAATTTTTTCTCGAATATGGCTCGAGCGAATGTTGTTTAATTGATATATGATATTAATCGCTTTTATCTGATGTGCCTGACATCTCCCTTTTCCCCCGGAAAACTCTTGTTTTTTATTATAACTCAGTTTGAAAATCGAAATATTTTTTACTCCGAAAATACCGTGATGCGGCAGTTTCGCGGACTTATACAGTCTCCTCTTTCATCTGAAATACTCAATATCAAATAATCGTTTTGGCTCCCTCTATCGGGAATTGGCGTCAAAAATAAACACATAAAAAATATATATATATATATATATATTTTTTTCTTTCTTTAATATATATATATTAAATGAGTTATTTATTCAGGTACTTGTATTTTATATGACATTTGTTTATCCAAAAAAAATTGTATATACATTGTTTTCATGCTGATACGTTGTTAACTTTCAAAATAGGTTTTATTTTAAAAAGTGATTGCAACAACAAAATTTTTTTTCTTTATTTTCATAAACATGACAAATAATATGATAATCATATGCAAATATTTGTAATTTTTTTCAAAATTAGGTGATAATTCACATAACTACGGATTGAAAAAATTCTTAAAACAGAATTTGAAAATAATTAATTTGCTCATTAAGTTTCTAGTATATATATATAAATTACAAAATGTTAATCTGTAATAAAATTTTGAATGGATTAAGATTTTTTTTAATTAAATTCATAACAAACTATACTACTTAAATATTTACCAGTATAAAAATTTCACTTTTTTAAGATTTTTCTATTATTAATTATTTTTCTCTTTTAAATCAAATCTATACCTAAAGAATTATTCGCGTTTCTTTCTTTCTTTCTTAAATTTAACAGTAGGGAGGTTGCATGAATATAACAATTAAAACTAGTCCAGAAAATAAATAAATAAATAAAAATATCCTCCTTAACTCGTATATACTTATTTCTTAGATATAATAGTGATATAAAATAAAATTGAAATTACCATGCATCTGCAACTTTTAATTTAGAAATTAATAATAACATTGTAAATATTGTACACACTATTCTAAAAAATGTGGCATACAATTTTGAGGATTTTTTTTTTTTTTTTTTTTTTTTTGGTGAATCATATCATTCAAATGATTAAATGACATAGATGTTCAAATAGGATTCAAGGATGTTTATTTCCAGTACAAAGGATTTTTTTTTTTTACTATCACATATTTTTTAAAAACCTCTGTTATTCATTATTTAGTACAACATATTGTTCTGAAATTTGTGTAAGTACTTGTTTATTTTTTAATATAGCTTTCCTATACAATATCCATAAAAACTTAAAAGTGTTACGAGGTAAACTGAGGCAATTTTAAGCTTTTAATTAAACACAAAAAAATAAGTAAAATTATAATATGTAACTGTTTTCCCTTTGTAAAACTAATCTATTAATCAGTTTAAAAACTTAAAAGTTGTGGCCAAACCAACAATAGTATCGATTAATACTTATACTAAATTAAATGATTTTTCCGTAGCTTAATAATTTCTGTTAACATAAACATTGTTACAGTAACTTGAGTTTGCATTATATTATAAAAATCGTAAAGGCAAATTCTTTACGAAAACAACTTTAAATTAAACTGATTTAAACTCATTTTGTATTATATAAAAAACTAACTGTACTGTAGGACTGTTCTGTAGAATTTTTATATTAATTTAATTTCATCGATTTTAGAAAAGTGTGTTTCCAAAGTTCATACAAAATCTCGCCAAACAGTGTCGAATACGAATTATTCAATTTGTTTTTATCTAGTAATTTTCGGAATTTCTAAAAACTGTAAAACATGTCTACGAGAATTTTTACGGAATTTTCTTCAGTTAAGAATAAAACAAATGTGTATAGTAGGGGAAGGGAGGGGGGCATAAGGACTCAGTGGTGGTCAAAATGTCTTCTACAAAATAATAATAATAATAATAATATATTTTGTTTGCCTCTTTTTTTTTTTTATTATTAAATATACTGAAAATAGTCTCCATTATGTTCCTATTTCAGGATCACGTCGTTTGATCTCGTTTGGTTTATTTAAAAAAAGAAAAAAGAAAAAAAAAAGAAAGAAAGAAAGAAAGAAAAGAAAGAGAAAAAAAAAGGAAAAGAAAAAAAGAAATTGAAGCTGAATTGAGATAGAAGAAACCTTTTATAAGGCAAACATTAAAATTTCGAATAGGAGAGGGATTAGGAGCTCATTTAAAGTTCTACTTAGACTCATATTTAATATGCACGCTTTTTACGTTTTCAAAACTTTCAAGGCGTTTCCTATAGATTTGGGAAGAAAAATGGGACTTTTAGAATATATATATATATATATATATATATATATATATATATATATATATATATATATATATATATATATATATATATATATAGGCTTCTTTAAAAAATACCCCACGAGCGGTTCTGCGCTGAAAAGCTGGTGGATGGGAAGTGCCGGATTCGATCCCATCCCGCACTCTTCGACCTAGCCGTCCCTTCAGTGTTTTTTCTCCGAAACTTGCATAAATACGGGCTACGACCCCTTAGAAAGACCTCACGGGGGGCAATGTACTTATAGGCCTAGGACCCTAGCGCAGTCAATTGGCCTTAAAACCTACAAACAGCCAACCTTAAAAAAGTATCGCTGGAAATATTTTAAGTGATTATATTTAGAAGATTTCTCAAAGTGCTAAAAAATCCTTATCATTTAAAATTTTAAAGTTAGATCTCTCATATACACTTTATACCCCCATAGAGCAATTTTCGAAAATGAGGCAAAGTCCAAAATCCCTACACTACGTTTCAGAATTTTTTTAGGAATTCTAAAGTGATTCCGAAATACTAGTAAGAATGTGGGGACTATGTACAGTATGTTTAATCAGATAGAATAAAACTAGATGCATAACATTTTAATGCATGTTTTTTAGAAAAAAATTTCTAAAAAGCGATTTCCCTATTAAAATTTCTAAGTGATCAAACTGGTAACCCCCCCTCCTATTTTCCCCAGCTGAATTAATTTTAAACCAAACAAAATCTCTCTCAAATTGATTAAGCATCTTTTTTAGAATTATCAGAGTTTCCAAGGCAGGATCTGAACCTCACCCCAATGGTGCTAGGTATTTTGGAAAATTACTGTCATATCCTTAAACAGTTTTACTTTATGCATCTACAATTTAAAAATAACAAAATATTTATCTTTTGTTCAGTCGATTGACCATTTAAAAATTTTTGTTAAATTTTTCTTATCTAACCAAAATCGATGTGGTGAAAACTCTTTAGAAACTTATTCGTAACACTTTTTTACAAAAACTTTCGTACACAAATTATTTTTTTAAATATTTATTTTGAATTTTCTGTTGAACTATCTAAGAAATAGTTGAACCAATGGGCTATATAAGAAATTGAATATTGAATAAAATAAAAAATCTTTTTTATTTATTTTTTTATTTGTAGAAATTTTTGTCATTTTTAAAATGTACTATATTATGCCTTTGTAATGTTGCATGTTTCCATCCCTCAAAAAATATTCTTTCTTAAAGTTTTTTTTTTTTTTTTTTTTTTTTTTTTTAATCACTTTTTATAAAATTTTGAAATTTCATTTAGTTTGTTATTTTGTTCGAGTATGACCTATAAGACAACACTTTTTATACAGTGTTATAACTCATTACCATGCTCCTTTAATTTTACGTTTTGATCATTAACCCCTAAAAAGTAATGATATCAATACAAAAAACCCTTAACGGGTTAAAAGTTTGTGACGCAGCACTGTGCTTTATGGCTATAAGAATTACAAATACGGGTCTTAAAAATAATGATATAAAATTTTCAGTGACGCTTTGATATTAATTAAATTACACATAGATTTTCTTATTTGAATTTGCTTTTTCTTTTTATTTATATTTACAGTGTAAACGTTATTTTCAACATAAAATAATATATAGCATTTACTCATTGATACCTTTCCATTCACACCTCTTATACTATGAAAGCATGTGTTTTAAAAGAAATTATATGAAATTATAGTAACGCAGTAGTGTTACATTAAATGATTTGTTTTTAAATTTCACTGAAATTACTTTGTTTTGCATATTAAAGTACATGTGCACATTGAAATATTGCTTTTAATTTTCAAATACGCTGTCAAATATATTACTTTCATTAAGCTTATATTATGTACTGAAACATATTTATTTCAATGAATTATTCTATCTTTTGCGTCACGCCATCTAAAACTGTAAGTAAAATATATGGAAATGTTTACTTTTTGTCATTTCATCCAAATAAATTGAAAATGCATGGAAATAGATATTGTGCTGCAAAGAAAAAAAAAGTGAATTTTTTTTTAGTTTTTTTTTTTTTTTTTGGGGGGGGGGGGGTCAGGTTACATTTTTTTTTTGTGTGTGTGTGTGTGTGTGTGTGTGTGTGTGTTGGTTTGACATGGGACTTATATATGTATATATGCTTCTATAACAATCAAGTGACTAAAAATTTGATAATTTAAATAAAATTAACAGTTTAAATCTTTATGTATTACTTACTAAATGCACAATAATCACCACAATCTACCTACACATTACAAATTCTCTAAATAGTTAAATTTTACCCAGCTATTTACATTTTTCATTTTATGCAACACAGAATTTAACTTTTGTTATGCATAATATTTTGACACTCATGACGAAATTATTACAATGTTTTACTTAACATATAAATTTTGATTTCAATAAATCCTCAAACTATATAAAGTAAAAAAATATACATATATATATATATATATATATAATACTATTTTTTTCTTCTATAGAATATAATTGGAAATCGAATATTTTTACATGAAAACTGAAATTACTGAAACCTAACATTATTACATTTAAACTATGTTGTTTCAAAATTATATTTACTTAAAATTCAATTAATATTGCAAACATCCATTGTAAGCGAAATGTTTGATATTCAAATAAGTGCAGTAGGGTGGTTCGAAAAAATCGATTTTTTTATTTCGGAATCGCGTTACCTCTCAAAAGTTGTAGTTTGGTATCCTCAATTGGAAAAAAAAAAAAAAAAAAAAATCTAAGTTGACATCTTCAGTTCGCGCATGAGGCTGAAAGTTTGAAAAAATATGTTAAAATTTGAAATTTTCAAAAAATAATAAAATTAGTTTTTTTGTAATTTTTTATAACGCAACAACCATAAATTGTCAGTATATAGCGTAGTTTGCACCGAAAAAAATATTTTATAGCTTTTACATTATATTTTTAGTTCGCGCATACGCCTTAAATTAGGCTAAAATCTTCTAAAATTTGAAATTTACGTGTTTAATATACAATAATACATACATGGCATATTTACGTTTCAAAAGTATTTTTAAAATTCTGAATTTGTTAAATATAACCTTTTATTACAGTATTATACGTACAAGTATAGTTACACACACATTTATCTGTATATAATAACATTGCATGTCCTAGCTAATTACAGAATGATATATAGATTTTACCTATTTTTTGTGCCTTTAAGATTCCTCAGATGTGTTAAGCATTGTTTTAAATTGAGATTTATAGTCAAATAATGCCATAGTTGACCTTCAGAGCAAAGTTGTCCTTATGAAACAATCCCTGTTCTCTTCTCCACTTTAGTACCAGATTCTGTTAAGAGTTTTACATTTCTTTCGACACTTTGCGTGTGGCAAAGAAATTTAATTAGCTCGAACTCTGGGAGAACATTAGTATTAATAAGTTCTTCTAGGCTTTACATTGACACATTGCTCATTATTGGAGGAGGTGTAAGTTTGCACTTGGATCGATCAATAAATTCAATGTAATTTGAAGCTGCAAAATTGATGGTCAGTGGATGAAAAGTTCGCACTGATTTCGCTTTTGTCTCTTGTTTTCTTGCTTTTAGCAATCTTCGAAAAGCTAGCTGTCTTACGTGCACTCTCTCATCTAGTACCATTGAAATTAAAAGATTTTCGGGATGACAAAAATACGCATTCCTCTGAATGACAGGATCAATTATTTTACGTACCCTCTAGGGCAGCTGTCAAGACTTCTGTACTAATTTATACACGTGAACTGCTCCAAACTTTACGGAGGGATGCATTTTAATTCCAAACCATACCGGAGCGTATATCTTCATAATATAGCTGACCAGAAGTTTAATTTCGTCAGAAAGTTTTACTTCAGAAATATATAGTCTTAAGATCCTATTTGCACAAGTTAACCCCCTAGAGTTACTAAGAGGACCAGGATCTTTCACAGCGAGATCTGGCGCGCACTCTCTTGTCTTGACTGCTCGATAAATATTAAGTAAATACTGTTGGTCCTTGTTTAAGTCAGTTTTGGTCACCTTTATATCCTCAGTATTAGTCGTTTCAAAATTAGCAACAGAGTGTTTTTCACAGTCAGTCAACTTCTTGCCAATTTGTCTTGAGAAACTATGCGCATAAGGTACGCCAATAAACTGAATAGACGAAATGGTCGAGAATTTCTTATTTACATATTTCTAGATGGTGAAACAATATTCTGAATATTCCGAATATTCTGAATTTTTTGCATTACGAGAAATTCGCACTTGATTTCCTAGAATTAGGTTATACACCAAGATTATAGTTGTTGAAACCCGCCGCTTGTACTCTCATTTATTTGCCGAGATATTTAAATAACTTTGCCCTCGAGAATATAAGCAAATGCTCTAGAATTCTAATACGGGCTTCTAGAACTCGCTTGTCAAGGGGACTAGAATTTATAAGGATGACATGGAACTATTTTTTCTAGAGCTACAATTTAGATTCTAGATGTCAGTTACATAATTTTTCCTCAGTATGCCTAGACAAGTCGGCAATGGAATAAGAATGCGACGACGCGGCGCCAACTTTGTGCTTGCCGATCAGTTACTGTTCGTGTTCAGTTTTTGACATTTTTTTTTCAAAGTTTAAGCCTCATGCGCGAACAGAATATGTCATCTAAATGTTATAATATTTTTTTAGGTTGAAACTACGATATATACTAACAATTTATGGCTGTTGCATCATAAAAAATTACAAAAAACTAATTTTATTATTTTTTGAAAATTTCAAATTTTAACACATTTTTTCAAACTTTCAGCCTCATGCGCGAACTGAAGATGTCAACTTAGAATTTTATTGTTATTTTTCCCCAACTGAGGATACCAAACTACAACTTTTGAGAGGTAACGCGATTCCGAAATAAAAAAATCGATTTTTTCGAACCACCCTAAAGTGCAGGAATTTTGGAATATATTATTTAAATTAATTTCTGAAACCTTGCAGTATGAGACTACTTTACCTAATAAACTTTTCACATAATCCGACGGTATTACAGAATGCGAAATTATAAAAAATATGTATGATAAAGTAACTGGTATAGCCTATTTCCAAATGTGAAATTTAAGAAACCTTCACCACACACACACACACACACACACACATATATTTCGTATTAACATTTTTGTTATATGTTTAACATATTTATTATGAATTATATTTCTTCAAAAAGGGTTTGTCTATGCAAATTTTCTGTGTACCTAAGTTTACTAACATTTTTTGCAAGAAAATTAAATGCTATATTTTAATAAGTAAATAAGAGTATAAATTGCAAAAATTAAAATTGTGAATATTGGATATATAAAATGATACAGATATATTTATATATTTTATTGATTAATTTTTTTAAAAAAATGTATGTTCATGTTTTGTAAAAAATATAGATATGATATAATTTAATTTTTTTTTAATGTTTATCAGAACTCTCAGTTTATTATGTGTAACCCGCTGTGATCAAAAGTAACATTGTTTACTTAATATTTTAGGAAAGTATAAATTATATAAAGAAAACTTTTATTTACAAATATGTATACCAATATTTTATATTTTTTAGCTTCATTAAAAAAAAAATAACAGAAGATTTTCTCTACTGTTCAGTAAATTTCAAATGCATTTTACTGTATTTAACTTTAAGAACTTTATACTGTAAAAATTACTTTGATTCGTGAACTCTAAATTAGTTTTCTGAAAAAGCTGCACAATTAAATAGACTTTCGACTGTAGTTCATAATGTATGTCAAATAGAAGAAACAAAAAAAAAAAAAAAAAAAAAAAAAAAAGTGAATATTTAATTATTATTATTTTTTATTGCTTTCTCTTACCCATAAGGTAGAGAAAGTATTGTTTTGGGGTTAAATTTTCGAACGCGAGTTTTTGTTATATTTACATGTTCTGAGGTAACATGAATACGAAAATCTTGTTTTTAGCAAATGGTGTCTGTGTGTGTGTGTGTGTGTGTGTGTGTGTGTGTCTTTCTGTTATCAGCATATCTCAAAAACAAACTATGGCAGAAAATTCAAACTTGGTATTCTAACTGTGTATCATATAAGTATGCTACACTAAACTTTTCGTTAAGATCAAGCAAACGGTTCGTGTACAGGGGCACTCAAAATTATTCAAATACATTACGTCTATGGGGGAAATTGCAGGTAAGTAGAGTTTAACATCTATAGACTGCACTAAACCAAATGAAACGAATATATATTTTTTGTAATAAATATAGTCAACACGGAAAAAAATTGTGTATGTAGGAACCACCCTGGGGAGAAGTCCCTCCTCGAGGGGAGTAAATTTTCAGGATGGATATCTTTCAAAAGAGCTCGCCAATACCTTTAAAACGAATGGCTGAACCATCGATCTGCGATAAGTTAAAACAAAGTTATCAATTTTTTTTTTTTTTTTTTTTTTTTTTTACTTTTAACGAAAAAAAAAAAAAAAAAAAAAAACGGAAAAAAAATCGTTTTTTTCCCCTTTAATTATTATTATTGAGAATAAAATGGACTTTTGTTTTTATATTTAGTGTTATACTACTTCTGTAATATTTGGAAATCGTCTGTATTATCATAAAAGATAAATTTTTTAAATAATAATTTTAATAAATTATTTTTTAAAAACAGAATTATTTTTTAATAGCCGAATTAAATTCTTTATAAATTTAGGTACATTAATGAAACGGAGGGTTATGGGGGGGGGGCGGTAGCTCCCTCACACAGAACTAATTATCATATAAAACTCTTCCGAAGCCTAATTTGAATTGTTTAACATAGGTTTACATAACAGTACTCGTTATCTTACCTATTAATCTGCAACCTGTATTTATAGTATTAAATTTCAGGGTAGAGAAAGTCGTGTGAGTTTCACACCAGATTATTATTTTTTAAATATATATCTGTAACCCAGTGGTAAATGACACTGTAAATGGCACTGTAAATGGCACTGTAAAACTGACACATTTTGTAAAAGGAACGCCATGCCCTTTATCTGCTTCCTTTAAATGCATTAATGGCCTGCTATTAAATAAGAGATAAATAGTGAAAAATAATGTCATGTCCATTTTTATTTTTATGGCCAGGGGTAGAAATGAAGAAAATTAAGTCACTGATTTACAGGGCAAAATATTTTAAAGAATTACAGGTCCAAACACATTTTCACAATTATATTCACCCATTCTATAATATTTTTAAACATATATACGTGTTTGCAAGACAAAATAAATTTACGTGATAAATATGATAAATAAATATATTTGTAATTACCTTAAAAATACAAATGAAGTCTTAGTCAAATTTTCTATGATTTAATAAGTCGCTTAAATGTTACATATTTAACATAAAGAAATACTACTAATTAAGTATTACAAGTAAAAATTAAAAGTTAATAAATTTATATTAAATGAAAAATTATAGAAAATATGTAGTATTGATACTTTAGTACGCTTACTAATGTTATAACATACTATATTTTTTGAAAGATTAGGACATTAAAAAAAGTAAATAAATAAATAAACTGAAAGTCGTTATTCATCTTCTGGTGGACCACTATATTCCATATTTTGCTGGTCCATTGAATGTTTTAATAGTCCAGGACGAACGGACGACTCTTAATTTCGTGTCGTGTTTCATGACTTATGTATTTCATTGTAGCACATCAAACACGTGGTGGTAACTTTTTTCACAAAATAGACAGGGTTTTCTCTACCTTCGGGGTACATATATAGTTTCTAAACAGTTTGAAAATCTTTATTAGAGATAGAACAAATGCATTCGTACGTTTGTACACTTCTAACCCCCCCCCCCCCATCTAAATTTTTATATAATTCGTTAGATATTTTATCAGATTTAATCTACTGATATTTCAATATGCATTGTGTAAGGTAAAATAGTCAGAGTTCATCCCCCAGTTACATTTAGGATATTGGAAGTGCTATTTTTCTCTGAAAACCTACCAAATTTGGATATTGCATTCACTAACTATACAAAGCATCTTAACTTAGTTAAATTGACTACAGAAATGTTTTACCAAGTCAAACAGTTTTGTTTCAGAAGTTACCTACCTTTTGAAAAAAAATGGCCTCAATTTTGCCCCTCTCAAAAAATTCCAATGAAACGAGACTTTACTTATAAATCAAAATTTATTTCAAAATTAATAAGGGCACAAGAAACTGTAGTAAGCAATTGGAGAAAAACTGAATGAAATAGTAAGTATTTAAACTGGACGAACATACATATATATTCCTTTTGTTCCTGAGCATGTTTCGTGTGACTAAGTGCAGCAATTTATCCACTGGACCTGTTGTTTTCCATGTTTATGCTCAAAGAAACGAATCAAGCAGACAGGGTATACTACATCATTATCTTCATCCTTATCGCATGTATAAGGAATGTTAACTGAAAATTCCTCTTTATCATCTGAGTCACTGGGTATATCAGGCTTGGACTTTTCAGATGGTTGATTCTTTCCCTTTCACTTAAAAGTGATAGCTGCAAAGAACCGTTTTTTAGATAAATGCCTTCCTTGCCTTTTTGTCTTCTTTGTCTGGAAATCTTTCACTTTTTTCTTATAGGAAGACCCAGTGACCAATATTCCAGAACACATTTTTTTAGAGGTTGATAGTGTGATCACTATCATTTCCTTGATAACTCCTTCGCGATTGACGGCAACAGCAGTTTTCTGAACATGGCTACAGGATGAAGGTTGATGAATTACCATGGAATTTTCACCGGAGTCGGAATAAGGTGAATTTAAAACTGCAAGGGAGGCAAAATTGGAACCACACTAGTACGACGAAGTGTCAGTTCTCGAAAGATGAAATTAACGTCCGAAGATCATCTGTGTACTACTTTTACATATAATGCATGCAGTGTATAAGAAACAATGACTCACAGTACACTAAACAACGTTTGACAATAGCCACGTAAGAGCTCACCTCTTCTAAAACCAGGAAATTCAACGTATACAACAGGCATATTTGTCTTGGAAATGAAACTTTCACTTCAGACACGTTATACCTCTCGTTTCTTCTGACTTGCGTGACAGATAGTGCCACTCAAGCATAAGTAGAGAAGTAAAGGGGGCGAAATCAGGGAAGGGGATGAAATTAAAACCCTTTACACATATAATTCACAAACATAATGACAATCATAACTATAGCATAACAATATATGATGCGCAAAGAGTAACCTCCCGTTTCAATGATGCAAGAAGTGGTAAAATTAGCAATCTATATAAATAAAGCAAAGAGATTGTCGCCGGAACACATCCGGGCGGATCACTTCTATTTTTGACTGGTCCAGATTTAACTACTTTGGTAATAAACGTCGGACTTTTTTTTTTTTTTTTTGTAAATACCGACGAATTTTTTAAAAAGATACTGCATAAATGTTTATACTTTTTTTAAAGAGCTCTAAAAACTGACTTTTCATTTTTTGTTAGGACACTATATGCATCAAGTTATTAGATTTAAAGATATTACGATGCGAAATTTCACAATGCGATACCATTCATTTGCTTTTGATGAACTCGGCCGTTTCTTTAGTAAAAACTGATGATTTTTTTAAAAGATACTGCAAAGTTGTTGTACTTTTTTAAGCTCTAAAAACTGTTAATGTTTTGTGAGGGCACTATATATATCAAGTTATTAGATTTAAAGATATTACGTTACAAAGTTTCACAACGCAATATAATTCGATAGCTTTTATCTTAAAATAAGAGTCTAATATTACACAAAAAACAGTCTAATATTAAAGAATAATGAATAAGGTTTTAAAAATTTTCAGTTTTGAAGTTCTAAAGCCCTGGTTTTTATGAGCACAAAACGCGAACGTCAACGTATTCGGCGTCGAGATTTTCAATTTGCGCATGCGTCTCGACGCTGTGTTCTGCGGTTTCAACGCCAGCGCTGATATCAAGGAGACTCTTATTGGAGCATCGCTGCGTCGGAAACGTTTACGCTTGCTTCTTGAGTTCTTAGAGACCAGCGCTGAAGGGCTGCAATTTTTAAATTACAGCGTACTTATTTCCCATACGTAATCCATTAAATTTGTAAACAACTGTTGATTCATTCTTGGGAATCATTCACATAAGACCATCGAGCATTGTTGCAAAACGGAAGAAATATTTTATTTTATTTTACTTGCAATATGTTATTTTGACTTTTTGAACTTAAAAATAATTTCTAATTATGTTACTAAGCCCAAAATGTGATATAAAAATAAATAGTGATTCAGTTTTTTTGAAAATTTATGAAAATTTAGTCACCAGCAAATCGAGCGGAGCCTGCTAGTAATATATTTAATACACGGCGGGACTGGAATTACTGCTCATTAAATGCACCTGGATTCAAAGCATAGGGGAATGACCTTCGTCGAGGAGATCTTATACTGTAAGGATAGATTTAATATGCATTCTCATTTATTATTAAGATATTTACGCGATACATTTTTCTGAAGTTCACATATATATGTATTTAAATTTAAGTAAATTTATTTCTTAAAAATAATGTTTAAAATTGTATTATGAAAAATGTAATTACACTTTTAACAAAATTCAATAAATGGTTGAAATTTAAATATAAACGACTCTATTTTAAGCTAGTGAAATATAGAAAATGTCACTACTTGAAATGAAAAACACTTAATTTATATAAACTTAAAACTATAATTTCTTTTTCTTTCGGATATGTTTCAACGCAACTCTTGTTGCTTACAGAGAAATCTAATTTAATTTAAAATTCAAATTTATTAATTTGCATTTTATTTATTTATTTATTTTGTTTTAAAGAAAACTTAGAAGAAAAAGTAGTTGTTTATTTTAGAGATATTCAATACATATACAACTATACTGTATAAAAAATATTTAGTGTTAAATTTTCAAAACGCATTAGATTAAGATTTTTAAATTCGAAGTTTTAAATTCATTTATTTCTTGTTTAAATTAAAAGGTTAAACTGGAATTCTAAACTTTTCTAATTCAAAGTTTACATTAAATTTATATTCAATTAAATGTTACGTGTATTATTTTTAGTTATTGAATGTTAATGTATAAAATATTTATGAATTTATTATAAGTTTATTTTAATTATGCATATTTTACACGATTTTAATGATGTTAAAACACCGAATAAATATTAACACTTGAAAAATCAGCTCAATGATTTGTTGAAATATTACTACTTATTAAATTCGGATTATTAAAATATATGTATAAAGAAAATATGTATTAGTCTTTATTGACATTATCAATATAAAATTTGTTGAGTCAGTTAATTTCATAATAGCACTCTGCAAACACTCAATTAATAAAGTACTGTTATGCCAAAATATTGCAATGTGTTCAAGAAAGTTGTGCGCGAAAGTAAATATGAATTTCAAAATAAATCCTCTCGGGCTATTTTGAAAAGTTTTCTGTTAGGATGAGAAATGATTATTCAACAAACAGTAAACCTGCTTAAAATGAATTTTAAGCTTACATACAGAAGCTTATGAGTGAAGATAAAGAAGTCTTCTAAAAGTGTATTAAATTCTATGCAGAGTGTTTTCTCGAGAATAAAATAATAAAACTTTTAAACATGCATTGTAAAATATAAAAATGAGTTGAAATAAAATTAAAGTAAATGTTACTAAAAATTCTGTTTTATAGAAAAGCTTAGTGCAATTGCATTTTTTAGTACCTGTATATATAGCGAAATTTTTATATTATTTAATCGAAGAAAAATACTGAAAATGCTTACTACTGTAATTTCTGACGTATAGTTCGCAGCGGCAGATAATTGTCAGCTGTTATTATTCTTAATTATTATATATTATTAATATTCAAAGTATTATTTGTTGTTATTTAAAATGGTAATAGTTTAAAAATGTTTATAGATAATCCGCATCGGCCGATTATCCGTGGATAAACTCTAACTGGGAAGAAAATGAAAGCCAAATTGACCCAGTACGCAAGCGAAGTGATGACGTACGCAAATGACAGTGGGCATTCGAGTTGCTAATGTAAACGGCAATAGAATGTTTTTTAAACAATTTATATATATACATATATATATATATATATATATATATATATATATATAATTTTGAGGTGCTATCATCTCCTGAGTCACATACTTTGAAGTAAGTTTTAAATATTCATTTAGTACTTCAACAGATATTTTGTTCTGCAAGCGTTCTTTTTTCTTTTTTTTGGTTTTGAAAACTGTAATTCGGAACATCTTAACATATAAACAAATCATCGAGTGTTTATACTATGTCTAAAAAAAAAAAAAAAAAAAAAAACATGAATAGTGTTTTAGATTGACGTATGTTTATATTTTACAGACGTATAAGTTATTATTTCACATTGATGCTGGGATTCAAACTTTTTTTTTTGCCTGTGTGTGTGTATAAAGAATGTCTGGCAAGGTATGTACGTATACACAAGTTTCAGTTGTTTCATAATTATGAAATATGAATTTAATGTCTGTAAGGTGAATAAGTCTGTGCCTTGAATTTCTATTTCTGATTTTCTATTTTTTTTTTTTTTTTTTTTAATATTATTAAAAGATAACATGGTTTGTATTATTGCTGCAACATATTAGTATCTGGTACTATCCTTATGGCTATCGGGTACTGTATTTACACATTTGGAAAGAAACTTGACTTCAAATTATGAGAGAATATTGATATATATATATATATATATATATATATATATATATATATATTGATATATATTGATATATATATATTATTATTATATTAGTTTATTTAGTTGAATATGTATTGTGTAAATATCATCCTTTGAAATGAAATGTTTATGTTTTAATTCAAAATTGGAAGTCTGACATTTTTTTTCTAGAGTTCTGAAGTTTAAAATTCAAATTTAGTCAATTTTACAGCAAAAGTAACTCAATCTAACACATGTAGACAATAACTTATACGAGCATATACCTATATCCAAATATGAGGATTAAAAGCGAGATATAATTTTTATTAATTTTTACTTATTTATTTATTTATTTATTTATTTTTATTTTTTACAAAAAATCCAATGGACGACTATCATAGGATTTTTTTTTCTGTTTGCTTGTCCCCACCGCCGGTCAGTGACGTTACACTTCGCTTACGTAAAGGTAACTTTGCTATAAAAGTTAAAATTTCTAACATTAAATTTAAAATATTCAAAAATCTCGTAAAATTATATTATACTTTAATTACACGAAAAATCGATACAATTATAGTATACCATTAAATTATACAATTAAAACATTAAAATAAACACAACATAACTCTTTACGTCTCGAGCCTCATTTTAGGCTCCTCATCACTAAAAACATCATTAAAGTGAACGTTGAGATGAACGGATAGATTTTTTCAACAAAAGCACAGCGTATTCGGCAGGGACTGAGCATGCTTCATTAAGAGATGAAAAATATAGTTTTGAATACCAGCCCTCAAGGAAATTTTTAGAATGATAATTTGAGCAGTTAGATACAATTATTTTAGTATTCCCAGGTAAATGGTCGGTTCCTATGGTATGCTGGACAATTTTAGAACAAATATCGCGGTTTTTGAAATTTCTTTTAATCTATCCGTTCATCTCAACGGTTACTTTTATGATGTTTTCACTGATGAGTAACCTAAAGTAAGACTCAAAATGTATAAATTTATGTTGTGAATATTTTAATATATTAATTGTAAATTTTAAGACATTATAATTGTCTTGATTTTTACTGTAATTAAAATGTAATACTAACATTAAAGTTTACAGAAATGTTAAAATACATAGCTTTTTATTTTTTTAAGATTAAAGTCATTTAATATAGTTAGGTTCTGGTTCGAAAGAAATTTTTCGAGACCAAGATGAGCATATGTCTCAGTTTTCCCCCAACCTATCTATTTCAAAACGCATATATTCAGCTTTGTTTTTCATCTTTGTCAGATAGCTTTTTTCTATATGTTTGGTATGGTGCTATACAAATGAATTGCAGTAATCAAGCACAAAAACAGACAAAATGCATTTTAATAAACAAACAAGTATCTACTTTTGAGTACCCAATAAAATATAAGTACTGCACATGATAAAAATTATTGCAGTGTTTCATTGCACCATCTGTAGAATGAAAAATCAAACATATGTTTTATTATTGTTTAAGTAAAATGGAAAATTAAAGTTACAATTACAGCTCAGATAAATAGTCAACAGATAATATGCACTAGTGTATAATGTGCTTCTCGTGCATTTTCATTTTTTAACATAAATCTGCGGATAATGCATCGAAAACTACATTTTTTAAAAAGTATTATGCAAAATAGTGACTCCGTTCAACCCTGTATATTACTGCTTATATGCATATTATTTAATTTAATTTTGTCAAGACATTTTTATTTATCAGAAATGTTTCGCTTAAATTGCATAATGTTATTTGACATTATACAGTGTTATCGATTGCAGTATTTATTTCGAATTCAATATCTCCTCCGTAGAGGAAGAAAAAAAAATCATAAAAACGGTTATAATATTTATAATACTCTTTTACAATGTAACACTTAACAAACTATAGAAACAAAAAATATTTTTTCATCTAACGAAAAGTTAGTACTTAATAATTTCTAATATTTAAAATTATTTCTGCTTTTTATACAATTTCTTCAAATAATGTGTTGCGTGAGTTCTGCTCTACATTTATGACGTTTAGTAACTAACGGGAAATTATGGAATCCAAATTAAATTCATGTTTTTGACAATATAATGATTTAGTAATAATAATAGTAATAAAATGATAATAACAAACACGCTATTATTCAGTTATCGGGGTTCATAGGCACCGAAGAAATACAATTTAAATTAACAAAATGACTGCGTTTTATTTAAATGACTGGAATGAAATGTTATATTATAGATAGTTTGAGTATTTTCTACAATTTTTTGAAAATTTATGAAGTAGAACATAAATTTGCCGTTTAATTTGCACGTTTTTGTAAAACACTATAAACTTCTTGAACCATGCGAATTCCAGAAAAAAAAAAAATATTTAAATATTTGAGGGTCATAATTTCCATATATATATATATATATATATATATATTCTTATATGAGTGGATTACTTTTAAGGAAATATTTCATTAATATAAGTAAATTTTACGATAATAACGATTGAAAATAACGCAATGTATTTTCCAACAAAACATTTTCCACTTATTAATTTTTTACCGTTTATTAAGAGTTTAAAGAAATGCGACATCCAGTACGCACAACAGTTTAATATTTTTTAATAAACAGTTTTCCTGTATGTCGTTACTCATTTATTTTTTCATTACATCACATATATCAACAATTCTTTAAATGAAATACTAAAGAAACTAGGAGAAATAAAAGGGAATGTTAAGATAATAATAATAATAACTGTAATAATAAAAACGCCCGTACCACATACACAAAAGAAAAATAATGTTAATGTTTATGACATTAGCTCTATTTTTAACATGCGCACACTAATGCACAAAGGATATTTGGTCATTGTAGGCAAATCATTGACACAATAATTGGTATGATGAATACAATAACTGAGCATTTTTATATTTTTTACACATATACAAAAGTTGCAATATGCACTATAATTGTCCTACAATATGTATATTAAACATAAAATTTGTTTATTTTACGTTCAATATTTTTTACATAAGTAAATGCAGTGCGATATTTTTCTTTATTTAATTATGTAGATAATAGTTAATGATTAACGACTTTTTAATATTTTTTAAAAAGCATTTTAGATGTATGTTTCTGACATTTTACGAAAACTGTATTTATTATTATTATTAATGTTATTATGGTTCAAAATGAGATGCATATTTGAAATTTTTCATGCAATAGATTTTAAACATTTAAAAAAAAAAAAAAAAAAAAAGCGCAATTAAGCTTATTTTGAACAGATAAAAACGAAGAATTTTACTAACTAATCAATACAAAGCATAATATAAAAATTTTAAAGGCTAAAGTGTTTGATTATTAATATTATTATTTTAACTAAGATTTCCGACATGTACGGGAATTCAGTAAATTTGAAAAAAAAAAATAATAATAATAATAATAATAATAATAATAACCTAATGCGAAAATGGTTATTTAATTTATTACCTAAAAAACTAATTATAAGCTAAGAATAATTAAGAAAGAGCGATACTTTAAATCTAAATTAAAATATGAAAACTGTAAATTAAAATAATTATATTCATATATGCATAGATATGTTTTATATATGCTTTATGAAAATATCATTTTCATTTTGTTCCATTCCATATACAATCTATTTTTTGTGAAAATTTTTATTATTAATAATTTAAAAATGAGTAAAATTTAAATCAATATATGAACAGGTTGTATTTTCTTTGCATACAGAATTTATCGTGAATAAAAATGGTTAGGAAAATTAAACTTAGGTAATATACACTTAACATAATTAAACTTAAGTAGTATGGAGTAGTTTCCATGGACTGCCATTTGAGAAAAATAAAATCACTGTACAAAATCTCATTAATATGATATGCTTTAAAATATTCTTAATAATATAATGCTAATTAATAAATATTGCAATAAATATTGCTTAATATAGAATTTTTGATAATAGTTATTTTACAGATTGAAATACTGTTAAAAGAGTATCTTACTTAAAAGAAATCTTTCCTAACAAAACTTTTAAATTTCCATATAAAAAAATATATTTAACTATATATATATTTCTCTTTTAAATACTGTTTAACATTATGTAAAATCTAATTTGCTTAATTCGAAATAGCGGTACAAAATATTCAAGCATAATCCACAAGATAAATGTAAACAGTTTTTAAATATTTTTTTTCTTTGAAGCCATTTCTCTTTGCACTTAAAGCCGTTTTTAAAAATACAGAACATTTAGAATGGAAATATTTGCAATTTAAATTGACCAATTAAGCGAGTTTTTAAAAGTATTTTATAATTTTAGATCTTTAGAAACAAATTAGAATTACATTTTTCTTTAAATGTATGGTTTTAGGAAGATATTTTTTATTTTCGACTACTTAGTATACACGAGTTAATTTTTTTTTTATTTAAGAAAGTGAAATGTGTATGCATGTAAGAAGAAATGAGTATATAGTATATGTATATATATATTATATATATTTCAATTGTATGTCTCCATTTCTTTAATTTACGACTCAAAAAAAAAAAAAAAAATAAATAAAAATGCTTTGCATACATTATGTTTAGGATTTTGTTTTTATTCAAAAATGACGTTAAAGTAAACTGGTTTATACATGTGACCACTATAAACTTAAGTAATTTTCAGAAAATCGTTTTAAGAAAAACCCTTTTCTTTACAATATTACTATTATATAAACTACTACATTGTAGTGATCATAATATTCTATTCTGTATATAATTATACAAATTAACGCGGTATAATTTTTTTATTAAAATTATTTTCTAGGGGGAATGCAGACTATTTTTCACCGTATAACTGAATAATATTAAATGTCGAAAAAAATCATTTTTGTGCCGAAATTTAAGGAAATGCTTTAATTCTAAGGTAATTTCATTATTATTATTTTTAATTCATTATAGATCTACTGTTCATTAAAAAAAAATATATATATATATATTTGTGATTTCTTTTTATGATACCTGTATTCCAAATGTACGCAAATCACGGTTAAATGTGTTATTGTAATCTTCTAAGATACCCTTGTTTGATCCCTGCGGGTATCAACCCACAGCATGGGGTAATGCCCTATGGTTATCAACTGGATTTACTCCATGATCATTTGCCCTATGATTACTTATGGCTGTATTGTCTGGTGGTCTAGAACTAGGGTTGATACTGTTATGAAGAATCTTATTAAGATTCAGAAGATAGTGTGTGCTGCGATGACTGGTTGTAGTGGGACAACACCAACTGTAGATTTGGAGTTACTCTTGGTCTTTATCCCTCTTCATATGCGCATTGAGCCTAAGGCTTATGTGTAAAGAGGGTAAGAAATTTCGGACATTGGAATAATTATTCCAATTATTTGAACTCGAAGTATCTTAATAAGGAGATTTCGGATTACTCACATTTTATTATGCAGTGTGATAATATTCTCCCTATGTGCACTTTTTCTAAGCCGTACACTACCCACTTGCCCTCCAGGAACATATGGAACATACTTGGGGTATTAACAATCACTTTAAGTGGTACACTGATGGCTACAAGATGGATACTGGCACTGGTGCTGGTTTTTGCTGTCTTGAGGATTGTACTTGACTTTCCTATCATTGGTGAGGTATGCTAAAGTCTTTCAGGCTGAAATCTTTGCGATCCTTATGTGTTGTAGGACTTGCATTGACATGGGCTTTAAGACTCTATATATCGACATTATTCTGGTAGTCAGGCTTCTCTGTTGGCTTTACAGAAGTCAGTGATGACTTCTTTTCCTGTTTGGGAATGTTATTTCTCTCTGTGCTCGTGCTGCTAACAATAAAATTTCCCTGTGTTGGGTACCAAGTCATACTGGTATCCTTGATAATGCGTTAGCTTATGAGCTGGCTAGGAATGGTTCTGATACATCCTTTATTGGTCCTGGACGTATCCTGAGTATTTCTGGTAGTTTGTTGAGGGATATTATTTTCTCGATCATGAGAAATTTGCAGTACTCTACTTGGCTCAAGAGTGAGGGGAACAGACAAGCTAAAAAGTTTAACTGGGATAATCCTAGTGCTAGGGCTATGGAGATCATGAATCTTGATAGGTATAGCATCACCAATGTGACTGGTCTCCTTACGGGACACTGTCGCTTGAAAATGCATTTATGTCATGGGTATTGATAGTGACCCATTTTTCCGAGGTTACAAGTACAAGGAGGAAACTGCAACACATATTTTATGTGAATGTGAGGTCTTCTCTGCCTACAGGTTTGAGCACTTCAAGCGGTATCTGATTGAGCCTTGAGAGCTTCAGGACATTCCGTTCAGGTGCCTTCTGGACTTTCTTTGTACCATGGGTCTTTTTAAAGATTAGGTTTTCTGGGGTAGTACAATAGACCTATGGTTGCGGTACTTGGTTCCTTGCGAACCACCCACCTATAATTCATGCATTCACTTCACCACCCTTCAGAGGCGAGGCGTTGAGTCTATATAAACAGAAGTTTTTACTAGTTAACTTTTACTACCAAAAATTCATCTTTTGTTTAATTTACACTAAAATGTTAAAATAATTCTCATTATGTACTGTCACTAAAAGTATAAACGCCAACCCCGATTAATTTCACAGTAAGTTCTCGTATATGTATGATGTTGGTGCTGACTGATTAATAATAACGACTAGTTATTAGTGAAGTAATTAAAGTTTTCTTATTGTGTCGTAAATTTTTATTATTTATAACAATGGTACTTAAAAGATTTTTAAAAATATATACTTAAAAACCAAAGTTTAAAATAACTAATATTTAGAATTAAATGTTAAACTTTTACAAATTGACGGAAAATGTGTGGATGCGCGTCATAATAAAGACTGCAAATCAAGTTTATGAAAATGTGTTAAGTACAATGAAAACAAAATTCATCACATGCACGTCGTGCATATTTTTTTTCAGATATCTAGATTGTGTATTTTTACAAAACTACCCAGTATTTCAAGATCTGAAGATTTTTTTTTTTTTTATTTATTTATTTATTTATTTTTAACGAATATTACCATTCAAACAAATAATACAATGAACACCATATTTAAAAACTGCAGAGAAATAATAATGCCACTCACATTCAGATTAAAAATAATATTCTGTATAAATCACAAATTAAGTTACAACAAACGAACGAATATTGGACAGCGTCCAAGCAGATCTTTAATTTTACTATAGCTCACGTAGCCCATCAACAGGTTACGCTGGTTTATGAATTAACCAAAAGAGCATTCTCTACCTAACACCTGTACAACCAGGAGCAGAATTTTAATATTTTGTGCTACCTTCCCCTGCAATATTTGAGACAATTGAATGCAATAATATTTTCCATTCAAAAAATACCACGATGCCTGATAAAGAATAAAATTTTTCTGTAACCCTGTCACATTCGACCCATTATTAAGTAAGGCAAAGTATTTAAATTATAAATTTTAAGCTTTTAAACGTAATTCAGACACGTACTATATATATATATTAGGGTGCATCGAAAAACGCGTTTTTTTTCTGCAATTCAATTCTAATAGAGCGGAAAACTTGCGCATACGCGTCATTATAAATGAAAAAATATTATTTTTTATTTTTATTTTTTTTTTGAAAATTTGAAATCGCGCAGAAGGCCTAAAGTTACCAAAAAAGCAAAAATACCGGTAAATTAAAAAAAAATGCAAAAATTACAAAAAAATACATTTTTTGTTCTAATAGTGAAAAAAGTGTTTTTAAGAGTGTCCTTAATGCATACAAAATATAATTAGACCCATTCTTGTTTTACTGAATTCGCGCAAAAAGCCTAAAGTTGCGGGTTGTATCGTAAAAAAAACGATATTTCATGATTTTCGACGATTTTTAAATGTGTGCCAAAACCCATAAAAGTTTTATTTTTAATTCGTAATAGTGTAAAAACCATTCAAAATAGTTTTCCCAATCCAGAAATAATACTTTCAGACCTGTTATTCCTTAAATGTATTCGCGAAAAAGGTCTAAATTATAGTATAAGTTAAGTTATAGAGTCCCGTAAAAGTGCCGTTTTCCATATCAGATGAGTGTTTATTTAACGCATTAAGGTTTGTAATAAGACTCTAATAAGTGATTTACAAAAAATATATTAGCCAAACATATCATATTGCAGCTCTCAGCTCATTTCAACATTTAATCTGTGCTGAAATGACCCAGGACTCACGGCAAGGACGTGGCTGCAAGGCGAGTCCCACCTCCACCATACCCAACTAACCACCCATTACTTTGTACAATGCATATATGTTCGTTGTAGGCAAAAGGTTATTTACATAGAAGCCCCTTTGAATTCTGACTTTGAATTAAATGTGGGCATCAGCTGCATTGATTTTCAAGTAGCTCTTATATAACCATCTCGATTTTCATGCCCTTACACTTTTTCTGCTGCTTCTGTAACCAGTTTTACACACCTCTCAACTGACTGGGTGTGACATGGGAATTTGAGGTAGTTAAACTCTGGTAGCGCTTTGTATTTCAATAAAGAAGCAATGTATCCAGTTGGCATCTTGGACAGTAGTGGCGGCGGTGTTAACTTGCAGATTGACCAATCAATCAGTTCGGTATAGTCGTTTGCACTAAAATTTATTGAAGGTATTTTTAAGTCTCTTACATAACCTTCAGCTGATGGCTCATTTCTGGATTTAAGGATCCTCCTGTAGCCAAGTACTCTAATGTGTGGTCTCTCATCCATTATCATAGCCAACTTCATATTTTCAGGGTGGCAGAAGAATGCATTCCTTTGAATTACTGGATCAATGATTTGCTTGATATTGTCCGGTAGATGCCTGGTTGTTTTAACTACCTTCAAAATATGCTTCGGTCCATCTTTCACAGTGTAGTTTTTCTTTATATCAAACCAAACAGGTGCATATGACTACAGGAGGATCCTTAAATCCAGAAATGAGCCATCAGCTGAAGGTTATGTAAGAGACTCCAAAATACCTTCAATAAATTTTAGTGCAAACGACTAAATTTTTTAAATATTTTTTTCATTTATAATGACGCCTATGCGCAAGTTTTCCGCGCTATTAGAATTGAATTGCAGAAAAAACGCGTTTTTCGATGCACCCTAATATATATATATATATATCACAATCATTTCAGATATTTGTCAATACACTGATTCGGTATCCAAGTTGCATCTAGCACCGTGTTTTAGTATATTTTAAGCTCAATGAAAGAACATTAATCTCCTCCAACATATTTAAAAGTAATGTCATAAATTTATATATCCGATCGCTATGGTTGCGCTCGCTTCTTTGCAAAAGTCCACTCAAGAATAATTTTTATAATTTGTCATCAGACACCATTGCTATGGCTTCTAGTCTAAAAAAATTTAAAAAAAAAAAGAATGTAAAACAAAAATAGCATCTGTTGGCGATGCTTGTGGCAACAAACACAAATGCAGAATTTTATCAAAAGGAAAATTTTTATGCACACATTTCTTGCAGCCTGTACCTTTTTGGATTACAATATATCCCGACAAATGTCGTTGTCTGGGTTGCTTGGCCGTTTTACATTACCGAATAGAAAACCTATGTTTAAAATTTGAACCCTATCATTACCAGTAAGATCTTCAAAAATACATCTATGCATAGTTCCAATTTCTAAATTCAACTGACTTTAACAATTTACAAGATACAAAAATTTTGAATTTCATACATAAATTTGGTAAAGAACGTGTGCGGGACAAATGTTTAAACCTAAATTTTTTAGAAACATAATGCAGTCACTTTAAAACACGTATGTTATGATTATAAATTTTGATTTGAAGATCTTATTTCAAATGTGTGAGAATGCATTCTTCAGTACAATGCTTTATCCTTTTACAATAATCTACGACCTTACAAAATCACATCTACCGACGGCCTCTGTGCTTCCTCAGAAACTTATATGTTTTTATAATAAACTTCATTAATACTGTAATTTGGTCAATAATTTAATACTTGAGGTGCGTAACACAGCAATTAGCGTAAAAGTACAGGATCGGAGAAACTTTTGCGAGTAAATTATCGACGGAATTGCTACAGTGACGGCGGACATGTTCTGTAACACATATCATAACCCGGATTTCATCGTGGCAGTTCCGTTCCGCTTTCCGCATGTACTGATTTAGAATGCAAAGAATTGAATTCTGATTTAACATACTAAACCTTGATTAGGAAATTATCACACATTATGTCCTAGCTCATTGCTTCCGGACAACGGAACTGTACGGGCACTATGTAGCCCGTATTGGAAACTGATTATCGACTTGATATGTGCAGAATAAATAGCGGTAACCCTATTAAAACTTATTAATGTAAAATTCTATTAAATAGTGTACATTATAACGAAATATTTGCTTGTTTGTGCTAAGTAACTCTTTAAATACTATTATGGTAAATATGTCTAATATTTTTCGATAAATTGTTTTATAAAGTTAAATAGTTTTATATATAAAATAGTTTTATAAATAGTTTTATAAAAATCATCTGACCGCAGATGCTTGAACACATTTATCTCTTTACATCCAAATAAGTAGACTATTTCTTCATTCCCAATTTAAGGGCCAAAAATTATACGTTTTTAGAAAACAAAAAAGCCCACCCCAATCCAAAAATCCATTCAGATGACAACGCATTAAACGAAACAATCTTTCAGAATTTTAAGTTTTACTGATTTAAAAATTCTTGCTTACATAGGTTGCCCACCCCCCCCCCCCAAAGTACGAAACTTTTGAGTGAAAAGTACCATGCGCATTTATAATTAAGTTAAATAAATTAGTAATTCCCTTATTTTTGTAATGATTATGTCTGTGATCATGTATGTACATAATCAAAGGTAGCGCACTTCAAAAATATGAATATTATGATTATGAATTTTGATTTGAAGATATTAATTCAAATATGCGAGAAGGCATTCTTCATCACATTTTTTTTTATCCTATTAAAAAAATCTCTGACCTTAAAAGATCTTATCTACCGACGACCTCTGTGTATTCTCTGAAACATTTATGTTTCTATAATAAACTTCATTGATATTGTATTTTGATCGATAAACTACTATTTCAGGTGACAATTATTGGCGTAAAAGTGCATGACTTGATGCATTTATGTGTGTGCAAACTATCGATTGCGTTGATACAGTGTCGACGGACATTATCTGTAACACATATGGTTACCCGGATTTCATAGTGTCAGCTCCTTTCCGCTTTCCGCAAGTGCTAAGTTATAATGTAAGGAGTGAAAACCGCCTGTTGAATACTCATTTAACATACTTAACCATGATTTGGAAATTATCCTAATTTATGCTCTAGCTCAGTGCTTCCGGCCAACGGAACGGTACGGTCACTATGCATCCCATTTTTGAGATTGATTATTGACTTGGTATCTGCAGAGTAACTACCGGAGATCTAGGAAAACATATTAATGTAAATTCTATTAAATTATATACATTTTAACGAACGAATTGTTGTTTGTGGTAATTAATTCTTTAAATACAGTTATGGGAAATATGTCTAACATTTTTTGATAAATTTATTTATCAAGTTAAAAATCATCTGACCGCAGATGTTTGAACACGTTTATCTCTGGAAATACAAATAAATAGACTATTCTTTCATTACCAATTTAATAACCAAAAATCACACGTATTTAGAAATCAAAAGCCTCCATCCAAATCCAAATATCCATACTGATGACAATGCATTAAAAAAAAATCATTCTTTTAAATTTTGAGCTTTACTGATTCAAAAATTACTGCTTATGTAGGTTGTCCCACAAAGAACGAAACTTTTCAGTGAAAAGTGCCATAAAAATTTCTTATAAAATTAAGTAATTTACTAATTTACATAATTTTATAGTGTATTCTATCTGTGATCATGTATATACATAATCAAAGGTAGCACACTTAAAAAATATGTAAATTAATTAATTTCATCAATAAATGTGTATAATATTATGCACTAAAGAGTTGCTTTCTTTAATAGGACGCGCTGTGTTTCCTATGTCTGCTACCACAGTTCCTAAAGTGTACTGAAGACAAAACAAGTGTGTATTGAGGACAGTTCAATACTTCGATTTTTCGAGAGTCATTCATATGAAGTTTTCACCAGGATTAGGAATTATTTGATTATATTAAAATAATAATAATAGTAAATAAATAAATAAATAAAGGTTTATGGTTATGTCGATAAAAATCCGAGAAGTTGTACGAAGTTTATTATAATATATATATATATTTACATTTCTAATATCGATACTATTACATTTTAAATTTATTATAAAATTAATATTCACATTATCTCTAATTAAACCTGTGAAGTGTTTTATGATATTGATATGTAAACTAAACATTTAAATCTATCAAAAAGTGTATTATACGTTAAATTTTCATATATATTTAAAATTTACGCTAACTGTAAAAATTAAATATTTTTAAACGTTTAATGAATATTTTGCAAGAAAATTTTTCATACTCCTCTTTTGATGAACGATAATATCCCCCTTAATTCTTCATATTGGAGAAGCTTTTAATAAAATACTTATATTGCTATGCTAATTGTAAATACAATTTTGTAATTCAATCCGTACTTTTACTACAAAATTTCACATATATAACGTATCATGGAAAAACCATTTATTTCATTTCTTTTAACTTTGTTTGCAAATTCTGGTAATTTTGTATATTAAATGAGAGCAATTACGTTACACCTTAAAGGGTGAACATGAATTGAATTTTAAAATTTACAACTTCCTTGATCTAAATCTTAATTTACTACTCAGTCTTCCCTAACGAAATGAAAATATACCCTTACTCCTCTTTTTAAGCGAAAACTCTCATAACCGAAAAGATTTTTCAATTTGAAAATAAATAACACATTTAATTAGAAAGAATTATGAAACATCAAAGTCAAACATATTACAAACCATTCTTCTAACCCTGGCTTCACATATATGTCTGTCTACAAACTGAAAATTTCTCAAAAATGTTTACAGAATCAAAAGCTCTTTCATAAGATTAAGTTTCAAGATGGATGAAAGGTGACTTAAGTGTGTACTTTTGAACCTCAGTTTATTTTTTCGCTGTTCCTATGTAAAATATTTGTGAGTGTGGCATTTACATAAAAATACAAAAAGCTTTCATGCAGTTTATATATATGAATCATCAGATGGTTCGTTTTCAATTTTTTAAAATGCGTTGAACATCTGAAATGTTAATGTTATTCTTTCATTTATGTAAATATTATCATTACTACACGAATATATATATATTCTTTTTATTTAAAAGCTTTAACGGCACTAGTGTATTTTTGTAAATAATGAACATTTGCACGTTGTATCATTAAAACATTTTGCATCTTATTAGTTATATTTAAAAGGATTTTTGCATTTAAAAAAATGTAAATAATAGTTTTTATTATTAATACATTTTAATTTTAGATATAACAGTGTATTTTTTAGATAAATATAAATGTTTATGAATTTTATACACTAACTTTCTTTTCTATGTTTTATAAATATTTGTTTTTGTTTCTGGTTTAGAGTTGGTACCTACTTATCCAATTTTTTCGCCATGTAAAACAAACGACATAAATCTAATCAAAATGGGTATGAAATAATTAGATTATATTATATTTTATACATTATAATTAAAAAAATCAGATTTTTGTCAAATGGTAACAGCAATTCTGTTAAGGTATGCTAATTTTATTTACTTTAAACCTTATACGAAGTTTAATAAAAAATGCACGGTTTAGAGAAAAATAAAATAAATGAAATGAAATAAAGAATGTTACCGTACAAAATAAGGAGATTTTTATTATTTTTATTAATTTAATTAATACTTAATAACTACAGAAATTTTAAATTTAAATTGAATGAGGGGATGCATTCTTTTAATCCTATAATTTTTTCCCAAAGAATATACATAACTGTTTTCATATTTTATAGATTGTTGTGCATAATAAATACTGTAGTATGGCACATGAATTTTCTGTTAATTAAAGTTCTCAGAAATATTTTCTTACTCATTGGAAATGGATAAAGAAGATGTTTTTAATGTGTTTAATGGATAAAGGAAATATATATATATATATATATATATATATATGGAGTGTTTATTAGCCTACCTAATGCAAATTACTTGCATATCGATCATAGCTTAAATGTTTTAATAAATTAATAAATAAATAAATATAGATAGATTGATAATCAGTTCGTAAAATTTAAGGATTATTAAATATTAACAGTATTCAAACAATGAAATAGATCGAAAACAAAGACCACCAAATCAAATAAAAATGGAATAAATTGGAAATGGGTAAATACATATTTCCATTCTAACGTTATTGAGGGCCTTGTAGAACACAAATATCCAAAAAGAATGTTTTTTCTGTCTCAAATATAGAGATATCTAAGAATATCTTTGATTCAAGCCCGGAACACTCTTTTGAGCCAAAAAACAAATTACAAAATAAAACATATTTCAAAATGAACTCATCACAAAAAGAGATAAACATATAAGAATTATGAAACCAATATTAGTACCAATAAATGTAGTAAAATATCCATATACGAATCAGTTATTCAATAGTAAAGAAAGAAGCAACTAAAGGTTGCAGGCAAAAATAGTGTCACATGTAAAAATCAATAACCAGACAGAAGTTAAAAGTACAGTTAATCACGGAGCAGGAATATCAAGAACTCATGGAGTAAATAAAGTGAAGTCTTAATCCAACTCAAGGGAAATCCTTAAACTAGGATTTAGAAAATTACAGATTATGAATTGAATAGTGCAAATACATAATCAGTCAGTGAATATATATATATAATATTACCAAATAATGAACAGATGATAAAGATCGACATAAGACAAGAACAATAAAACAATTGAATTTCATTGATTTCATAACTTCATCTAGGGTAATACGGATAGTGCGAGCAACATTTTGTAGTTTCCTGTAAAGATAAGTGAAAAATAATAACTACATTTAAATTGTAATGCGCAAACACCAAAACAAAAGAAAAAATATTAAAAAAATAATAATAATACTGACTTACCAGCTACTTCCACAGAATATGTGAATAAATATAGCAACTACAGGTAAAATTATTTTTTTAAACTATTAAATTAATAATATTGCACATTTTTCTCATAAGTATGAGAATATACATATAGAAATAAACATTTAATAGGAAATATACATATAGCATGTTTAACAACATTGCATCAACAAATACAAGTTTAGCTTTTATACGTTTTGAGCGGTACCCCGTCAAAATAGCCCATGACAAAAGAGCTCCGACAAAAGAGCCTTGACAACAAAAAAGACACGACAAAAGGGCCCCGACAAAATAGCCCCAGGACAAAATAGCCCCGACATAATAGCCCCGAAAAAACAGCCCCGAGAAAACAGCTCCGACAAAACAGCCGCAGACAAAATAGGCTCGACAAAATAGCCCAGACAAAATGGCCCTAGACAAAATAGCCCCCGACAAAACAGCCCCGACAAAATAGCCCTCGACAAAACAGCCCCGACAAAATAGTCCCGACAAAACAGCCTCCGAAAAAATAGGCCCAGGACAAAACTGTCCCTACAAAATAGCCCCCATAAAAATAGCTTTCTTATATAATTTATTTTTCATATATGTAGATAACAGACAAATACACAGACGGTCCAACCGCTAAAAATACGATATTTGAATTCACGGGACTTCAAAATGTGTCAAAGAAAAACACAATTTAACCTAAAACAGTTCTTTTTCTACGAGTAAGTGAAAGTCAAAAGGAACTGATTTCTAAAAACTCTCATATGTTTATTTTTAATCAATTAATAAATTTATTTATTTATTTGAGATTTTTTCAGGTCTAATTTATAGCCATATTTTACAATGTTTTTATTAACTTGAATTCTTGTTTTTTTGTGTGTCCATTATAAATCTTGCAATCGAATTTTAACCAACTACCCGACTAGTTATACATTTGAAACTTTCAGAATAGCTCAGAAGATGGTTACAATGCATTTTGTAATTAGTTTTAGCCAACTGTTTGGAATCCCTGCTGCCTGCCTGCGGCAGCGTTTATATGATTCAACAGAAAATTCATTTAACTAACTCCCCGACTAGCTAGACAGCTAAAACTTTTAAAATAGCTCAGAACACGGTGAGAATGGTTATTTTTTTTTTTTTTTTTTTTTTTTTAGCTAACATTTTCGGTTCCCTGCTGCCTTCTGTATCATTTATATAATTTAAAAAATGTATAACTCCCCGACTAGCTAGACATTTGAAACTTTTAGAATAAATCCCAGCACGATGTCAATGCCTTTTTTTTAATACTCTTAGTCAATTATTTCGGGTTCCCGCTGCCTTCGGTAGCGTTTATATGAATGAACAATTACATAACTTTCTGACAAGCTGCACATTTAGACATCTGAAACTTTGATAATTTCTCAAAACACGACGACGATGTATTTTTAAAATTAGCCAATTGTTTTTGGTCCCTGCTGTCTTTGGTAGCATTTATGCGATTCAGCAATCATATAACTTCACGACGAGCTAGACATATGAAACTTTCAAAGTAGCTCAGAACACGGTGACAATGGAATTTTTTTAATACTGTCAGCCAATTATTTCAGATTACCGCGGCCTTCGGTAGTGTTTATGTGATTCAACAGATAGTTTAAGAACACGGTATATAAAGAGTTCTTTGTATCTTGTAATTATTTATTATAAAACATAATGTATTTTCGTAAATAATAAATGACTATATTAAAAAAAAATGGATTTGTTCTTTTCTTTTGCATACCTAAATAGGGAATACAATATTCCTGAAATTTTTTTATTAAAGGTTTTCTGTGAATTTGCATATTTTGTGATATCTGTCTGTGTGTGTCTGCAAAAGTTTTGGTCGCTGTAATTCATAAGCCAATAAGCAGAATTTAATAATACTGGATTTTTTGTTGCATCTTGAGTCAAATATGTGTTAATTAACTTTTGTGATGCATCGACAAACAGGTCCGCTCTCCTGCAGTAATTAAACGCATTTACTTTAAAGCAGCAATATTGAATGCTATACCAAGCTTACTATATAAGATGTACATTATGTACATCCCTGATAATTCAATTTCGATATTTCGGTACCTATAGCAGCGTACAAGCACACAAAACTTAACATGTGCGATTGTTGACTTAATTTAATTGCATAACGGCCAACTGCTGGTGGTACTACTCTGCAGCATTTTTCATTTACTGGAAAAAAATATCTGTGTTTCTGTTTTAAAAAAATACACTGAACTGGATTTGGTTTGGTTTGGTTTGGTTTGATGAGTACTGAGATTTATTGCTTGCCTCTAGGGCCGCTTATATCTCGAAAATCCACACCACAAGGGTTTACAAGTTTTTATTATAACAAGAACAGATACATGAGATACATATCATAAGACATCACAAACATCCATGCCCGCGCCAGGATTCGAACCTGGGACCATAAGGTTCGGAAGGCAGCGGCCTACCGACCGAACCACCTGGCCGGCCTGAACTGGAACGTGGCTTATTGTCAATAATTATGCTTATTGAGTTCTGGTGTATATCGCCCGACAGATAGCGGTGCTTTTTGTCTCTGTGATTTTTCAAGTGTCTATGTCTAAAATGTACTGTTGAAATTGGTATATTTAAAAGGTTAATTGTGAGAAGCTATGTTAATTAAAATTTGATGCCTTGTAACTCGTACGTGGCGCTGTTACTAAAATGATATAGATGAAAGTGTTTTGATTGCCGCAGCATACTGGTTACTTTCCATACGGAAGAAGAAATTAAAGGTTAGTGAAAATATTCTACTTCCAGTTTTTACTGAATTTACACATTTTGAGATGTCCTGAACAGGAATCATCCATTTATTTATTTTTATTTATTTATTTAAATATAAATCCGAATTCGTGCGTGTATGATGAACTGGTAAAATTTGAAATCTCCCAAAGTAAGAAAGGCAGAATTAAACTCAGCTTGATATTTGGATATAGATTGACTTAAGTTATGTCTTATTAATTCCTGGGGTATGTCGCCCAACAGGCTGTGAATTTGTACTGAAATTGCCTCTAATTAAAGAAAGATTATATCTGTTTCCTGGCTCTTTCTTCTGAGACTATTTATCGGGGATATTTTTCCTGCGGCTGTTTTGATTGAAGGAATTTATCATGGGAGGTATTTTCTGTCGGAGCTAGTTTTCTTTCAACTATTTCATCTGGGCTAGTATATCGGCGTTCTATTATTTAATTATTTATTTTTATTGTTATTGTTGTTTTTGTTGTGGTTTTTCGGATGAATTAGTCC